>OZ010711.1:24021181-24373235 GCA_963932345.1 Ophion ventricosus | reverse complement strand
GAAAATTTTCGCGAAAACCTGCTTCAAGATTACTCGCATAGATTGATCTCGAGAGCTTTGAGGTTTTTCGTGTCAATCCATTCAGAAGCTCCGTATCCTCGATTCATTTTTGCCGAGTTGTCGTCGAGAAAGTTTGTGGATGAGAGCTGCATCTCCTTCCATTTTAGCGATATTTGCCCTCTACAATGCCACTCCATTAATGTCTAGTGTATTCGAAAAGTTTAAAAATCGATTAGGGAAACGATAGTTTTCAAGTAGATCCACGTTTCCGGTACACGGGTTCATTTTCACACGACAATTGTTTCCAGTCTTGAAATAATCAATATGACGTTGAACCATTATTCGTACCGAATAATGCTGCGGGTACTTTCTTTCATTGGGACCTGGCAGTAACGTTTCAGAAGTGCAAAAAATTTGAGGGTGACAAGAGTTAATGGGTTATGTTGGGAGAGAAGATCAGTGACTAAGTGACTAAAAAAAACGTTCTAGGTACGGAGTACACTATGGCCATACCAAAGGATACGCTTGAGAAACGTAGTACGGAGTTTAGGAAAGTTAGTTGGTGGGAAGAGGTCTGGGCTGTGTGAGTTTCTAAGATCATGGTATATAGCTGAGGCACTACCGAGCCATCGCCAGAGCCGGCATCGGGAACGACGGGAATTAAGTCCATAACTTCTTATCGGGCAGCTGTGATCATTTTGTGGGACGATCGACTTTTCCAAGCCCCCCCCTCTCTCTCTCCCTTCGTTTTTCCCCTTTATATGTATACACGTATATCCATGCGGGCTAGGTATTTTACTCGTGTATAGTGTTGCCTTGATCTGGAACGACGAGCCAAAAGTTTGGAACAAATTTTGCGATGGAAGCTTTCGGATAACGAGTCGCGGAACAATACAGCAAATGATAAAAAAAGCAAAACATATACGAAGTAAAGGAGAAAAGCAGTGATGGAGAAAATGACAAAGTTGGGGGCGAGACGAATAGGCGCGCTATCTAATCCCGCAGAATCGTTCGAGATCCAGGCAAATCATATTTTCCGGTATATTTGTTCTGACCGAGATTGTTTGTCTGCTTAAACATCATTTCTCGTAACTACTGCGGCAACAACGATGCTACAAATATATTAACGGAGTTTGTGCACCCATTCAAAAAACTTATCGTATTCTCAACTTCGCGTCGGCAATTGGAAAAAAATTGATACTTATTCGATAACCGAAGAATACGAAAGGGCAAAACCCTCGGTGCCACGGTTGTTTATTCATCTCTGTAATATGCCTAAAAGTTCGCTGTCGCTTTCGGCATACCCTGGGAAAACCATAAATTCTTGGCTCTAATTATCATTCAGATCATAGTTTTTTTTTCTACCCCGAAAGTATCGTTTTCGATTATTTCAAGGTCTTTATATTTCCTAACAAGTCTGTCTCGACCTCGGCTGGCCGACCTTTCGAAGGGCTTTGATTTTCCCTCTCGGAATAACAAAAAAGGCTCAGGCGTAGTGACCTATTTTTCTCCACCGTCATCCTTACATCTCTTTTCTTCTCCTTTTCTTTCAGTGGCGTTCACTGTGACACCGCGCCCGGGGCTACATGCCGTGAATGGAAAAGAAGAATTCTAAAAAGGTAGGTAGGGGTGTATGTTTGCACGCTTCTTTAAATATCGATTATATCAAAGCGAGGACATTTGAAAGCGACACTGGGAGGTTCTGGAGCTTTCCTGGATCTTCAATACCCGTGAAAGACATTCAACACCACGCAGTTTGGTGAAGATTCTCGTGGAAATTCGAGCGTTTCCTTCTATTATCCCTTTATTGTTCACGAACGATGTACATATCCAGGAAAATAACATTTCAAACTCGTTATATTTATCTAATGTTGGCTATCAGCTTAGCAAGCATTTTTGAGGACAGACTTTAACATTGTTGAAAATAAATCGTCGATTTCGGGCCGGAACGTTCTTTGAAATGATTTTCATATAAATATGCTTGTATTTATCTGAAGATGATTTTGGCCCCCAAAGGCGAATGTCTTCAAAATCGAATTGTCCCTATTCAGATAGATATATTAGTGAATATACGTCGAAGTGGGACTCCAAGAAAAATGGCATTAGTGTCCCAATCTAAAATCCCAATATCCTATTTGCTAATTTTACGATACAACGGAAAGAAACGGAAGTGACCCGCAATTATTCCATAGCGCTTCGGAGACTTTTACATTATCGCGCAATTATTGTTGTTGTAGCATCGGATAAAACAATTTTTTTCCTTCTCTACCTTTTCTCTCTCTCTCTCTCTCTCTCTCTCTCTCTCCTGCTTTCGCTCGAACGAACTTCCCTCCCGCTCTCATTTTCTAAAGGGCGCTTCTATCTCGTTATACCTACGATAAAACATTACAATGCGGGTGGATCGGAAGAGTTGAAGTACGAAAATAATCACCGTTGCTCAAATAACGAGGAGAACAGAACGCTGGATTTTTTTTCCTCTTCTTCACCAAATTTTTATCTCAGATCATTAATTCAGCATCCAGCGTACTCTGTTGTTATCCGTCTGATCTTTTTCCTTTTGTCACGATCGAACAGCACAAAAAGAACAGGGTATGCTAATTTTATAAAATTTTATCTCACCATGTTCGTTTAGTCGCTGTTCACGAAGGGCTCTGTTGTGTCTTTAGAATTCAAGTAAAAAATCAAATATAGGACAAACTCCGGACCAAAGTCCGAAGTATAAGCCGGCAGGCTTAATGCTTTTCGAGGTCCTGCACTACATCGTGAAGTCGAAGTTGCATAGATATTATTGTAACGGCATCGATAAAATAGAGAAGGGCGGGGGGGGGGGGGGGGGGGGATCTCGTCATCTTTATGTATCGTTACAGGGGGAGCTATATACATTTTGGTGTTGTTGTTTCGTTACTCCGAGTTGTGTTGCATCTCGCCTTATTGAGACTCGCAACCGACAACACAGTTGCACGGAGTTCCAGGTTATAACAATACTAAGTTACGTGGAGAGCAACGAGACGATACAATACAATACATACACACATATGTGTGTGAGGAGAAACTATATTTCCAACTCCTTATATCAATGTAATGTTGTTTATAAGCCCACTTGGGTGTTTTGAAGACGGTCTTTAATGTTTCGTCAAACGAATCGTTCATTTTGCGCACAGGAAGGTCCTTGAAACAGCCTTTATGCAAATATGCTTATATTTATCGGCGGGAGATTTTGAGGACACTGTGGCTGGATTAATGTTGAGTATGGCTACTATGGGCACAGTCTTCGAAGGCTACAGTCTTCAAAAGTACCTTTCCCTATATATATATATATATATAATACATGAGGCAGTTTCGTATTTCAGTGTACGCAGGAATGTATCCACTTTGTTTAATATAGTTTCGAAAAGTTTCGAGGGTGCACGAGCTGGAGTGGTTCCGTTGGTGGTTTCATAGACTTTCATCGTCTCGCAACACTATACATCAGAGATTACATCGAGATGCGTACACACAATCTGAAACAGCATATATACATATACTAAAGCTGTAAGGGGTGCCTTATCTGTAATTTTTCAATTTTCTAATAATTTATCTACAAATCGTTTATATTAAAGGGTCTGCATAAGCTTGAAATTTCGACTTAGCTTAAATTTGCAACTAGATTTTTGTAAATTTCCAAAAATTTATCGAAATGTACCGATTTTTGTTAAGGGTTCAATCACCCTCTGCGCTACGGTGAACTGCTCCGCTCCCTCAATGCTCTTTTTTTGCGTTTTTCTCGAAACTGTTTTATGCAACAGTTTAAGTGGTATCTCAATATCTATTTGCCCGATTAACTTCAAATTCGGACAGAGCATAGTTCGGAACATTTTCTATTCTATGACCATATGATTTTTTAAATATATTTATCAATTTTTGTCGAAAATCGCACTTTTTTACACTCCTAACTAAAGCAAGTAAGAAAATTGTATCGGGAAAAAAAATGTCTGTCTGCCTTTACATACGTTTGTGCTCCATTAACTCGAGAATTGTTGAATCGATTTTGATTAATCTTTCATAGTAAAATAGCTTAAACTGCGGAATATCAATAAAGCATTACGTTCATATGAAACAATCGAACGGCAACGATAACCGAGCGCAAGCAAGCAAACAGATGGACGAATAAACAAATAAATAAACTGCCAAACACACAAAAATGTACGAATAATCGAAGGTTGCGAGTAATTTTCGTAATTTTTTATATTTGTCTTTGCAGATCGTTATTTTCAGGAACGGAGGGAGGGGCAGAATGAAAGAAATGGGGAACAGAGCGAGATTTTGGTGGATAAGAATCCTACGCATCAAGGTACTGAGAAAAAATACATAAGACTATAAATGTAAAAACCGAATGAACAAATAAACAAAAATTTACCGATAATGAGGCATACATAATACTGGAACGAGGAATAGAGGGAGGGAGAGGGGGAGAGAGAGATTTCCCTATCATAATTTCCCTATTATGATAGGGAAAAATCCCACATGGTGCGAGACTCCGGACTCTTCTCAATATCTTTTATAAGATGTTCTACAACCCCGCCGAGAATTAAAAAAACATGTAGAATCGAGGGGTCGGTTTTGCTATCGATAAAACGCCAATGCGAGCAAAACTGAGGACACAGCCAGAATATATATATATGTGTGTGTGTGAGTGTGTGTAGTACAATCAAAGACGCACGCGATACCGCTCAGCCTCTGAAAAAAAGGTTCATGCGATATCCCTCTATCAGTTTTATGCCACATGACAAAACACTCTGCAAACATCATACTCGAGGTATATTATCTTTTAGTGTTTGCCTCGGAATATAAAAATTGTCGCATCGAATTAGGAATCGATGGTAAACTTTTATTTTATTTACAAAACCACGCATAGTGTACAGTCAACGTCAATTGTCTTATATATCGCATCGTTTTGTCCAGCAATGAGTATACTCCAGTGGCAAAAAATATTCACCTTAAACTCACAGTACAGTACATTGAGCGAAACGACCAAAAGAACAATAGCACGCGGGTAGGTTAAATGATTGTGGAAACGATTTCCAGAGTAAAAAAGCCACGAGTGAAAGAAACGAATTAAATAAAGTAAGCTGTAGACGTGCCTGTACACACACACACACACACACATACACATATATCTGTTCTATCCTCCTCGTAGAGAGTGGTCGAAACAGAAGTATTCTCATTTCAACTTCACCCCCATTCAGCGTTCCTGTCGATTAAGCTAATGTGAAAGAGAAAGAAAGAAAAAAAAAACGTCGCCTTGGGTTTACCACGGCAGCAAAAAGGGGGGTTGACGAACATCGGAGATGCAAATTTTACGTCCGCCATACAAATCAACGCAACTTTGGCCTCTGTAGGCCTTCTTATATTGCTAGCGACAAGAAACGACACGTGTCATTTGACTCCGAAAATTAGTACTCTCCTAATCGCACTCCACCTTTCTCGCGCTCCATGTGCCATAAAAAAATCGTGTTGGAAACGAAAAAAAAGAAATCTTCACGAAAGAATTTAAACACACACATTTTGTTTATTATCAAAACGCGAATCAGCTTGCCGTTTTTATTATCAGTATGAAACATCGCGTATCCGTAATGTGAGTCGAAAATTTAATACCAGGACGAAATAAGAGTAAAAAAAAAACTTAATATTGCATTTGTATCGAAAAATACAATCACCCTGAATGTTAGCAATTGTTTTTCCGATCTTGTTTTATGACCTACTTGAGCACGACAAAATTAGAAATTACCAATTTAACTTAACGCAGCGCTTTCATTTAAACTATAATCAGTCGAAAGAGCATAAGATGGAGGGGGTGGAAAGAGGAATAGAGACAGAGACATGATATTGTAATTTCGTGAGAGAGTTCAGATCAATATGAGATTGCAGAGTAGGAGGGAACCGCCCAGTATATACGGCATAGTGGTATGTACCCAAGGCACTCTACGAAGGCATAGCTCGAGGCATTGCTCTTTCTATCTCTCTATGCTGCCTCTTCCCTCCACCTAATCGATGCTTTCTCTATCGCTCCCGTTCTCCCGCTTCCTCTCTCCTTATCACTTACGCGCTCTCTCTCTCTCTCTCTCTCTCTCTCTCTCTCTCTCTCTCTCTCTCTCTCTCTCTTTCTCTCTCTCCCTCTCTCACTCTCTCTTGCTCTATCTTTTTCTGTCCTCGTCTTCCTCAGGAGAATAAGGCGATAGAGAGAGAGAGCGCGATCAAGAGGTCGATAGAGATGAAGAGAGAGTGGTCGGTAGAGCGTTAGAGATTAAGAGAGAGCGAGAGAAAAAGGGAGAGAGAGAGAGAGAGCGTGAGAGAGAGAGAGAGTAAAAAAGAAAGAGCGAGAACAAGGACAGAGGGAGTTAGCGAACGAGGGCGCAAAATTGCGAGCGAGCGAGAGAGAAAGAGAGAGAGGGAGATAGGTAGATAGATAGATAGATAGATAGATAGATAGATAGATAGATAGATAGAGATAGAGAGAGAGAGAGAGAGAGAGAGAGAGAGAGAGAGAGAAAGAGAAAGCTACGCTCGGAACTCTAGATTATTCGCGTTGAGTGATGCTGGCGTTCACTGCGTCAATCTCTCATTCGGTTCATCGACGTAATCGTTTCTTCATTAAAGTACCTTTAACGAAATCTTACGTTATGATGTTCTTGTTCCTCGGTTATCGACGGCGACGAGATGAACGGCGAATGTGAGAAAGCGAATGTGAGAAGAATGTGAAAAAAGCGCGGTACGCTTTTCTCTGTGTTTTCTCACGTTCAAACGGTCTCCACGAATTTCACGTTGCACTACTTTCACGTTGTACGTGTAGATATAATTAACAAGAATAAATGTAACGTGTTATAATTACGCCGTGGAACGGAAAATCGACACGGTTAGTATGAGCGTCTGAGAGAGATAGAGAGGGAGGGAGAGAGAGTAGAAGCGGGGGAGAGAAAAAAGCTCAATTTTTAAACAATCCTCTGCGAAATTCATTATATAAAAGATTACAATACAGGTCATTTTTTTCGCTGTGTTTCACGAATCTCTTCCATCATTATCGTCCATAATTATTATTCTCCATAACTATTATGATTCACAATAAGTCCATTATTAGAAAAAAAAAGGATGATCAAAATATACTACACTTTGCCGTTGACAAGATCGTCTCAAATATCACGATCAATTTCACACCCAAAATATCCGCGTAACTTTTGGGTCTGGGAACAAGAATCATCTACTTAAGGCCTTAGGTCACTCTAGAGGCCAAAAAGGGCATATTTTGTGATCTGACGGGCGTCATACTCATGGATTTTTTAGAAAAAGGAAAAACAATCACTGGACAATAATAGAGTAAATTATTGGACCGCTTCGGCAAGAAATTGAAGGAGGCACGACCCCATTTGGCAGAGGAGAAAGTGCTGTTTCACCACAGACAATGTACCACCACATTCATCCGGATTTGTCACCGCCAAACTGCATGAATTGCGTTATGAATTACTGCCGCACCCCCGCCCCCCCCCCCGTGTTCGCCTGATTTGGCTCGCTGCGATCTCTCGTTGTCCCTAAACATGAAGAAAGGGCTCGCGGGGAAAAAAAAAATAGCTCGGACAAGGAGGTCATCGTCAAAACAAAGGCATATTTTGGAGACTTCGAGAATTCCTATTTTTTTGAGGGATAAAAAATGGCAGGAACGTCGGGAGAAGTATAGGGGAGAGGGAGGCAAGATGGGGTACCCGGTCAAATACTCGATCTGAATGAATCAATTACGTTCGTTCTGGCAACATAGGATGCGCTGCCATGACACCCATCAGTCGCCCGTGTATCGTCGTTCCAGAGTGCACACGTATCGAGTGATGAAGAGAAAGCTGATTTTTCGTATACCATACTTGTTGTCGTTTTAAAATTTGCTTTTGGATGTGACTGTGCTTTGTCAATTAACGCTAGATAATGACGTGCTGTTGCTATATGTGCTATATTTAATGTAGAATCAGGTAAGGACTTGCTATTTGCTGCGTTGCGTGTCGTTATTTTATTATAAAAATTTGATTGGCAAAATATACGGTGGGGCAGATGGGGCGGTAGATTCCCATCTAGTACATAGTACATGGGACACAGAATTATTCAGTTTTTTTGTGATTTTTATGTTAATTTTCAGACAGCACGTGTATTATTACATTTAAATAATCTTCTTTTGATAAAACTGTGTGCTACACATAGCTTCCTTTTCTTCTAGGATGGTGCGGAATTATAAACGCAAGACGGAGAGGGAAACATGGTCCGAAGAAGTTATGCGTTAAGCAAGAAATGAAAAAGAAAAAAGTTGAATTAAAGGAAAAAGAACACTATTCATGTATGTGCGCTTTGCCAGCCTGAATAAAGCTACTTCTTTGGGTGTAGTGTGATTTGGAAATATTGATCACCCCTTCATGCCTCCGAGGGGTACCCCCATCTTGCCCCATACTGCGGGCAAGATGGGGGAGATCTCTCTTTTTTTATCTTAATTTTTATTTGCTATAATGATCACTCGAATGTTCCTAATTTGACCAAATATTGTGAGGCTGATTATTGTAAGTTGACTCAGAAATAAATAGGATCATGTAACTTTAAAAACATGAGTTTTATTGAGCTCTCCCCTATATCCCTAAAAGGAAACTATGCTGAGAAATAAATAATTTGTTTTTGAAAAAAGTGGCGTCTTCATTCCTAATTCATCATCGTCCTCAAAATAGCCAGTTTTGCTGATTGCCAGCATTACAAACATAACGGATTCAAAATATCCTTTTCCCATATATATACATATGGCGTCCAATCGGATCATTTCTGTTTGCCATGGCGAACACGACAAATCAGATGGCCTGGCAACTCGTATACTACATGTAACGATACTATAAATTGTCCGATCTCCATCAACGTCCGTCGTGTTACGTAAACGGGAGAATCACACGCGCGTTACGTACGAGATCGGCTTGTCGTGTCTCACCAAACGATGTAATTCATCGATCAAACAGTGTTCAATATTAGGGAAAACGGTGATGCATCGGGCAAGGAGGACCGGAATTCATCGGACGAGGGATCGCTATTTTTTTCTCTATTCTATTCGCAGTGACGATTCTTCGGGAAATGCACGCTTGTCGATTTGTTGACGCAACACGATCGAAAGAGGCACCAGGAAACAAGCGCCGATAGCGTTGACGCGAAACGCGCGACGTGCTTTTCATAGGGTGGGGTCTGATAGTTGTAGGTACGAAATATGCGGGGCTCTCTCTGAATATGAGCGAGATCAAGAGACTCCGGTTATTCTCTTGGCCCGGGGTTGCGGGCGTGCCGGGGGATGGGGTGCAAGGCGGAACGAGAAGAGGAGAAACGAAGACACTCCAATCTTATCGGGTAACTCTAACGCGACGGTGTACGTTATTTTCCTCCCATGATAAGAGCTTCCTTATCCTGGAAAGTTGCCGAGGCGTTGGCAATCATAGCGCGACTTAGGAATTCCACATTCATCTTGTCGTCCTCCCCCGCGCCCCCTACCTCTCCCTTAACGCCTCAGCGCTTTTCATTCAAATCCCGTTTGCACATGCGGTTCCTCTATAATCTAGCTCGCGTTAATGAAATCGCGATGATCAATTCTCGATCAAAATTTTACTTAGTCGCAGAAAATCATAAGCGAGTTTCTCTCAACGCAACCCTATATAGCGGAGCGAGCTATACGTCCAAGGCAGTTTGGGATCACCCATATAATTTAGTATAGGGATCCCTATAATAAAACGTCACGCTCGTACATTAGATTCGAATCGAAATTCCCCATTGGAATCCATTGAATCCATTCTGCATTCTGTAGGATTCCTAAATTATCAAAGAATTCGATACGGTCCTTCATGGATCACATCGCATTCTGTACGTTACATTTCCTCAATACAATATACAGATATACTAAATGAGTGGGTCTTAAAAAAGTCACAAATCGCTGAAAAACGTATATCTTAAAAATCGATTTGAATCACATCACTGAAAATCCATTATAATTATCGTTTGTTATGGATTTTACTGTACTTTGACATTATATCATCACATACCTACAGGCTCGGGAGCGTGCAGGTTATGTTTTAACAAGTCGAGTTTTTCCTCGTGACTTCTCACATATTTACGTTTCAAACGTGATAAGAATTCTCAAACGTTCATCGGGGAACAGTGCAGAATCCAATTGGATCCCGATGAGGACTCTCTGTGTGCGGTGCCCCTAACAAATCCCTATAGAGATGAGGGTGCATCTTGGGACTTTTCAATAAATTTATGCACGGGATCACAAAGGGATAGATTTTTTTTTGGGAGATCCAACAAACTCCGCTTGCGAATTTTGAATGAAAAAATTTTAAACGACGTCAATCAAGAAATAGCGCGGAATTCACTTGGATTCTAATGTAGATTCCCTACGTGCGGCGTACTTATGAAATCCTTATATAGGATCTGGGGACTACCTAACAAATTTCTGCACGGGTACAGCAACGAATCTGCTACTTCAAGAGAACATGCACGCGAAGGAGCTTCTCGTCTAATGAAGAGTCTTCGCAGCATGAATTGCATTTATCTACACGACCCAATCGCATAACCGTGTACAAGAGGATATATGAGGACTGCGTCCATCAAGAAACGAGCTCTGCAAATGACTTCTGCTTGAACAAGAGGCCGCGATTTCATCAGGATATACCACGGACGAACGCGCGGATGCTGCTAGCTGTGGAAACGCCCACGGGCTATGTAAGCTTTCTCGAAAGGTGAGAGGCAGAAAGAGAGAGAGAGAAAGAGAAAGAGAGAGAGAGAGAGAGAGAGAGAGGGCCGCATGGTAACGCTCGTACTGAGAATTACCGGGGCATTATTGATTATTGCCAATTGTGGAGGGTGCAGAGAGAGAAGCCCATTTCTATTGAAAGCTTATAATGCTGCATCCGACGTTGCATGGATGTCGTGGATCTTGATAGCCGTGTGACTGTACTTGTTTGTACCACGCATGGCCTATAAAAGCATACGTGGATTTATAAAGTTCGCTTGCATATGTGATGCGTAATCGATAATGGAGTAGAAATTTCCAGCTATAGTAGGTACGATTCGCGTATCACCGAAATTTTTCTAATCACTACATTAAGGGGAAGGGGGGAATGTTAGCTGAACATCTCAAGAATACGGTGGTACGGTAAGTAATTAGCCCATGAGTCACTGAAGATATTGAGTTTTCGCAGTTTGAAACTTTAAACACGTTTTTCTCATAACTGCATTTTTTAAGTTTGTGGGAAACATAACTTTAAAACGGGTTGACTGATCGTGTCAAAATTGTACACACAGCTCAATAACAATATGACCTTCAACCTACTTGTTTGCAAAAATCACGTTTAACCAGTACTTTTTTATTGAAAAAAATAACGAAAATTTTGTCTAAATTTTTTCCTGAAGTGTACTATTTGTTAAATGTTCAATTTTTTAAATGTATTTTAAGTTTAAGTTCAGCATTTGGATGTTAAAATACTAAAAATTCTTGGCTCATATTTTTCTGTCAGAGAGACAGACACAAACGGACAACTGCCGCCAAAACATGCTGGAAGACCATAACGTTGGTATTTAGCAATATTTTGTAATGTGAAGATGAATTTGAACAAATTAATTATGTAATAAATTATACCTAAAGTTTCCCAGATGTAAAGCGTTTTGTTCTGTTCTAAAGAAAATGATGTATTTCTTCCCTTAAAGCCTTCGGGCACCCTGTCATTAAAATGCTTGTTGGGTTTTTCAAGCACTTTTGTTTCGGATTATATATAGGCACACCGCTACTCATCGTCGTGCCAAGTAAATCCCTTATTCGGTGAATATTGAAAATACGATGAAGCTTTTATCTACTTTGTGCGGGCGTTCGCTAATGGTGGTTGTCACGCAAATGACGTATCGCAACACTCCGGTTTATGATCAGGCTTCGATCGTTCTTTACGACGAGCAGATGATATTATCGTTGTTGGCCAAACCGGTGGGGAGCAGGAAAACTGTGGAGAGAATAGGACGGAGGGGGGATGAAAACGAGTGAAAACTTCGTTAGAAAATCTCGTTAACCGGGAGTGGAAACTTTTTAACGGAATTAGGTGCATATAAATCGTTGCTGATGGCATCCCGATGTTGGGAAAACACGGCGTAGTGTGGGCTCGACGTAATTATTCCGGCGCTTGGAAACCCGATCGTTTTACTGAAACATCAATCAACGAAACATTCGCTAGATAGAAGGAAAAAAAAACACGCTAATTAAACACAGTAGGCTGTTTCTCGCTGCATCTTTTTTGCGCCAACCACAAATTGCTCTCTACGCACGGATGCCCCATTTTGGCATGCTCCCTAAAAATTTGTTGGGCGTACATCTGGGACCTTTGGATTTGTCTTCTTCACCAATATTTTATCGTACGACCCTGGGAAGTATTCCGATCTCATCCCTTTACCTTTTATCCTGCACTTACCACTTCACTATTTTCAGTTTCCGCAAAGAACCCGCTCTGAGCCACCATATCACCCCTTTCTTACTGCTCTTCCGTATCTTGTATTTGCACCAGGGCACAGGGAAACTGGAGAAAACCTCTGCCGATACAAGCGGCTGTGTTATAGGGAACTCGAGAAAAATGACTCTTACTCGGTAGCCCGTGCAGAAATTTGTTGGGGAGTCTCCATTTTCTACCACATTCCGATAGGCATGCCGCACATAGGGAGCCCTCATTGGGATCCAATTGGATTCTGCACAGTTCCCTGATGAACGTCTTTTGAGAATTCTTACCACGCTCAAATCGAAAATACGTGAAAAGTCTCGAGAAAGAACTCAGCGTGTTGAAACATAACCTGCACGCTTCGTGATTATGTACGTGTGTGATGATATGTCAAAGTGGAGTAAAATGAAAAACAAACGATAATTACAGTAGATTTTCAGTGTTGTCATTCAAATCGATTTTAGAGATACACTTTTTTTAAGTTATTCGTACTTTTTCAACATAAGTTTTATGATTTTTTAACATCTACTAATTTTGTATATCCATATAAAGAGTGTCTCAAAATAACCTAACATTTCAATTTATTCATAAAACGTATTATTTATTTGAAAAGTACGATTCTTTTTATTTTAATATACGGTACAAACACGGAGGTTCTGTGTGGAACACAATATCCGATAAATCGCCGCCTCGTCCCTGTTTGCCAACGTTCACTCTTTTGACGGAATTTTCAATAACATTTTGGCATAATTGCGGACTAATTTCATTAATGGTGCGTTTAATTACTTCTTTGAGCTCCGGAATGGTATGTGAATCATTGGCGTATACTTTTCCTTTCATAAAACCCCAAAGAAAGAAGTCCAATGGCATCAAATCGCACGATCTTGGTGGGCAATTTCCATCGCCGCGATGCGAGATAACACGACCATGAAACTTTGTCTGCTATAACTGCATTGTTTCACATTGCATTGTCACAATTTCTATGCGTTGCTCGAACGTATAATTCTCCATGACTAAACCACAATACTTCCTGATGCCAGTTGTCAAAGATTAGTACTCTATGTTCGCCACAAAAAAATGGCGCACAATTTAAAATGTCAGGCCATTTTGAGACACCCTTTATTTTGTTCCGATGATTTAACGTATATAATGCGATGGGTTCTTTTAAGAATCGTATCGAATTCTATTCGATAACGTGGGCATTCTTTTGGATTCAAATTGGATTCGTACATTGGATTCCAATGCGGATTAGAATCCAATGTACGAGCGTGGCGTTTTATTATAGGGTTCCAAGTATGGGAATCCAATTGGATCCCTATAACAATTTCTGCACGGAAGTTGGCGTGCAAGCTAGTGAGTAGCTAAGCGGTCACCCATCCAAGTATGGGCCGCCGCGGATCGCATGTGCACCACTGTCGCTTATCAACAATTCGTCTAATTTGTAAAAGAGGATTTTCCACAAACTTTGCAGTCACTTAAGGGCTAATACCATTGTAAATTTAAAAAAAATCATTTTTTTTGTTTAAAAGATACTTTGAACCCTCTAGAAAATGAAGCAAAAAGTTTTTTCCCTGAAAGAATTTTTTTCATCAAAATTTCGACCTCCCTCCTAGCGCATCCGACTGCTCCGAAACGACATTTCAAAACTTTAAACGCGCTTTTCTCAAAACACGATTTTTCAAAACGGCACGCAGCATAACTCAAACAATTTTAATTATTTTCGTTTGTATTTTTAACCATATCTTTGTAACAACATTTTGAAGAGAAATACGTAGGAGATTTTCGATAATTTAATTCAAACATTTTTTATTAACAAAAGATAACTCTTTTTTTGTCGAAAATAGAAAGTTTTCATTCAAATACTCGCCAATCTCACAAAAATCAATATTTTTAAAATCGCGTCCGTATTTCTCTAGCTATGAACATCAAAATTAAGTGGTAAATTTTTCCAGAATCAAATTTACACCAGTTATACTGCGTGCCGCAGAGCGCCGAAAATTCAACTCGCCTCGGGAGAATGGCTCTGGTGTCGCCGTTTTTTGACATTTATCTTTCAAATTTTTTTTTTATATACGTAAATATATGCTTCATAACCTCCTCGAATATTATTATTGTATAACATTTTCTTCCGTCTGAAAAAAATTGTCAAAAAAACGCTTTTTTTTAAGGCCATTGCAGTGGTGTTAGGCCTTAATTCGCCACTATTTGGCTGCGCTTTAAGCGCGCGGTGGCGTAACAGCCGATAAACGACGCTCCAAATCCGCGTTAGGAAATAACCTGACAGTTTACGGTGGATGTTTTTAAAAACAGAGATAGGCAGGCTCATTTATTTTGTGCCCTCGAGGGTCGCTCTCCCTACTACTGCAATTTACATCACACTCAGCAAATATATTACACCAGGGGAAATAATAAATGACGAATAATTAATTTCGGCGCGTAAACATCCATTTGCTCGTGTGAGCATTACATGAAACACGAGGAACGAAAATCTTCCGCGCAATTTATACCTCACCAAATTTATCTCTTCGCACGACAAGGATTCACATTCCAATTCGAGAAATCATTTTATGCACAACAAGTGTACATATATTGCTATCCAAAGTGCACGCGATAAAAGGGTCAGTCGTTCAGCTTTGATAAAAATAACGATCAAGAGAGACGGAAAAACTGGAGAAAAATAAATACGATGTTTCCGACAAAATTCGAACGTGCGAAGTACGAATTGTCACAGCAAAAAGTCCGCACTGTCGATAATTGATCAACGGACCTACATAATCTTGAATGATTTGGTGAATTTTCCAAAAAATTTAAACAATTATGACGATTTTTGTAAAGGGTAAGATCGACTGCTACGGTAACCTTACCCTTTTTTCTTTTGCGTTTTTCTCGAAAGTATTTTATAAAACGGTGTCAGCTGTATCTAAAAATCTATTCGCTCGATTCACTTACAACTCGGAAGAGATTTCACATTTTCTATCGTATGATTGGATGATTTTTTCATATATTCATCCATTTGTTGATAAAATGTTGCTAAAGTCGTTTTTTTGGTCAATAATCGAACTTTTTGCTACAGCTTGCCATTTTCGTAATTTTCTGAATTTCAGAAAAGTATCCGGTCATACAAAAGTTTAATTATTATACTAAAAGTGCATTCTTTTATTTTTTATTTCAGATAACCGTAGCTGCTCGAATGATCTACATCGATTGGCCATGCAGCAACTGCAGCACTTTCTTTACATAACAATAACTTCATTATTTATTAATATTTTTTAATTAAAAAAACTCTGTCTTAGCCAGACTGTGTATTGTGTGAAAAATTTGACCTCGATATCCCGATACCTTCATCAGGAAAAAAATTTGAAACCGACCTGTTCCTTGGGCCCCAAGCGTATGCCGACCCGTTAACGTTTTTTGCCTGCACTTAATGTTTTTAATATATACGTAAGTGGATTACAATTTCAGGGGATTTGAATTCCCTGATTCAATTTAAAAAAAATGGGTGCAATGAGCTTGAACATTATAAAATAAAGTATCGAAGGAAGATCCACGATGACTTGTCAAAATAATTTTACCTGGCTGTCTCTCAGTCAAACTGACATATACCAATGAATCACACCAATTCGGAAGCTTTTTATACAGTTTTTATTTTCCGAAATTTCATTACCGTGAAACACTAGAGAGGAAAAGTAAACGAAACAGAGAACCAACGAAATACGATATTTGTATTTACGAGTGTTGGAGCTTTTGTGCTGACACGCCACGCGATCGCAGTGCCGGCAGCGACGGAATGGTAAAAATAATATTTGCACTCGTAATATTTGTACATTCGTGTTTTTCTTGTGTGTTGGCAGCCCACACACACACACACACACACACACACACACACACACACACACACACACACACACACACACACACACACACACACACACACACCCACCCACACACAAACACATGAATTTTATGCACTAATGAATGTCTATGTACTCATTCCGAAGTAAAAGCAACATCGACGAGACAGGAAAAATCGATGAGGGAGCTGAAAAGGGCGATGCGAAAGGAGTGAATAGTAATTATTTAAGTACTTTTTCATCGAAGGATATTTATAGACATATAATATATACGAAAAGCTCGACATTCAATGACAAGGCAGAACTTCCAACACTATTCCAAAATTATTGGTCCATCCATAGATTGGAGGCCAAGATAGACGACGAGTCGTCGTCGCATCTTTCTCGAATCTCAGCGAGATAGGGAAACTACCTTCGCTTTTAAACTAATTTTGCTGTATATAGTATCAGCGATGATGAAATTAGTTTTCCTTGTATTAGATGAAGTAAAAAGATCTGAGCGTTTTTTCGCTTTATTTCGACGATGAAATTAACATAGTTAGGATTATCCGATTTAGATCAAATATGCGCCGTTTTGTTCGATAACTTTTGTCCACTTTGAAGGCAATTTCATAATTCCGTGATTGAAAAAGTCCTCGTCCCTATTGGTAAAAAACTTGACCAGCTCACTTTCACAAGCCTCTCTTGAGGCCAGTTTTGTACCAGCAAGAAAATTTTGCAAATGCTTGAAAAGGTGATAATCGCTTGGTGCCAGGTCTGGACTATACGGCGGGTGCGATAGAACCTCCCATATAAGCTCTCGGAGCTTCTGGCGCGTCGTTAAAGATGTGTGCGGCCTGGCGTTGTCTTGATGGAACACGACACCCTTCCTATTGGCCAATTCTGGCCGCTTCTGGTTGATCGCCTGCTTCAATCTGATCAGTTGTTGACAGTAGAGGTCCGAATTGAGTGTTTGGCCCGATGGGAGCAGCTCATAGTGGATGATTCCCTTCCAATCCCACCAGACATACAGCAAAACCTTCTTGGCCGTGAATCCGGGCTTGGCGATCGTTTGAGCCGGCTCACCGCGATTGGACCACGATCTTTTTCGGCTGTTGTTCTCGTATGTGACCCATTTTTCATCGCGAGTCACCATCCGCTTAAAAAATGGGTTGATTTCGTTACGTTTCAGCAAAGAATCGCAGGCATCAATTCGGTCCAAAAGGTTCTTTTGCGTCAATTCGTGTGGCACCCATACATCGAGCTTCTTCTTGAAACCAGCCTTATGTAAATGGTTCCAAACGGTTTTCTGGTTAATCTTCAGTTCCTGGGAAATGGAATAAGTGCTCATATGCCGGTCCGACTCGACGATGTCCATGATTTTATCGACATTTTCGACGATTGGCCTACTAAAGCGTGCCTCATATTGGGTCCATAAACAGCACAAATGTTTTTTTTAAATTTAATTTAATTATTCTACAGACGTTTCTGAATCCGTTTGTGAAAATCGTTTAATGATACTCATAAAATTAGTCAAGTTATAGAAGTATAGTAGTTTCCTCATCGAAACTATTTTTTTTTCAAATTGGCAACCACGATATCTCGATAGCCAATCGGCCGATTGAGTTCAGATTTGGCATACACCTTCCGTAGACTGTTTTTCAACGTTGGTAGCAGAATTGAGTCGAAATAATTTTTTTTTGTATATAGCTCGTAGAATATGCAGAAAAATTGGAAAAACTGATAATCAAAGTTTAGCATGCCGCTATATTTTTCTTCTGTTTGCTGAATTTGGTACCAAATATCACAGCACTCATGCAGATTAAAGTATGTTTGTTTTTTTTTCACATTTATACAATGTGCACAACACTGGTCGCCAATTGGGGGCGTTTTCCACGCACCGTTGTAAACAAACGTACAAAAGTACATGACAATACATTTTTTTTCATTTTATTTGTACATATCCTTGAAGGATCGATAAACGTGCGTAAACGATTTCCGAAACAAAACTGGAACAGTTTAACAGTTATTCGATCCCAAAAATTACCTCCAAAATGGCGCTCTAGACAACAATACTGCCTTAACGTCGAACAAGACGATGAAGTTTCGTCCAACTCTTTTTCCGACACTATTCACGATTCGTGTTCGCATGTCCTATTCTCATCCCTCGAATATCCCCCCCCCCCTATCGTTCTATCCCGTCCTTCAGAAATGCACGTACGAGGCCACGTGTACATTTACAGCGAGTATGGTGATGGAAAATTCGACAAAAGATGGGATATGTAAAGCGATGAGGTAAATAGCACATCACGCGAGTATACCCACGATACACGTATTAGCACACGAAATGTTATATATTCACCACTCAGGTATATATCCCGTACATCTGTCACGAAACGTGACTATTGCGTCTCAGATATATAAACGTTATTCTATTTTGCGTGTACTTTTTCTTTTTGCTGTCGGGCGAGCTTGTTATCAACTGGAAAGAGTTGGAGCTTTGCATCTAAACGAGTTCGGCGATTAAATATATAAAGCTTAAAAGCTCAGCAACGCAGTTTGCTTCTCGGTTGGCACTAATACTAAAATGGAACGTATACATATACGTATATATGGGAAAAAGTGATTTTGAAGACAATCGACTTCAAAGACTGTCCCCGAGGTAGTCAATTATCCCCATACTCAATATTACGTAAGCTCCATTCCCTTTAAAATCACCTCTAGACCAATCAAGGCATATTTATGTCAAGCTCATTCCAAGGACCCTCCTGTCTCCAAAATCTACGAGACGATGAAATTTTAAAGTATGTCCCCAAAATAGTTCCATGTACTTATAGCCAACATTACACAGATACGAAGGGTTCGTAAATATTTATAAATACAGGGTGGCCCAAAAGTCGTGGATCAACCCAAGTGGAGATGTAGTCAATATAGTTTTCAACCAAATAGGTCATATACAGGTTGGCTCATTTTTCAACGATTACAAAGCTATTATTTTTCTTCAATATTTTTTAAAAAGCCGATCCCAGCTGTACAAAACAATTAATAAAAAAATGACTTACCATATACGGGTCGTTTTATTTTTAAAGATGTAGCCTGACGATGTGGCTTTCACATGAAAATATAGTCTTCATAATTGTCATCATGAGTACTTAGAATAAAATGATTTGTAATCACTTTTTAGATCATCATTTTTTTCCTTAGGTTATTATCATTGATTTGAAAAGAAAAATTTTCTACCGAAACGTGCTCCTGTACGAAAATTGGTCAACCTTATGAGGATTCTATGTAAAAAGGTCCAACTCGAAGTCTTGATCCTTAAAAGTTTTTTACCATCGATTCTTATTCACCTGAAAGTAGTGCTTTGCTAGAAAATCGTATTTTGCACCAAATAAATTTGAGCTCTTAATTTGCATTGGGAACGCATTATTTGAATGCAGAGCACTTGTGGCATGTACGCAGAGGGGTGACGATACTAGCAAAACCAATTCTCAGGTAGATAATATATGAATCTTCAATTGGATCGACGTTCGATCAGTATTTCTCTTGCTATCTGCTTATTACGATGCTTTACATTCTGAAATTTGACATCATTTGATTTGGGCATTTGGTGATTTCGGCATTTGCATAGTTCAAAGTACCAAATGTACAACATTTGCATTGGGAACATAATACGTTCGTAATGCAAATTAACAGCTCAGATTTATTTTGTGCAAAATTCGATTTTCTAGCAAAGCTTTGTCTTGCAGAGAATAAAAATCGACAGTTAAAAACTTTCGAGGATCAGGGCTATGACTTGGACGTATTTAGAATCCTTATAAGGTGAACCAATTTTCCTAGGGCAGGAGTACGTTTCGGTAGAACATTTTTCGTTTTAAACCAATGACGAAAACCTAAAGAAAAAAATTACGATCCAAAAAGTTATTACACATTTATTTCATTCTAAGAACTCATGATACAATTATGAAGACTACATTTTCATGTGAAAGTTACACCAGGCTACATCTTAAAAAAAAATAACCCGTATATGGTAAGAAGTTTCATTTTTATTAATTTTTTTGTACAGCTGGGAACCGATTTTCCAAAAAATATTTAATAAAATCATAGCTTTGGAGTCGTTGAGAATCGGACCAACCTGTATATGACCTTTTTGGTTGGAATTATCTTGACTACCTCCCCACTTCGTTTGACCCACGACTTTTGGACCATCCTGTATATACAAATAAAGGGAGGATAAAGCTGCCTTTTTTACTCACGTGAGTTTACACTATTCTGGGTGCCACCAGACACGCTTTCACGTTCACTTGCGTCACCACAGGAATGTACCAGCTTTCTCTATTCGCCCTTTCCATAAACGATCTACATATACTCTTCTTTCGATGTTTACGTACGAATATCACTGTTTGGTTTCATATGCATGAATGTGTATATGTATATATATATATATATATATACAGTGCATGAAAAAACAGTGCACGTTCAGCTTTGTCTAGCACAATGCTAACTTCGATATATATCGTAGTTGGTAGGTCGCGAGAAGCTCTCATTCTCTTCGCTATATCCGGCAAAGCTTCAGCTAGATATATGTGTGTGTGTGTGTGTGTGTGTGTGTGTATGTATGTATATATGGGCCAGCATCGTTCTACCGTTCTCGGTTGTGCTGACATTTACGAGAGTCACGTGGTCACAAGCACACCGAGTACAAAAAAGACGACAATGGAGAAGAGAAACGATCGCTGGCTGGCAATAGCGAAAAAATAGAAGAGCAAAAAAAAAGGATCGAGAGAAAAAACGTCAGAGAACGCAACAACCTGACTGACAATGAAGCGGAATATGTCTGGCGATGGTGAACGCTGTGGAAAATCCATGTGACTTCCGGTTGGATTACATGTACGAGCGCTATACAGGCTGATGATCGAAACACACTGCACGTAAACGACAGGAACTATAACTATATTTGTTTCGTGCCACTGTGTTGTTCTCGTATTGCCCCTCTTAAATATCTTGGGATCATTTGTTCGAGCACGTTGTCCTTAATCGTGTGGTTCGCGCACGTGCTTGGTCTTCAACGTCCCGCGATATCCATAGATGGATGAGATAATGATAGGAAGGGTATGCACAAGATGGATGGAGGTGGCGCGATACAGGCAGAGATAAAGAGACGCTTTCGCGGCAGGGAAAAGGAGGGTTGTGTTTAACTCGTACATACAGCGAGTCACAGGTCATTCCATTTTTAATTATATGTGTACATGGCAATCATGGCGAAAAGCCCATTGAAACTTTAATGGAGCTGGGCTAATTTTGCAGAGATGCTTGTCCGCCAGGTCGAAGGGTGCGAAATTTCAATTGTTGTTGGAAGTACCGAAAATGGGGGCATCTTTTTTTTATGTCTATTCGAGATTGCACGTATGTGATCGTGACTGGAACGCCAACGGAGTGCTTGATTCTGTTGCTTGTAACTTTAGTTCCCCAAAATACTAATTTCGTTCTTCTTGGCTCGATCTCAGCTTGGTCGGCTTAAGGCAATATTCTAGTCTAGAAATTTGAAAAAGTCGACTTTTTTCGCATTTTCTTAACGTATTGACTCTTAAGAATCTGCCCTCAAAAGGAAATTTCGAAATTTCCAATACTTACAAAGTTATAGCAATTTGAATACGGTGGGATTGAAAGGTTGCATCGGCGGTTACCGCACAATCAGAAGATTCCAAGGAAGCTAGAACTGCGCGCAGGCAAAAACGATCTTCAGAAAATCATCATTTTGAAGTCGACGAAGGTACACGTTATACATGCCATTGTACCACTTAGATAGTTGCGGTTATGTTTGAAATTCTACTAAAACCTTCAAATGCGTTTTTCGCGAAACTACTTTTTTCAACCTGATCGACATAAAATTTCGAGTTCTATTCAACCGATTGACTTCAAATTTGGCATGGACCTACAGTATACAGTGGGACAAAAAAAGTATTTGCACACCTCATGTTTTTCAATTTATCCTTCGAAAAGAATTGAAAGAAAAATTCGAAAAATACAAACATTTTATTTTTTCCCCAAAAATTTTTTCGAACATTTTTTTTTTCGTTGAAAAAAAAAATGCTAATGTATTTTTTTTTCGCAGGTTAATTTGAAAAATACGAGTTGTGCAAATACTTTTTTTACCCACTATATATTTCTTTATCGTCCCTACTCCGGGAATTGCGAAATTATCATTATTACTATTTAAAAAAGAATGTTAATTTTGAACAAAATAGGGCAACAAATTAACTTTTTTCAGACAGTCGGCATATAAAAAAATTCTCTTTGGTATTTGCCATAATGACATTCTAATTGATCAAGAAAATTGGTTTCATTTCTGTTTTAGATAACTCGGAACTTTGGAATCATGTCAACCGCTTCAACCCTTTCTTAGTCACAACCACATTTAGAGGCCCTCAACTTTTTCAATTTTGATTTTTTCTACGACAAATTTTTTTTGTAAGTTCTTAAAACATCAATAAAAAGCTTTTAAAGAAATGGATATTAAATTTTATTTTTATCAGGCCCAAAAAAACGCCCGAAATTTAGGCCTCTAGACTAGAATACTCCGTTTTAATTATCTCGTTTCAATCGGATGTCAACCTGCTAAATCTTTAAATTGCAAATATATACCTCTTACTGAACTCCGTTGCGTCCATACTGTTTGTCTCGATTTAATAGGGAACTGCTTTGAAAAATAACGAGATTAAAATTAAGACAAGCAGGTTTGGTAAAAGTGTTTGGAATTTTGAAAAAATTGGAGAATACTGGACAACACGTTGAGAGCTTGCATTGAATTACAAACTTACAGTTGAGTATAATGATAACAGGCACCTTTGAGGACAGTTTTCGAGTGAGTACAGTTCTCCGATGTCTTCAAATGATTCTAATCCAAATGAAGACGAGAATACTAGGTAGTAAAATAAGGCTTACTTCTCGACCTCATGAAATTCCAATTTGTTTCATTTTTCTCACTTATAATTATTCAACTATTGTTTTATATACAAACCGTGGTCCCCTCCAACTTGTTATCAACATCGTGTATCGGTATGACGTCTATTTGTACGGTGCATTGATAATCGGGTCATATAATGTTGAGTATGGGAGCAAGGGCTACTTCAGGAGAATGGTCCTGGAAGTCGAGCTCGTAAATATACAAAAGAAAATCGAACTGGGACAATCTGCGTAACACGTCGTGAGATACATAAACTTTCGAGTTAATTAAATATTTACGGTCGGACGTGTGTAGATATCGGCCAAACGTGATCTCCGCTCCAAGTTGGACACACATTCAACCCTCCCTCCTGGAGCATCGAACAACATATTATGTGCGCCATTCGCACGCTCCGGTTCAGTCAAATGTCCGCAATTACCGGTGTGATTGAATCCCATTAATGCGTAAACGCGTGCACTCATTCACCCCGCAGACTAAACGAGTAGAACTACTTTCGCGTATTTTTTCCGCCAATTTCTCTTTCACGTAAACATTATACGTGGTATTAATCTCTAATGCTCCGAGGGCCGAATTCCTCATGATTGTCGTACGCGATCCTCCAACGTGTACAAAATCGAACTGGCGTGAGGTTTCGGTACCTTTTATATTTTTTTTTCATTCTTCGATCGTTTTTTCACGTGATAGCGAATCACAAATAAACTTCCGTGGTTACATTTCTGGAGAGTTCCGAATACTATCGCTCCAATTGGATAGAACAATTCTGGATCATATATTTCTCATTCTAGGATATGAAAAAAAAACTCGATGCCCAACAGAAAGGAAGGAATTCATTCATATATTTTTCCATCAACGAAAACTGTTTTTCACCACGAGTTTTCACAGCACTGTTGAAGCGACGTGCAGAAAAACTGTCTATTCTTTCGTTCCCAGCAAAGTATGCGTGAGGAATTTAATTTTCGCGTGAATTAATATTTGTTCGGTGCTATATAAAAGACGTACTTTTTTTTATATGCTTGGTGGGGGCGCTATTATTACGGCACAATACGTTATTCTTCGTGCTCTTTCTCTCTAATTTCATTCATAACGCACCATCACCGCTCTGCGATCACTCGCCCGAAACGACCTTCAATGGCGACATCGTGTGGTCCTTTCTACTAAAAATGACAATCCAAAAGTATTGATTGATTCTTTTATACGATTGATCACTTATTCGTTGTCCCGCGTCACTCAACCCACGATCATTTCTCCCCACATTGTTATTTGCTTTTCGTCCATCCTTCCCTATTTTTGCATCCCAAACAAAACGAAAAATGTCGCGGAGCATTGAAAAATTTTACGGCACGATTGCGAGAGCCTTTATCAAAGAGTACATACCCCATCGATTCTATACGAGTACGAGGAGCAAATTATTCTTTGAGATTACGTAATCTCGGACTCTATTTTTACTCGGTGTCTGTGCATTGTCATCGTCTTGGTAAAATTTCACCATTTTCTCTCGCCTCTCTGTCAAGAAGTATACTTTATGAAGAAATGAACGTTCCTTTCCGCGCGAATGCATTATCGATTGGCGATATCGGTAACTCCAGCGTATGAAAGCGCATTGGCCGGCACGGTCAGGCTAAGGCCGGTGGTGGACACGGGGGTGAGGGGGGGAGGGGGGGGGGGATACACACTATCACCCTTTCGGGCTCTTCTATCCTGGAGATTGTATCGATTAAGGCTGAATTGAAAGTTTATGTATCTGAGACCCGAAACAACGGTCGAACATTTCACGAGTATGCATTTACTCCATACGCGTATATGTGCATTCTGCAAACATTGTGTGCTGAAAGTACATTTCTGCATATAATAAAACTGTAAGGGATGCTTTTTAGTAATTTGTTAATTCCTGAAAATTTTCGTTACAGATCGTTTATATTAAATGAACCAAGCGGAACAAGCGCTTTAAAAGAAAAAAAAAATCGTCTATCTGTACGTTTTTGCGCTTATAATTTGAGAACTACAGTATCAATTTTGAGGAATCTTTCACAGAAACGCAGATCAGGGTTTGGAATATGATTTATGCTATCGAAAATCATCAGAAAAACCATTCAACAAATGTCACAAAGAATTCCCTATGCAAATAAATCAATAAAACAAAAAGAAATCTATTTATTTTACTTCATCCACCTATAGCTGAGAAAGAGTTGAATTTACGGGCTCGGCTTATAAGACTTTTTTGTAGCAAATTACTTTCTCTACAAAGTTCTCATTTGAATTTTTTCGATATATCTAATAGCTTAGGCGTTACAGCCGTTTGAATAGATATTTTCATACAATATTCACTTGAAATAATGATACCACTGAAACGATTGAATTTACAGACATGGCTCAATGAACTTTATTGTAGAGTATCATATTTCCTATGAGAACCCACTTGGAAAATATCGTGATATCAAAATTCGCGGAATGGCAACACTAATAATGAGAAAAACATTTTTTTCAATGTATCAAATGGGAAACCTTCAATTTTGATTCGCGACCTCTAAATATTTTTTGACAACACCCCCCTTTCACGAAACTTCGTTTTTGGGTACCAACTAAAGGTTTTCGGGCAGGATGGGTAAAAAAAAAGTTGCCCTGAAACGAATCACCCTAATATATAGCCTATAAAAACGGAATGTGACCTAATGGGAATTCAATGAGTAATGCGAGCGATGCTGGTCATGGTGAATACAGATGGAATATATAAAAACAGCTATGACGATTGAACTTTTATTTGATATCCAAGACCGATCATTTTACTCTCTGTATAAGTAGCTCTGCTTAAGAACTTTCCTGAGCTTATAGACATTAGCATGTCAAGGCATTTCTACCGAGTTTCCGGCAGTAATATAACTGAAACTCTACGAAATATAGCGTATTATATCGGTAAATATTTTCCATAGTTACCCTTTGTCCTTTATAAGTAAAGAGTGAAAGGGAAAACAAAAACCTATAAGCGCATGGAACGTATATTGGGAAATACTGCATTAATATTCGAACTCGAACGTCACAGATATTTTTTTTAAAGCACGCGAAGATCACATTTGACGCGTCGGTCGTATTTTCCGGTGTGAAAAATCTCAAAAACGTTTTGAAAGAAAAATCTATAAACCACCAATATCAAGAGCTTCAACGACGTTTTGAAAATCATGCTCTGTGTATTTTCAATAGAAAAACTACGCATAGCGAGCCATAGAAGGTCTTTCAGGTGGAATATTCCAGAGAGCTGGGATACCAATATAGAAAAAAAAATATCTAATAAAATTCATAATTAGAGCATCCGACGAATGTGAAGGTGCAACACGTCTCGTGATGACGTGCCTGGTCTTCGGTACTTTCAAACAAGTTTCTTTTTATTTTTTACGTTTTACCGATGAAATCGCTAATGAAATGTTTGTTCCAAAGAAAGTACGTGAAAAAAGAACGGTCGGCGCAGTGCTTCAGAAAAAAACCTACCTGTTCTTTTTTTTTTCTCGTATTAATATTTAAAGTGAGTTACGACATTATTTTCCGTTGAATACAAGTTTCGAGCAACATTTGTTGAACGTTAGGATTTTTCATCTTGAGAGTGGTTTAAAACGAGTGTCACCTGGTGTGGCAGTGAGAAAAGTAAAACAAGCGAGAAAAAAAATGCGAAAGAAAAAGAGAGACAATATGGGGGAAAATATAAAAGAAGAACCACGACGTAATTGAGGATTTCACGAGCGTCCGCGAAGGGTCATTGCCATTTATCGTACGTGACCTGGAATATGCAAAGACAGTGAAGCGAGCACGAGCTCGAGCTATAGACTCCAGGGGTAGCTTCTCCAACTGGGCGGGTTCTTTTCCTAGAATTTCCAGGCCGTATAACTTTCCCAGGATATTATAGCAACGACGCCGCCGTATGAGTAATCGCGCTACATATGAAACGTCGCAGAAAAGCTATGTCTTTGTTTTTTCATGAACATACGTTTAAAAAAGTAGATACAAATATAGCTATGAACGTATGGATAAAACAATCCTTCGACCGAAAATTCTCCATGTTTTTTTTTTATTGTTATTTCGTTATAGTCTTTTTATTGTTATCAACGCTGAACGGATTTTTTCTGCTTTTCCGATTTTCCTGCTCATTATTTATTAACCGATTTTTATCTTATTGCAATAATGTACATTAATAGTATACTACGAGGGTTATTTGAAAAGTTTCCAGCCTTATAAACAAAAAGTGATAGTAGAACAAAATTTCTTTCGCCGCCCGACGGATGTCCTTGATATATGTAAACCGTAAAAATGTCAAGTCATTCTGATCATTATTTTGTCTATGGCACTCTTCCAAAGTTGCCAGCTGACGTTGTTTGTCAGTTCCTTCATTCGAAAGGAGAAAAAGACTCAGGAAATAAAAGATGAGTTACATTCTGTATACGATGAAGCCTCCCCTTCATTTGCAGCGGTCAAATATTGGGTGGTCGAGTACCAAACGTGGTCGTACGAGCATTCTAGACGAGGTATGTGCCGGGCGCCCGAACACCGCAGCAACTGGCGAAATAGTCAATTTAGTGCATCGAACTGTGATGGAAGATCGTCGATTGATTATTAAGGCCTTAGGCCACTCTAGAGGCCAAAAAAGGGCATATTTGGTGATTTTTTTTCAGCGAAACCATAAAATAAATCGGAATTACAAAATAGAGGTTTTATTCTACACGTAATTGACTATACAAAATTATTTTTTCACAGCGATACATGTCAAAATGGCGACTGTGCAGCTTTTTTTCGATGACGCCTTTATTTCTGGAAGGTCAACGGCCGGACCAACAGCTCCTATAATTTTTGAGTTATGATGAGACACTACGGTTTTTTTCGATTATATATGTTTTTTGTCAAACTGGCGCATTTCGAAAAAAAAAAACAAAAAGTACAAAATGCCATGAGAAAATCGTCGGAAAATTGTTTATAAAAAAGGGACTATGCAATATAATTTAAAACAACCTACGTAGTGCCTCAGAAAATATATTTCTAAATATACAGTTAAAATTTCAAGTGAAACGGTTGTTTGTTTGAGTTATGAGTCCGGCCGACTTGAAAAATGTAGTTTTGTGATAAACGCGTTTAAACGCGAAAAAGAGATGGCAACGGTTTTTGGGATAGCCATGAAATAATTGTTATCGATTACCTTGCAAACAATCAACGGACAGTACTACGCTGCATTCCTGGATGAATTAAAGGCCACAGTTAAGAAAAAAACGTCCGCATTTGGCAAAGTAAAAAGTCCTGTTCCACCAGGATAACGCTTGGGTTTACACGTGCATGGTCGCGATGTAAAAATTGAACGAATTGAAGTTTGAATGCTTCCGCACCCACCCTATTCACCAGATCTACCTCCCAGTGACTTTGTCCAGTTTCCTCAATTCGAAAAAACACCTCCGCGGAAAAAATATGGATCAAATGCCGAGGTGGAAGACGCTGTAAAGCAGTATTTTTCGGGTTTAGAAAATCAATTTTTTCTCTAACGTTTTGAAAGGTTGGGCGAAGCGTCAGACCAAATGTATTGAGTTGAAGGGAGACTACGTCGAGAAATAAATTTTGTTTTGCTTCGAAATATGTGTTTTTCTTAAAAAGGCCGGAATCTTTTCAATTGACCCTCGTATAATCTGTATAAATAATTTATTGAGATTGAGCATGTAAATCATTAGTAATCTACCTTATTAATCGTAGTTCTTATAAAATTTAATCAATATCTATCTGTATCATTTGTATGCTGAGAACGATTTTTTTTTAAGGAACACTATCGAAATTTGTACAGAAGTTTCATCTGTAAAATTGGGTCAGTCGATCTTGAAGTATTACGAGGATAATATGTAGATTATATACAGTGATATGTTAGAAATTCATGAAATTACTATAATAGTGATATAACGCTGTAATAATAATAAAGTACACGTTGTGAGCTTTGCCGCGCATATTTGCCCGAGAATTCACGGATGAGAACAGTCAGCCAACAGTTTGAGTCACATTACTGGGCGCGTTCGGGCGGTCTGACCAACACTCGCTTCGACTACTTTTAGTGGTTTATTGCACTTGAGTCCGACCGCGCATAGAGCACACGAGCAGTGTGACGTGGACACGTTTGGGTGTTCACGATTAGGGACGTCACTGACGGGAAATTTCCGTCGGTAGTAATTCCTGAGAAGTGACAATATTCATAACGTAATCGTGTAAAGAAAATGGACGGGTTCTTCAGACTTCGATCGTAATTTGTTGCTTTTTACATCGTCAATGACAATCCGTTATAAACAGAACTCGAGAGTTATACGAGAAACAGCAAGAATTTAAAGCCAGGTATCACACGCTCCGACCGCTTGGAAAATTTGAACCCTAATTTCGACCAAACGATACAATCAATTGAGATCAAATTTATTTTGTACCTACATGCGATATTGTTGCAGAAACAGGCTGATGGTCGACATTATTTAATTTTGAAAAAAAAAACAACTCTACAGATTGTAGTTACCATCGGATGACTTATCAATGACTGATGCATAGAATTCATGGACATTTGAAGACCAATAGGCTCTTGACAGTAGAAAAATATACCTTTTAAACGTTGTTTCGACTGAATTAATGGAAAAATGATGGAGAAATTGGGGCTTAGAGTTTTTTTTTTTACATAAAACTAGCAATATTGTACCAACGAAGGTCAAAATATTATCGACAATTCTAAAAGTATAGTGCATCCGTTTTTCTGGCGGCGATCCTGCATGGTGAACGTGCATACATATAAACGCATCACACATGGATTTGCAGGAATCGTCGCTTATGGGGCCTCTGCGCTTTGCTGTAGTGTGAGTAGCAAACGGTTGCTGACCCCGTCGCAATTCCTCAACATGTCATACATGGCCTTTAAGGCCATGTTCTTCGAGACGGCTGATATTTCGGAACAATGAAAACAAACACCTTCCGCTTCCTTGAACGACGAACAACATCTTTCTCTTCGTTTGTCCGAGCTTTCTCATAGATGGTTAAATTTTTTTTTACGAAACAAAAATTCATCAGTCTCTGGAGAATTTCCCGGCGCGGCTCCACGATTTTCTTTTGCCCTAAATATTATCCATCTCCGAGAAATCTCGGTCCTAAAATTTCAGCTATCTCTCTCGCACTCATATATCACGTGATACATTTTCTACTTCGCCTTAATAGGTCGATGTTGGATTTCTCATGAATTGTATGTTTTCCCAATTTTGGCAATGCTCATTTTTGTCGACAGTCTTTAATTATTCACGTTGATCTATAACCGCTAATATTATTTACAATATGAGAAGTTATATATTATAAAGGTATCACATTATTTATAATATTGGTCACAATGTAATAAAGTATTTCTATCGTAAATTGGCATTCGACGATGATATGAAAACTGTACGAAAACTTATTTTAAAAAAAGTTTATAAAATATTCGTGTAAAGTACCCTCAGGAAATGATTTTTTTTCATAATTACATGTATATGAGGTTCTTATTAGAATTAATTAAAAAGGTTTCTGGAATGGGTGAGTACGGCAACGAGACTCGACCTGAAAAATAAGGAGCAAAGCCGTTTAAGCTATTCATGCGTGTGCGAGAGCCGTTATGTCATTCAAGGCACTAGAGGGTAATACATTTTTCATTGTTACTTTCCCCGGTCTTACAATTCTCCGCGTATGTACAACATAACTGGAGGAATTCTACCAACTTTCAATTCTTTCCTTTTCTGCAAAACACATTTTTGCTTTTAGAAATCCTGAGATACAGACATTTTGTATCTCAGAATGATTTCAAGCCGTTATGCAAAGTTTTCCTGGTCTTTAAATTACCTTGATATCATTAATACCGTTTTATGTGGGAGACTCTTTTTCATACAGCGTGGAACGTGTTTTTGCGATAGAAGAAAAAAAAATGCTCGGTATAAAATGATCTCTAGTCGGCTGCGAACGTCTCAAGGTACATCAGGATACCATCGTTTATTACTGACAAGCTTATCTCGAATTTCCACTTAGCCTGTTATACTTTTGGTGAATGGAAACTTGAGTCGAGTCTTCGAGAGGATAATTATCGTTGCGAATTCAAGGGGCGATATATGTAAGGAGCTATTCACAGACGGAATAATAATCGGGAAACCAATATTTTATCTCGTCTCATAAAGTCGGTCAAGGGTAAATAATAGAGATCAGAGTAAAACAAATGAATGAAAATGAGCTGTTGTCTTTCCAAATATATATTTTGCAAATTATCATACTGCTTTTTTTTTTTAATTGGACAGAAGCAACGAAGAATTTATTTGTATTTTCTACTTTATTTATAGTATCGAGTAATCGATTTATACGTTATTATATTGTATATATTTATACAAACATATATATCGAGTACTTGATACTACAAATTTCTATCTCATATTTATTTATTTGTTTTACTCTGATCTCTAGTGTTTGTAAAGTTAAAATACGCATGTATATATATATATATATATATTTCGAGAAAAACATGTGGTCCGGGAATTTTCAAACGATATCTATGTATCACTTTATAATGTACTACCTTCCGCGCGCAGCTTCGTCCACGTGCAATTTGGCTTCAAGCTATTAGATGTTTAGGTTGAGCACTTCAACACTCTGTTGCATCCCTAATTAAGGGGTGTTTTAAAAAAGCCTAAAACATGCGTTTTATTATTTGTTTTGAAGAATATTTATACCAAATTTCAAGTTGACACACGCAAGGAATACCTGTACAATTTTCCATACAAACCTTTACACCCCATTTCACCCCTTTAGGAGTTGATTTTCGAAATATTCTTCGAGAGTGCACCTCTACACTGTCTAAGGAACGTATCTTCCAAATTTCGTGTTTCTATCTTCATCGGTTTAGGCTGTGCGTTGTCTATATGTCAATCAGTCAGCCAATCACGTTACTGTTTTATATATATATATATAAAAGATTGTGTACTCGTAATATAGATTCTTGTAGTTCTTTGCACGACTTTATCTGCATGGCAACGTGGTTTAAGGCGGGCAAGTACTTCAGGAGACCGAAAATTAGATGATTTTTTGGATTTATTTTTTATTGTGAAAAAAAAATGGAATTTTCCGCAACTCTGACAATAATTTATTCATATTTTCATACATCTCTGGTGATTTTTTTAAAGTTATTTCATGCATTAATTAAGGTGTAATCCGCTGTGTCCCTTTGTGTGTACTTATCGTCGTTGTCGATTTGCGGGAATTGTGCAGGTCGCAATTCGCATCTGAAATAGTCCAACAAATTTTTATACATTCTTGAGATGTTTTTTAAGAACGTGAACCTAAATTTTGAAAAATAAAATCGAGAATTGAATGATGGAACGTCTTTGAAAAAAATGATCGATTTTTAGCATATTTTCCCCGGCATTTTGCAATAATAAATATATTTTAAACAATCTAATCTTTTCAACATTTCGGTTCATGTTTTAATTAATTATATTATCTAAACATGTTCCAAATTTGAAGATGATCCATCAATTTGTTTTTGAGTTATGATTCCCGCAAATTGAAAAAATGTCGCTTCTAGAAATACACGTTTAATGTTTCACAAACGCAAAACTCAAAGTCAAATGTGTTTAATCAAATGATAAAGTGTCTTACCGATTAATCAGCGATTCCAGCACCATACAGCAGTCCTTCCTCTTCCTCATGCAACTCATTTGAAGCTTGCATTTCCTCTTTACGAGCTTTTCGAGCTTCTTTTGTCTCTAATAAACTTTTTCTATTTTGCCGAGCCACGCGCATCTGATTCATTTGCTCGGCATATCCGTAGTTCTGCCTGCCAACTACGATTTGTAGTTCATTCATAACCATGAGTAGGGCTGAATTTCCTTCCTTGAATAAAATAGCAGCAAGAAATGTCGCTACCTTGATTATTTTGTACCCAGAATGGATATGTTTTGGAGCTAATCGCCAAACGGTCGAGTTTGGGTTTGTTTGAGTTATGAAAACCCAAATTTGGGTTATGAAAACTCAAACCAACCCAAACAAACTACCTAACTGAGCGCTCGTGGATACCTGAGCGCGCTTGGGAGTCGAGCGGAGAGTCTTTATCATTTATATACATATCGTTAGAAGGAATCCGAATACCGTTTTGACATTTTTTAGGGTAATTTGTTACCCTTGTAAAAATCGTGGCCCGATAAAGTGAAATTCGTAGTACTTGTATATAATCCAAGTCAGTATATTCGTCGTGCAAAAAATTCTATCTTTCGTAACGCTAAAACGCTGAAGTTTCATTGAAACAATTTCCCGAAACAACCGAGTGTCACAAATTGGGTACCCGCGATCGGTTGTGGCTGCAATTGAAGAATCGATACCCTGTATCCATCAATTCAAAGCCCACTTCCAGCGAATACAGATTACCGAGATTTTCTTTTATTCGTCGAAACGATGCACGAATATAGCGGATACGTTGCTTATTCAAGTACTGTTTCAAAATTGGTCGTTTACATTTTTACGCTGATTCAAATGTAAAAAATGTTTAAGAATATATTAACTACGAAGTTTGAACTTATGCCTTTTTTCGCATCAAGGTATTATTCGCTTTTTTCTTTTACTTCAATGGAATCAAAGTGGAGGCTGTTCTATGTATTTCGCTTCTTCTCGCCTCGTACAAATCTTCTGGATTAAAGTAGTACATTTTCTCTATGACTTTCAAGAAGCGGAAAAGCATCAAGAGGTATTGAATATTCAAACGTCACGATTGCGTGGCAAAATTTATGGAATTAAAACTTTACGATATGGGAATAGTGAGCTCATAATAGGATGAAGAGAGATCTACTTTACGGAAAAGCTGCGTGCGAATACTGTAGTAGGATCTTCGTGATTCTACGTTTCAGCGATTAAAAGTATATAGGATGTGCAGTTTACATAAGTCATTCGGTATTCGAAGCGGTGCCATACTTGACTGCAATGAGGTTGAGTAAACTAATGAAATACTGAGGATATCGATAAATGTGTACTAGAGTCGGGACTGAATAGTTATTACCAAAAAGTGATTGAAAAATACTCAACTAAATTCCCGAACAAACGAGTTTCAAACAAATATATCCTATTCACAAAATTTTGCTATAAACCTCATTTCATTTAAATATCGTTTATTCAAGTTTATTAAGAATAAAAAAAAAACAAATGAAGTTTTGTTAAATATATTTTTAATAAAACGAATTTTATTTAAACATTTACTTCATATGGATGAATGTCGTTCTGACAAGAACAGGCAGGATTGAAGTTTAAACGGCATGAATAATTTCCGTGTATAATGCTCCGAGAGTTATTATAACATTTTCTTTTTTTATTTTATGATAAATAATTTTTTATTTTTTAACTTTTATTATTATGAAAGTTGTTTTCTTTAAAACAACTTTTTCTCGAGGAAAAAACCGTAAATATATTTATTCAATCATTATGATATATATGTACAGTTTATGCTTTTCAAAAGTCTCCTAGATTTCAGCGTTTTTTTTAAGGATATATATTGATTTAACGCAGGAATATACAATGGAGAAATGGAAACTACGTTGCTACCAACAATTCTGGGATACGATCTGCGTATAATAATAAACGTCCGCACGGAACTCATATCTAAACTCGCGAGCCACTCAAATATATCCAAGGGCTCTTGTGTAGCGTTACTCAGGCGAGAGAGGGGTGCTAGAAAATATGTAAGAAAAATAGGGAAAAGAGATGAAATTGCATACTCACCATTCGAGCATAGTATTCTTAACTCTACTGTATTTACCTCTTCAGCTAAAATGACACACGATTCGACCGATAAATAAATCTCCGGACAATTTTTTGGAATTACAAAAAAAAAAACGGCTGGATCGCATTGAAATAAAAAACTAAATACAGAAGAGCTCCACCTCTCGCGTGTTTGTGTTTAAAAGAAGCATCCAAATGAATGAATCACAGGAAAAGTGAATCGTTTAATGTATTCTACCACACGCTGCTAAATTTTGACGCGGTTGCAACGGTATTGTAGAATTGCAGAGCCACCGCAAACTACCGACAGATGTCGCAGCAACCTTCTGCTACTGACACTAAAGCAAAGAACAGAGGCCCAACAGAAAACGATTGCTGCAAGTCCGTGTGTGCACGTGCATACGGGATCGCCGCCACTGGGAAAACTGATGCACTAGATTTTCTGGATTGTCCATAATATTTTGAACTTGTTTTACAATTTTGCTAGTTTTATGTTAAAATAAAAACCTAGACCCCAATTTCTCCGTCATTTTTTTATAAAATCAATTGAAACAACGCTAAAAATATGTTTTTTTCACTGTCGAGAGCCTAACGGGCTTAAAATGTGCATGAATTTTATACATCAGTTAGTAATTCACAATTACTATGGTAACTACAATCTGTAAAGTTCTTTTATTAATTTAGATAAAAAATGACCGCCGGTCTCTTTCTGCAACAATAGGGTAAGGTGGTATACGAGTACTTACGCTACGGACGAAACGGTTTGTTAATGGAAGCTAACTTTTGTTGTGTTTGGACCACCTAAGAGGGTAAGTGTTTGTGACCAAAAAAAAATCCAAAGTGGAATAAAACGGAAAGGCCAGGTAAGTTTGAAGTTTTGGTTGCAATTTCTTATTTATTTTTGACATTTTCAAAGCATTACAGGTACTAAACACAATTTACTTTCTTCACAAACAACTATTAATTTCGTATGACGGTTTACGAAGGTTATGGTTCGAAGTGAAAGAAATTTGACATCTCATCAATAAATGGCAGTAGCAGTCATGTTTGTTAAAAATGTGCAGGTCGTATAAGAGTACGCAGTGCTTAGGTGTGTAGGAGTACGCGCGTACTCTTATACGACTATTGTTAAAGATTATGTTTGTTTTTTACTTTCAGCATGTCCCGAAGGATACGGACTACCGACTGAAATCTATGGTCAATTACGGATCTTGAGAATGCAAGGAAGCGAGTTAATGATGGTGAATCTATAAGGGCGGCAGGACGTTCATTGGAAGCGACTGAAGTCAGTCTTCGTAAGAGGCTGCAGAGATCCACACCAGCTACATCTCTTGGGCGATACGAACTCTTGGACTTCACGATTCCTCACGAACTTCGAGAACATCACGAACTTCACGAACTTTGCGAACTTCCCGACTCTCCGATTCTCCAACTCTCCATCTCTCCAACTCTCCAGCCCTCCAGCCCAACTCTCATACAAATGTGGGCAACTTTATTTGCGATTTATGTGTCGATGAAGCTTGCGTACTCTTATCAACCCTCCTGCGTACTTTTAAACTTCTGTATATGTCTAAGAGTTCGCAAATCCCTTTTTGTAGTTTTTAGTTTGTTATGTAAATAAAAAATTGAGATTCCTAATTCTTGTTTATAATTCTATTAGGGTACTAAATATTCTATCAATTAAAAACAACTGATTCGTTAAATGTATTTGTTTGTTTTTTTTCACCGCTTTAAGCATAGGTGCGTACTCCTATACCACCCTTACCCTATTACAATAAATTTCATCTCAATTGATTGTATCGTTCAGTCGAATTTAGGGTGCAAAAATTGTGAAGCGGTCCGAGCATGTGATACATGGCCTTAAGGGATGAAGTCTTTGGTCGAGCACGTCGCTAAATGAAGGGAAACTTGACCTAGCTATAATAGTAAAGCACGCAATTTCGACACCTCGACCATCAGCATTCTGTAAAAGAATAACTGAGAAACGTCGGAAAACACCGATGGAGTATTAGATTAAGAGATCCGTGGCATCGAAAGTCTTGAGCGTGTGTCATTTCGGAAGAAATTTGTAAATTATGCAATTTCGTAGTTTGAAAGATTCCGCCTTGTTCAAGCCTTTTTGTGCCTACTTGTATTCAGATTACGTTGAAATTTTGAGGGACCCCTGGCACCGTTGCATATAAAATGATAATTCAATTACGAAACACGGAGAGCTTCGGTAAAGTCACATTAGGCGATCTCACTCAGTCATGATTTATCAATTAACGTGATTCAACTGGCTCGAAACCCTTGGGATACCATCTCTCTCTCTCTCTCTCTCTCTCTCTCTCTCTCTCTCTCTCTCCTTTCTCCCTCTCTCGCTCTGGTATACCCATCGCATCGCGAGAGTGATGAAAAGCACATCACGCGCAATCTAACTAGTTATAAATAAGAGATGAACGCGCGGGTGAATCGTTGTTCCATGAAAATGTAGTCGGTGAAGCGTCGCTTGCATACATCAGCCAATAAAACCCGTTTCTATTTTGAATTAAAAGAAAAAAAAAGCGTTGAAGCTGCAGCACCTCTGTGCATTATTCATAGAAAAGTTTCTGTCCGCTGTAATAACCTGTCAACTGGATTAATCTTTTTTTTTTGCATGCTTGTGTGATTTGCCCATTATCTGTTGTGATTTTTTCCTTTTTCGTCTCTCTAGAAAAATTGGCTTCAGTAAAAGAAAGAAGAAAAAAAAACTTCTTTTCCAAATGTTCAGCTGAGAAAATTGTTAATCCCTATATGGTAAATAATTTATGTACCAGCAGGCGTGCGTGTTCTCGTGGTATTTTTCTTTCACTTTCCGCATCACTGCAGGAAGAAACAAGATTTCGGCTTAAACAAATAAAAAAAAGAGAAAGCTCTTGAAATATGTATCTCAGCTGAGGTTGGCGGTCATTCCCTTTGGATATCGAGGGCGGAAAGCTATCGAATTCGAATTTTACATATTAACAACGATAGAATTGAACGATGGCTTCCGAGGTCGCAAGGTCCATACCTCTGGGACAGGAAAGAGAGAGAGAGAGAGAGAGAGAGAGAGAGAGAGAGAGAGAGAGAGAGAGAGAGAGAGAGAGAGAGAGAGAGAGAAAGGGAGAGACCGAGAGACAAAACGAGCCGAGGGAGTGAGTGGCGTCTATGTATATACTATCCTATTCTACTGCGGTTCGGCATGAAAACTCCGCACTCCTGTGGGATCTCTCACGGTGATCTCGTCGAACTCTGGATACGTTCGTGGCCAGAGCACATGTCTACACACACATACACACACTATATACTATATATGAGGCAAGGTGATTTTGAAGATATTTGCTGTAAGGGATCGTCCTCATAGAAGCCTAGTCCTCATAGTCCCTATGCTCAACATTGTGTAAACGAGAATCTTTTTAAAATCATGTTTGTATAAATTTAAGCATATTCATCGAAAGGTATGATGATAGCCAACATTGCATAGATTTAACAAATTAGAAAAACGCACACTTTGTATAAACAGATATATACAACCATATAAATATATCTATATACAAATATTAACGATTATATACAAATATAAATATATTTGTATATATCTGTCCCATCTATATTGGATATTCTACGTGAATTCAAATAGTCTTCGAAAAGTCGAATTACTTTTACCTGCTGTTGAATTTATGAAAGGTAGCCGTAAACATTAATGAGTGTATCGGCTGCAAGTGTTATTTGAATTATAATTCGCAGTTCCACAAGTAACACGATCGTAATTGAATTCACAAGAGTACAAAACAAAAGAACAATTTGTGTCCAGCTTGGAAAACAAACTACACCAAATATTTAATAATGAACTTTACCGAGTAGCATCCCAAAGCTTGCAATGCTTCAGATTTTTCAAAGGAACAGTTTGTCTAAACAAAACAACGAAAACATCGGTTTTTGAACAATCCGAAATGCACGCAATTCCAAGCGTAAATTTTAATATTTGTCATCTCTCTGAAGAATCCGACAGATGGCCTGGCAAATGTAAGAATTTTTCAGTACGAATAGCACGTACACGTAAACATACGAATGAATACCTGAAGAAAAGGATTTTTGAAAAATTGCAACCATATTACTTACTTACTGGTAATACTGGAGGCCTTTGAGCATTTTCCAAAAATGCTCTTCTACAAAAATAATTCCAGCTCGCAGAAAAAAAAACATATATAGAATATATATCGGCCCGCGCGTATAACAGGCTATACGTCATAGTACATTAGCTGCAGAGGTATGGCTGTGGTATGGGTATGTGCCGCAACCGGCACGATATAACTCTGGGCCAGGTGCTCCCGGCTATACGTAACTCTCCGTGGGTACACGAATTCCCACTTTTCCGAAACTTCGCATCACCGAACTTCGACGATTATGATTGGTAGTACGCCGAGTTCGAGAAACGAATTTCCTCGCGTCGACATTTTACCATTTGCTATATACATAGCAGTATAGCAAATGCTAATATGTATATATATATATATATATATATATATATATATATATATATATATATAGCCAATACATTTATATCATGCTACAATGGATATATGTGATAGCGGTCGAAGGTTCCATCAGGGGCTCTATGATGATGATGATGACTTTAAGGGAGTATAGAAATTTGGAAAATTTCTATACTCCCTTGGGAGTCTATATACATTCAATTTGGGAGTCTAGACATTTGGAAAAATCATTTTTTTCATTTTATTATTCGACAGACCTTTCTGAATACGTATGTGAAAACCGTTTTATGATTTTAACGCGGCAGTTTTAAACGCGTTTTTTTCGGAAGTATGTTTTTCAAATCGGCATTCACGATTTGTTGATAACCAATCGGCCGACTGAGCTCAGATTTGGCATACACCTTCAGTAGACTGTTTTCCAACGTTGATAGTAGAATTAGGTCGAAATAATTTTTTTCAAATTCAACTCGTACAATGATCGGAAAAATAAGAAAAATTGATCATCAAAGTTTAGCATGCCGCCATTTTGGAAATGTTCGATTGATTTTTAGCTAAATCTGATTAGAAATATTACAACACTCATATGGATTAAGAATAAGTTTTATTTTCTTTTCGTATTCATACAATGTTCACAACACTGGTTGCCAATTGCGGGCATTTTTTGCGTACCGTTGTAAATAAATGTACATGATAATAATTTTTTTATTAAAAAAATATATATTTGTACATATTCTTGAAGTATCAATAAACATGCGTCTTTATTTTTTTTTTTACTTATTCTATCCTAGAAATTATCTCCAAAAATACTCCAAATATGTATAAAAATGGAAAAAATATTGACGCAACTATTTAATAAAGAAAATAATTTTCATTTCTTACAAATACATTATAGTTTTATTAACGAATTAAAAAAAACGGATTTTTTTTGAATGGCCAAGATATAAGTCGTCTAGTAGGACCTTCTTTTTCAAATGATGGACAAAATATCTCGAGATTTACTCAACCAGTTTTTATGAAATTTATACCACATATTCTTTATAATATTATCTATGATGTCGCATAGGATTTTTAGGATTAAATGCCGCGTTCATGTTTTATTAATTTTTAAAACGCATAATTTTGGTAAAAATCGTAGTTTTTTTTTCAAACAGCTGTCACTTCTACAAAAAAAATATTGTCCTTATGCCACACTTTATCTATTACTATTCTTTACACGAATGTATTATTCTTTATTTTTCAGACGATATCTGCCAGAAAAAACTTCCACCATCGGCAAGGATTTTCAAAAGAGAGTCCTACTAGATGACATATTCCGGCCATTTTTTTTTATTTGTTCATAAAACCATTATTTGTGAAAAATAAAAAAATATTTTATAAATTTAATAGTCGCGTCAAAATTTGTATTTTAATATAATACCTATTATACCTCATATAATACCTAAGGTATAATAATACCTATTTTTGACTGACAGGGAGAGAGAGAGAGAGAGAGAGAGAGAGAGAGAGAGAGAGAGAGAGAGAGAATGTGAGCAAGCTACATGGCTAAAGCGAAACTAAAGTCCATAATCCAAAATACGATGCGTTAAACGTATGTAGCTAGATATATTAAGGCAAAATCTTGTACACTATGTCATATATTATTCGAATACGAGGGGATTGTCGTCCGAATTTCGTGCATCCGTGCGCCTCAAGAGCCCAGGGTTAATGGTCGAAAATTATTCTCAATCGACCGAGAGACTCAAGTTTTTTCGCGGACTTGGGAAAATATAGTCCAGGCATTTTTTTGGTCGTTCGCCAAAAAACGAGTGAATTCCCGACCAGCCGGCGAATAACACACGAATTCGTCTTGACGTCGAAGTTGGTCGTAAGATGAAATTACTATATTATGTACAAGAGCAAAAGTCGCGGTGTTTTCATATCTCTTGTATCACACACTTTCATACATCAATCTCCAGTCACGCACTCGCGTTTCTCAGTTCGTCGGAATATATTCATCGCGTATATATAAATATATTACATAGATGCGAACCAACGCATCGTAAAACACGGAGAGGAGAGAGCGTTCAAACGATTTTTATTATCGATTCGATATCGTAGAACGACGAGTCTATCAATGAGATTATATTCATCGTCCGTATGCGTCGTCCAGGGCAATTTCATTTTGGTATGATTTTATATCACATTAATTTAGCCGTTGGACTATGTCATTGAAGACACTTTGATGTGAAATATCATCGCGTATATGAAATTATCGGGGTATGACGAGCTCTTGGGAACATGATTTAACGAGAAAGTCTCGTGAGGCTGTTAGGGAATTAAAACAGCTATGGTTGGCCGATCGATTCGCGTCGCTGAACTTTATTTTGTTGGTGCTTGACCTGGCGTAAAAAAAGTAGCGAAAAAAGACCAGGATTTGTTTCGTGTCCATGAAGTTTTATTGTGGAAAATAATTTTTATTTTCTGCACGCACGTATGAGGATTTGGCATTTTTTTTTCGTAACGTCACTTTTGTACGAATGGTTTTTATTTTGTCGTAACTTCACTTTCGTACGAACGGTTTTTTTTTGTGGTAAAAGCGTGTATTCTAGTAGGAGTGTGTATTAATTTTAAGAGAATTGTCAATTTCAATTTTACAAATTGATCATTCAAAATATTGTCCATCGCTAGCCACTAATATACCCTATCATTTTGGTAATAGGTGGATTCCACGTCGCAAGAATGACACATCTTTGGAGGCTATCCACGAATCGATCCATTTTTTGGTATCCTCATAAGAATGGAAGCGCTACTCAGGCAAGCCATGAGTCATCGATCGAAATAGGTGGTAATCGGAAGGAGCAGTATCTAGAGAATACGGCGGGTGTAATCGGACACTCCAGTTAAGCGCTTCCAACGTTTCCTTGACCGGTTTCGAAACATGGAGGCTGCGCGTTGTCGTGCTGGAAAATCACTCGTCGTCGTGTCTTTTTGCTTCAATGCTCGGCTCAATTACGTAAATTGTTGTTGGTAACATTTGATGTTGATCAACATTTAATGATTCTGCAAGTTTTTCTTGCGTTTGGCTCGGGTCTCCATCGAGTGAAGCTTCCACTTACTCATGTTTAAACTCTCTCAGCTGGCCTGACCATTCGTTATCTTCCGTGTTAAAATCATATTTTTTATAGCGTCGAAACCGGTACTCCCATGTTGAAATCGATGGAGCCTAATCACTATAAGCTTCCGACAGCATTTGTTGACTTCCAGCAGGACTTTTCTTCAAATGGAAGCAAAAAAGCAAAGCCTTCCCGCAAATTGCGTTTTGTTGGCTCAAAATTCGACATATTCAACGCTTAAGAAAATAATGTCTTTTATACTTCGCCAAAATAACACATATCGAAAACTAAAGCTACGTGATGATGCTTTTGCATGAAATTAGTAACAATATGACCCGATGCGATTAAGTACTAATTAGGCCATCCCTTGATGATTCCTTAAAATTAATGCACACACCTAATATATAAATCTTCGTAAGCCTGCTTATGAATTTCGTTTTTTTTTGTTGCGATCGCCATACTTTTCGAATACTCGGAAACGGCTTTCTTTACGAGTAAATAAAAAATGATCAGAACGCCGCAGACTATCTCCGTCCTTCCAATGAAAAAATAAAGAGCTGGAAGCGTATACAGCGGAAATGATTGTATTCAGGCCAGATATCATCGTAAGAAGATTTGGCTTTGAACTATCCTTCATGAATTTCCCCAAGAGCTCAAGGCGCTAGCAATTAATGAGAAAAGAAGAATTAATCATGGAGAAAGGAGAAACGGAAGGACTTATAAAAGTAATATTTAATCGAGCCTTCATCGCGGCCATGATGATGGTCTCCGGGCTCCGAAGTTCAATCAAGAAAAATATATTACACGGATAGTCTCGTAAATACCCGGGGATATGACTTTTCATTTCGTTTCCCCACGCTTTTCCATCGTTCGGTTCTCTTTCCCTGTTCTCTCTCTCTCTCTCTCTCTCTCTCTCTCTCTCTCTCTCTCTCTCTCTCTCTCTCTCTCTCTATCTCTCTCTCTCCCTCTCTCTCTTTCTATGCCCACTTCCTGTTTCGTACTTAATTACACGACACGCTGTCGTGATTTCGCCTTAAATTGTCATAGGGATCCAATTGGATTCCCATGCTTGTCCCTACTTCCTGATAGGGATCCAATGGGGCGTTGCTTTGGATCTCTATACTAAAAAATCACGTTCGTACATTATATTTCAATCAGGATTCCCCATTGTAATTTAATGTAGGAATCCAAACCAAAAGGATTCCCAATCGAAACCAAAAGGATTCCCAGATTATCGAACAGAAATCGATACGATTCTTGATGGATCCCATCGTCTTCTGTACGTTGAATTTCCTAAACAAAATATATAGATTTACATAATGAATCAATCTTGAAGAAGTATAAATCTTATCTTAGAAACATATTAATCGCTTAAAAAAGTATAGCTTGAAAATACATTTGAATCATATAACTGAAAATCCACTTTAATTATCATTTGTTATTTTTTTTGCTGCACTTTGACATAATATCATCACACACGTACACTACCAAGCGTGCGGATTATGTTTTAACACGTCGACTTTTTTCTCGTGACTTTCCACGTATTTTCGATTGAAACATTGTATAAATTCTCAAACGGCGTTTATCGGGGAATAGCACGGAATCCACTTGGATTTCAATATGGACTGTTTACTTCGGTGTCCCTATGGAATCCCTATAAGGATGTGGTAGGATCCTGGAGACTACTCAACAAATTTCTGTACGGTTATGACGGCCTTTTGTTTTCCTTTTACCGAAGCACATCTTCACAGAGCGCTTGCGCTGTTTCGAACGTTGTCCGAATGAATTTTTTGCAAAAGCTTATCGCCGAGGATACTTCCAGACTGGATAAATAATGTATGTTTACAGCACGTACGTAGTGTAGAATATGAAGCGTCAAGCGAGTGGAAAATGTCTCTAGCTCGTCAGGCACCGAGTTACCCTTCCAATATCGCTCGCTTAGCCCAGCCTCTCTCGTGGATTCTTCTCGTTTTCCCCTTTTTCGCGCCGGAAGGCAGACGATTTTTTTTTCTATCCAACGTATACATATTGCTGTGGCGCTTCATCCCCAGTGCCAAATGTTTATTCGAGTACGAGATATTCGCACTCGGTGTAAAATGTAGAAGGCAATATTTTTTTCAATCTCATACAATCAACGGGAATTCAGAGTGTGAGAGCAGGGGATGAGGAGAAGAAGAAAGGAGAGTGAAAGAGAGAGAGAGAGGGAGAGAGAGAGAGAGAGAGAGAGAGAGAGAGAGAGAGAGAGAGAGAGAGAGAGAGAGAGAGAGAGAGAGAGACAGACAGAAAGCGAGAGAGAGAGAGAGAGAGAGAGAGAGAGAGAGAGAGAAAGGGAGAAAGAAGACATCGGAGATCCAAGCGTAGGAATACAAAAAATTGCCTGAAATCTTGGTTCCCTCGTGAACTCATAAATATCTGTCCTTACGAGAAAGGGTGTAATCCACAAAAGTTCACGTGTAAACTCGCCGTTGGTTAGGCCCTTTCGTTTGACAGTGGCCGATATAAATGGCTATCCTTGCGAATATCCTGCACGAAAGCTGGGACGCGATTTCAGCCTTGCGGGTGTATCACCACATGACGTCTATATTAAGGCGCGCACCACCGAAAACTCATAAAGCCTTCGGGCCGATACATTATCTTTATAAGGTTGAAAGCGTTCTCTTGCTCAGCCCCTCATCTTTTTTCACCTCCCTCTTTACTTTTAGACTCCGGGGCACACACACATACACATGAGCGGGGTAAACAAGCGCACGCATCGATGTCCCGGCCGCCCTCTATTTCTTCTGAAGAGGAACAAGTTGAGCCCTTACCCAATAAATATACGCCTGGAGGAGGCGGAAGTTGCGATACAAAAAAGCGGTGTCCGTTACTCTTGTACTGTTATTACAGCGCTATGTGTGAGCTGTTATATTTCTGTATGATTCTTATCGTCTCAATTTTCGTTTCATTGTACATACGTACACAGTATTTATGCGTATGAAATTACCTGTCGTTAAAAAGCCTATACTTTGCTTCGAGTTGAGGAAGTACTGTTGTCTAAAATTTTCTTTTTAATTGTTTTTTTTTTAAATTTATTTTATTTTATTAAGCTAAAGTCATTTCTGAATACGTCTGCGGAAACCGTTTAACGATACTCATCATTAACTGAGTTATAGAAATTATAAGGAGTACGCTTTTCTCGAAATTATGTTTTTCCAATCGGCAACCACAATACATCGATTATCAATTGGTAAAGTGTTTTTAGTAAACCTTGAGTAAACTGTTTTTCAACGTTGATAGCAGAATTGAATCGAAATAATTTACTTTTTTATTTTTATACAACTGGTGGAATGATCAGAAAAACAGGAAAACTTGAGAATCAAAGTTTAGCATAACGCCATGTTGCAAAATTATACTTTTTTTTTTCGAATCTGGTACCAAACACCGCATTACTCATACAGATTAAAAATATGTGCGGGTTTTTTCACATTCATAAAACGTTCACAACACTAGTTGCCGATTGGGAGCATTTTTCGTGCACCGTTGTAAACAAACGTACAAGAGTATATGATAATAAATTTTTCTTTTTTCTATTTGTATATAATTTTTAAAGGATCTATAAGCATTTGTAAAAAAAATACAGGAAGAACACTGGAACAGTTTAATAGTTATTCCACCCTAAAAATCACCCCCAAAACAACGTTTCAGACAATACCACCTTACACTTTTGCGGCTCCTCTTACCTCCAACTTAACAGCCATTGGTTTATGAAACGCAGGTTTGTAGGAGAGTATGTATTTTCTCCAGTGCACGCTCCCGCTCGTATAGTAAATTTCCTCAAAGCCTAAACTTTGTCCTCGCTAGAGTTTTCGTTTCAGGGTCGAACGGTGTTTTATCGTGTTCGTCGAGAATCGCCCAAACAGTCGTCGCTAATCCCGTTGGTGTCCCTCGGGGATCCCTTCTCCGTGGGATGCCTCAATCCCACGGGAATCCACTTAGTATCCCTCAGGAGCCCGGACACTATCTTTCACAAGATTCCTGCCCAATATCCTTCAGGGCGTAGTACAGACTACGCAGAGATTGTCGAGATATAGCCGAAGCTGAGGATGTACATATTCAGGTTTGTTTAGGTCCACTTCGGGTTTTCGGAAACCCATAGTCAAGAGAAACTCCATTTCTTTGGATAAAAAGACTCATTGACACGAACTTAAAAAGAGACGTGTCGATTTTGCATAGGCAGGAAATCACTTTCTTTCAAAAGACTCGACACAATCAACGCCAATAATATCCATCACTCCTGACAGCCTCAATGGAAAGTAGGTTGTTCGTGCTCCCCATCAGAGCTTGATGATGATCAATCGCAATCCTTTTTTCATCTTTTCCGTCAACACTATGCGCGTTCTCGATTCATTGGAGTATAGGGACCATGACCCTGTTGCGATTAATTATGGAGGAAAACTTGTGCAACGTGTAGCATCGAGTAAATTATGTGTACATTTTGGTGTAAGCCTCTGAGTAATCTGCATTCAAGATCATCGATGGATCAGGCATGATAGTGCACAGCCTATGGCAAATGCGCAAGGACCCTAATAAACCTGTCCAACCAAAGAATCTATTCATAGGGCCATTATTTTATTTCATCGTATTCAATGATCATTCGTACATTTCTTTCGTCACAATACCTTTAACTCATTACCTAATCCATTTATTATTTTATTCGTCCATTCACAGGCCTTGATCCCTTTTACACGTATTCACGAATTTCTTGATTTATTCATATACACATAAAACTTTTCACACGCAGCCGCCTGTAGCACGGCAGACCGTGGAATATATGCGTGTATTCACTGGTCACGGACTTAAGTGACGTGTGCCAAGTCAACGTGAGCACGAAGCACCAGGAGCAGCGGTGGCACAGGACAAGCACTAATACAGATATCCTGCGAGAACACCGCCGACTCCATTATGTACACGCACTAAATGAGCGTCGCGCATTATCCACCTTAGGTGCAGTCCATATGTTGTAGTTACAGCGTTTACTGCTGGTAGAACATACACGTAAAGCGTACATAACACGAGGTGTGCCCAGCGGATGAACGTTCCCATGGAGAATGGCATCGTCTCCTGTATAATATCCGAGTTTACGACTTTTTCGGATACGTAAAATTGTAATATGTCTGATGGGGAATGTCGTACGAATATAACGAGCTGTACAATAAAGCGACAAATTTTTCATAAGAAAATCGGGGATAAGAATAAAATTTAATTAAGGAGAGAAATACATGTAGACGACGATAAAATAGCCGAAAATAAAAAAAAATAGACACTTAAAAAAAAATTGAAATTTCCCACAAGAGCTTCGTTCGTTTTTGCATTTGAAAAGTACTTTTTACAAGTGATTTTCATAAACAATTGAGTTGTGAAAAAAAAATGTTCGATTTTTTTTAGAATTGATCTTTTGTGATAAATAAACAGAATGTGAAAGGGGTTTTCTTTGAAGGAATTCTAAAGATAATTAATAATTGTTTTTATATCACGATAATTCAAATTGTAGATGTTGGCGCGAAATGCCACGCTATCGGCGTTGGCGCTTGTGACGTCACCGTTCGAACGAGACCGAATAGGCTATGTATACGGCTTACACGCAAGTGTACACAAATGTGAAATTTGGTGTCATTTTACATCTGAAAACATCTCGGACATTCTGAAAAAGTCGAAAACTAGTTTCATTTTCGTGCAACGATGTGTGGGAGTGGATTTCTGAAAGCAAATTTGAGTAATTTACCGACCCTCTATAGCTGAAAATTTTTAGGCTAGGAGAGTCTTGATAAATTGTGTCAGTTATTGTCGCTACGTATCATAAGCATTTTGAGAAAGACGTATTAAAAAAAAATATTTCAATACGCTTTATGTTATAACACGGTTACACTGACATCAAAGTGGTCTTCACAGCAAAAATAAGTGGACGATGATTTCGGATTGACGCGTCAGGCTGCATCAAACCACAGATTTCGACGTTTTATGTCTTGTGGCACATTCAGAAATACCCATTAGGGGCAATTTTCGCCGTATTTATACAAAGAGGAACGAAACAAGCCTCATACGGTTTTGTCGTTGCCATCGTTGACAGAATACTCGTATTACACGAGTAGTTCGTATACCGGCTTTCGAATGGTGACGTCACAGAGCGTTCGGGTAACTTCGGATGCTCTCGGCGCGTTTTTGCCGAGCCGAATAGAACAACAATCTCAAAGTGCCATATCGTTGTTAATTGTTGAAAAAAAAAAAGAAAAATACTTTGCTTTAAAACCGCACATGATCTTTACAATGACAAAAAAAATCATTACACAACTCAATTAGGTATAAGTTCAAGTAATATTGTTATTGACTTGTGTGTAATTTTAGCACGATCGGTCATCTCGTTTTAACCCTCAATCTGTGAACCCGGGTCGTTTTCGTCCTGTCCAAATCATTATCTTCGCAGGTTGCTATTTAATTTAAAAAATATATATTAAAAATACGAAAAAAACCCTATTTTCCCTTGAGAAGTACGGCCTAAAGATTGACCATGGATTTTTTGCGGATTTTTTCATTGACAATTGTTGGTTTGGTAGTGACCCAGGTTCATGGGATTGAGGTGACTCAAATACCTTCACGGATTGAGGGTTAAAGTTATTTTTCCCACAAACTTAAAGAATATAGTTGTGTGAAAAACGCATTCAAAGTTTCAGACTACGAAAACTCAATGATTTCGGTGACTTACTGGCTACTTACTATATCACCGTATTCTTGACATTCTCAACTAACAGTTTACGTAAAAAAAGAATCGATTTTTTTAGTTCGCTACATGTATTTCCCTCCTTAAATCCACATGCTGGCTACTTCAATGCTTGGCATGGGTGATTGCCAATGCATCCACTAACGTCGATATTTTTACTCATTGAATTAGGTTTCACTTAAATGTCGAACAATCTCGATTTCGTTTCAACGGTATCGCCGTCGTAATATCAATTATTTTCATGAGCAAAGTACCAAACGCTCCAATGAAATTGCACATTTGTTATTTTTTTTATTGCAACTTGTTACAAAGCTGCATTTCGAACCATGCAGTATCGAATTGGTACATAACCCCAATGGCAATCGAACCAATTGCGAGAAAAATAAACAGCCTGGCTGCCAATTAGCAGCGAAACGAGAAGTGGCTCGATTTCGGCCAACCCACCGCGACGTTACGCCATCCCAATCTGTATGACTTTTCTATCGGTTTGTCGTATTCTCAACGCTTCGCTAGTCTTCGTTGGCAACGTTGAACAAAGATGCGCGAAGGCCCGGTTCTGAGCAAGTTTTGTCATCATAGTGATTGTTCTTTCTTTCTTTTTTTTTTTGACGTGTATCCGGATCGTCGAAATATCCGGTTGAGTTGGTGCTCAGTCAACCGGGGGGTAATGATCGAGAAGGCGAATGTATTATATCGGGGTGTCGATGTGAATAACGTTAGCTATTGAGCTATTTAACAACGCAGAGTTGCACTATATCGCAAAGACAGATAAATACCTGTATCGGGCTATACAAGGATTCAAGGCACTTTGTATCCAACACCGAGCGAAATAATTCATCCGAGCAGGAGAGGGAAACACCCGATAAATCGTTATCCTCAGTGGCAATATCCCCCTGCAATTTGTCATCCATTTTGCACCAGGGTTTTGTCTGGGGCATGTCTATTCTTGCTCTTTGGAAGCCTTTGTTCCGACGAATATGAAAAAAGAAACAACGTCTTTCGACGGTTTTCTTACGTAAAAATGGGTCGCTGGAACCTTTGGCAACGGGCCAGAATCTTCGCCAACACACTTTCACCGGGAACTATGAAGTTGTACCTGTTCAACGATATTCTTTCGTACACGAGCTTTCGTAAAACTCAACTAAAACTCGAGTTGTCCGTCTCTTCGCAGTTACATTAATGAGAGTAATGCGATCACCTGCCGAGAAAACAATGATGTCGAAGTTTAAAAGGATGAAATGCAATGAAAATTAATTTTTTCTACACTGCCTCAAGCTACGAAAATTATACAAACGTTTGTTTTCTTGAGATTCTTGTAAGAATCTTGAAGGTAAATATGGAAAAAGATTTAGGATAATCTATACATATGATAAAACTGTCAGGCGTGCATTGTGTTTAGGTTTGGTATTTATACAAAATTTCTTTACACATCGTTTTTATTATGTCTATTTGAAAGTTCTGTCCGATAATGTCATCTCAACTTTTAACACGCATGAATGTATTTGTCATTCTACAGAAATGGAATCCACACATTACAATCACGGTGAGAGGAGGTCATTAGTGACAAATGAAATGATATTGTTAAGTAAATATTGATAAGAGTACTGACAATGTATTATTTTATTTCAATAAAAAAACTGACAGAGCTTTCCGCAGACGTAATATTAACTGAAACAAGTATAAAAATCGTATTTCAAAAAAAATTGTCGGTTTTAACGTTTGCGCGTTTTCAACTCGAGAATGACTGAATCGATGTCGATGATTTTTTTTTTATAGAAACACAACCTACAGTATTGAAAATGATTTATGCCATTGAGCGTTACGCCATGTAGTTAATTACAATTATAGTAAAAGACAAACATAACGTTCAAAGTAAATTACCAAAAGGCAACGCAAACAAGCATAAACAAATAAACCAATAAAATAAACAAACGATCTCCTCGTCACATTCATCACGGCATTGAGTTTGCATCATTAAAACGCAATAAAAATTCCTTTAAATAGATGAAGCTGGTGATGAAAATAAATTTATATTCATTTTTATTACCAGCTGAGGGCACACCCTCAGCTTCGCTCGCGTTAAATTCCTTTCGATGGCAAATCTACTTCCTCAATTTTACTTTTTCTTTTCGGCGGGATTGTGGAAAATCTCACATAAGATATTCCGAATGGTTCGCACTACATCAATATGTAGGATCGGTCTCTCTCTCTCTCTCTCTCTCTCTCTCTCTCTCTCTCTTTCCAATTTGTTTATTCAAATATAAAAAAAAAACAAAAGAAAAAATAAAAAGCTCATTATCCACGTTTTTGGTTCGCTCGAAATAGGATGCTCGGTCGTGCTTTGTTTTACTTCTCTGTTTTTGTTTGTTGTAACAGGCTAAAATTTATCTTGGCAGCCCACAGGTTTAGCTCATATAATGTTACAGTTTTTTTCTTCTTGTATACTCTTTTCTCTCTTATTATATGAATACTCTTATTACCTATTTCATGCTTTATTTTGTACGTATAATTTTGTTATTTTTGAATTATATAGCTATTGTTATCATTTTTATTATTGTACCCTCTATGTATCGTATTGTCTAAAGGTTTCAACAAAGGCATAAGATAAACCATCAATCAATCTCTCCCTCTCTCTCCTCGCTCCCTTTGTCCTCCCTTCTGTTATTAAGCACGCCTCATTGTTTCATTTTTGGTCATTTTCTTATTTGGTTTTCACGTTCGTAGCTTTATGTATTTTTTTCTTTGATGTTTTGTTTGTTGAAAGTAGTGATTTGTGCAGATAACTAATGGAAATGCGAAAGTTACACACGAACTTTGATTATTCGTAAATTTTTGGTCGTTCGGTAGATAGTATTTGACGGTAAAAAAACTACCAACACTTTCGTGGACAAAGATCTTGCGTACGAACATTAAATTAAAAATGAAGACTCATATTTTTATATTCAAGTGTGAATTATTCCGTTAGCATCTTCCACAGCTTAACTCGAGGACACAACTGTCGCGAATATCCGTCCACGAGTGGGAACAGTTTGAATTGCTACATGACGGACATTGAGGGTGAAAATCTTTAGCACCGAAAATCTCGCTGAAAAGGTTCTCCCTCCCTCTCCTTCTGTGTGTGCCTCCACACCGTTTCTCCAAGACGTGAATGAAGCCAGCAGCTATTGTCCGACTTCTTTTGTTCGGAAACCAAGAGTGTACAGACAAGGGAAGTGAGTTGGGGCTGGTACACCGTTGATATTCAGTATGGAAGGGATATTTCAAATTTACCCGAGGGATGAGAGTCGTGAAGAACTACGGCCGGAAAAAGAAGAATCGGGCAAAAGTAAGTGCCATTTTACTTGAAAAATACATAGGGCCGTCTGTGGCTAGTTTCAACAAGCATACTTTTCATTTTCACTATTACCTTTTCATTGTACTTTTGAAATTTAACGAATGCAGGATGCAACGAAAACTCGATTGAGAGATTTTCATCTCTAAAAAAGCACAAACGAAATCGCGACGACTGTCGTATGGGGGACAGTTGTACTGAGTCGCCAATAACAACACAACCGAAAGCCAGTCAAATACAGCCACTAGTAGTCCCACAGGTGTTCCAGGTTCCTTGTGCCCTCGTGCAAACGTGATGAGATCGTTTTTTAAATGGATGAGATCATTCTACAACTTTGGAAAAATCGAAAAACAATGTTTGGCTCAATAGTCGTCCAAGGGCCTTAATCAAGAGACGCGGCAGCGTCTTGACGTCAAGTAATAATGATATACCACAATATTATGGGCGGCACAAATCTCTAAGTACCCCAAACCACTATAACCTGTGTCTGGAGGTGGACGCGCAGCGCGCACTAAGAGAAAAGTATATGTATTTACAAAAAACGCGCATGGTAAAAGAAGATACAGTCAAATTCCCTATAGTTCATTGACACCGCAACTGCTAAATATCCATAAGCAGTACTATATTTGGGGCAGTAACCATGACTGTAAAGTATTGTTTTCCCCTTTGGGTAATATAACATATGGTTATAATATGGTTGAAGATACCAGACATTTCTCTCAGTGCATTAAGCTTTCCGAACAAATTCTACCTGAAGCTTCAAAAAAGGCACGGATTAGCTTCAGAGAGCTGAGAAAGGATACAGAGGAGCATGACGCGTGGAAGGCCAGTTGGCCTCGCACGTGTTCAGGTATGGTTCAGGTATCTAGAGTTAGATTTAGATAGAGCTAATTAGAGATATATAAGAGTTTTCTATGATTTTATAATACTGCAAACTGTTTTACGCGTTTTACTGAAACGCGTTTTTCTCGAGCACGTTTTTTTTTTACTGGGAGGAAACTTAACTCGAACAAATTTTCACCAATCTATTTTGAAATTTAACTGCACATTCAAAACTAGATTCTCTACGGAAGTACGTAGAATTTTTTCGTTATACTGCATACTTTTATTATTATAAACAATTATCTGATGATTTTTTCCTGAAATGTATAACCTTTTTTCCAAAATGCGTCATTTTTACAAAGGTAAATATATCGAAAACATCCTATGTACTTCTGAAGCTGTTCTTATATCAGATGAAGTAAAAAGTTCTGAGCGTTTTTTCGCTTTATTTCGACGATGAAATTAACATAGGTAGGATTATCCGATTTAGATCAAATATGCGCCGTTTTGTTCGATAACTTTTGTCCATTTTGAAGGCAATTTCATAATTCCGCGATTGAAGAAGTCCTCCTCCCTATTGGTAAAAAACTTGACCAGCTCATTTTCACAAGTCTCTCTTGAAGCCAGTTTTATACCATCAAGAAAATTGTGCAAATGCTTGAAAAGGTGATAATCGTTTGGTGCCAGGTCTGGACTATACGGCGGATGCGATAGAACCTCCCAACCAAGCTCTCGGAGCTTCTGGCGCGTCGTTAAAAATGTGTGCGGCCTAGCATTGACTTGATGGAATACAACACCCTTCCTATTGGCCAATTCTGGCCGCTTCTGGTCGATCGCCTGCTTCAATCTGGTCAGTTGTTGACAGTAGAGGTTCGAATTGAGTGTTTGGCCCGATGGGAGCAGCTCATAGTGGATGATTCCCTTCCAATCCCACCAACCATACAGCAAAACCTTTTTGGCCGTTAATCCGGGCTTGGCGATCGTTTGTGCCAGCTCACCGCGATTGGACCGCGATATTTTTCGGCTGTTGTTCTCGTATGTGACCCATTTTCCATCGCCAGTCACCATTCGCTTCAAAAATGGGTCGATTTCGTTACGTTTCAGCAAAAAATCGCAGGCATCAATTCGGTCCAAAAGGTTCTTTTGCGTCAATTCGTGTGGCACCCATACATCGAGCTTCTTCTTGAGACCAGCCTTATGCAAATGGTTCCAAACGGTTTTCTGGCTAATCTTCAGTTCCTGGGCAATGGAATAAGTGTTCACATGCCGGTCCGACTCGACGATTTCCATGATTTTATCGACATTTTCGACGATTGGCCTACCAGAGCGTGCCTCATCTTCGACGTCCATATTACCAGAACGGAATCGTTGGAACCACCGCTTTGCTGTTGCATTCGATACTGTATTGGGTCCATAGCACAAATTTTTTTGGCCACCTGCTCCGCCTTTTCACCTTGGTCGTAGTGGTCTGAAGAATGTATCGAATTTTCTCTTTTTTTACCTCCATTTTGGAACGCTGTAACACACAACTGGCTTCACCAAACACAAAACTGGCAAAGAACTTTTTTTGAAGCGTAATGTCACCTTTAAATCGCCGTATAGTATGACCCGATGCGATATATACATCGTGAGATATGGCTCACTAAAGACATCTAGCGGAAAACGCTCAGAACTTTTTACTTCACCCAATATATAACCGAAAATTTTTTTAGTTTTTTTTTGTTCCAGCTCAAAAATGGCATGAGCTACGTTTCCGCCCGTGGGACCTTCCAAAAAAGGCGTCAACGGAGAAATGCTGTACCGCCGCCATTTTGTTATTAATCAATACGAAAAAATTATTTTCTGTAGTTTATTAGTAATAAGGGATGTCTCGAAATGACCTGACATTTTAAATTGCGCGCCATTTTTTTTGTGGCGAACATAGAGTACTAATCTTTGACAACTGGCATCAGGAACTATTGATCGAGCAACGCATAGAAATTGTTAAAGTGCAATATGAAACAAGACGAAGTTTCATAGTCATGTTATCTCGCGCCGCGGCGATGTGAATTGGCCACCAAGATCGTGCGATTTGGCGTCATTTGGACTTCTTTCTTTGGGGTTTTCTCAAAGGAAGAGTGTATGCAAATGATCCACAGACCATTCCGGAGCTCCAGAAAGCAATTGGACGCACTCATTAATGAAATTACTCCGCCATTATGCCAAAATGTTATTTAAAATTTCGTTAAAAGAATGAACGTTTGCAAACATGAACGATATTGTGTTCCACACACAACCACCATGTTTGTACCTTATATCAAAATAAAAATATTCGTACTTTTAAAATTAATAATACGTCTTATTAATAAATGAAAATGTCAGGTCATTTTGAGACACCCTTTATAATAAAGACCTGTGCATGAAATTTCAAATTGTGCCTATTTTTTCTTGTTTTAGAATGGTCTAACTCCTTAAGTAATGATAATATACAGTAATTATTGACAAAACACCCGAAAATCTACCCAAATAAAGTGCTTACGCGAATGATGGACGTATCAAGTACTTCTCAATTGACACAGCATTGCGCCCGTATAAAATTACTTACGGGTACCCGTGCAATTGCAATTCACACAATTCGCGGATGTGAAAATCTGGAAATGTAAAAAAAAACCCAACCAACAGCAACGTGATTGAATGAGAGTGATTTTTTTGCTCAACTACCCATCTACACACATCTCGAGAAATGGAATATCGTGATTGTGAGACGGCGGGGGAGGAGGAGGGGCACGTTCGTGTCTGTTTACAGAGTGTACGAGGGGATGATCATGTGACACTGTTCCTCAGTTCACGCGGGCGTCGCGGTCTCCCGAAATTCGCTTCTCTGTTACATAGAACGACGAGGCGATCAACCAAGCTCAGCATCGTCGTCGTCGCTTGCCCCCTCGCCTCCTACCCTACCCCTCGTGCCCAATCTCCTACCCCTCTTCCGAATACAAACCCTGCCGAACCGGTTGTGCGGCAAGCCTCAACATTACGTGATTGCGGTATCGGTAGTCTGTGTATAGATCGCAAGCATGGGTAAACACGGTTTTGCACGAGGCGGAAGGTTGGAGGGAATGGTAGAGGGATTTGTGAGCCTCTTCGTTTTCACGTGACGCTATTGCTTCCTGCTTCCGTTAAACGTAGAGTATAAGTGTGCTCGATAATGCAGCAGCTCCGCGATCGATAAGAAATACAACAGCGAGCTCAGCACATCAGATATTTTTTTTCGTTCACATTTTCCTACGTATCTTGGAATTATCTTCCCTCAAATTTGGACCTTTTATCGCATTTTTTCATCCAATATGTACCAATTCCTCGACTGACTTGGCAGCAGGGGTTAGGACGTTACGGGATCTTTTAGTTTCGTGGTTCGATGACTTTTATATACTTTTAACATTTTCGTGGGCCTGTGAATATTAATATTTGCGAGGAATCGAAAAGAAAACGGTAGGCTCGGTATTATAATTGGAAAATTGCAATTGGTCTCATCGTCTCATCGATACCCGTGCAGAAACATTGTCATGGATACAGTCCGATTCGGACTAGGATCCTGGTTTCTCAATTGGGATCCAGACAGATATCGGATCGCATCTGGGAGCGAAATGCAAATCCGATTCCAGCCAGGATCCTAATCCAGAACTATTAAGGACTCGAGTTAGAATCCAAATAAAAATTTTGCATAGGATCCAGGCTAGAATCCTAAAATTCTAGAACAAGATCTAGTTCGATATCCAATTGGATCCCAGGGATCAATGTAAAAATCACCAGAAGATATCGATCCGTATCAGCTGGAGACGCTGGACTTTTTTTGAAATCATTTATTCGAGGATCTGAAAAAGATTAGGTAAAAATTGGTGTTACAGTATAACTGTCAAAACTTATATATTGTAGTCATAGAATTTCAAACAAAATTCTTTACATCTAATAAAAAATTTCCAAAAACAATATATAGACCTTGAAAGACATATTTCCTGGAGAAAAGTGATATAGGTTATTTATTCTAAGTAATTATATTTAAATTAAATGGAGATCGTTCGAACTAAGAAAATATGTATCCGCATCATATCCCGATCGAGATCCGATCGAAACTTAGGTATCCCTAAAAAATTTCTGCACGGGTAATTGTCACTCTTAAGTCCAGGTAAGGGCTTGACCGTAACGTCCTTGTAGTGCGATTCTATAACTCGGTAGTGGCTTTTTTCGTTGTCGATAAATAGGAACAGCCAATCGCATGGATGATTGCAGCAGAAAGGGCGCCTCTCATTGGCTGTCGCAACCTAACAATAAGGGAAACTGTCGCTACGAGTTATAGAATCGCGCCACTGGACCCAAACAAACTGAGCGTTAAATGCGTTAGAGGAGTATCGCATTAAATTCAGATGTGCGTAAAATAGTGATGTTATCATGACGCGTTTCCATGACAACATGATGGGCACGCACTGCGTGGACCAGTATTAATTGCCTATGTAGTATACATATATTATTTATGATGTATGTAATATACATATTGACATTTATGATTACACAATCACGCGATTATATTTGTGCACAACAGTGCACTTTGTATTAAAATATCTTCGAATTGCCTTAAGGCAATATTATTATTCAGAAATTTGAAGAAATCGTTTTTATTTATTGAATTTTATTATTCTACAGATATTTCTGAATACCTCTGTGAAAACCGTTTAGTGATGCACGTAAAATTAGCCGAGTTATAGAAATTATAAGGTGGACGCTCGGGGAGCACGGTCAAGGCGCAATAAACTTTGTTTTTGAAATCGGCGACCATGATACCTCGATAACCAATTCGCCGACTGCGCTCAGATTTGGCATATACCTTCAGTAGATTATTTTTCAATGTTGGTAGCAGAATTGAATTGAATTTTTTTCATATAACTCATAGAATGCTCAGAGAACTAGGAAAAATTGATAATCAAAGTTTAGCATGCCGCCATTTTGTAAATTTCTTTTTTTATATCTGGTATCAAATATGACAACACTCATACAGATTATGCATATGTTTGGTTTTTTTTAAACATTTATACAACGTCCACAACACCGGTTGCCAATTGAGGACATTTTAATTTGTAAATATTGTTGAAGGATTAATAAACATGTGTAAAAAATTTCAGAAAGAAAACAGGAACAGTTTAACAATTATACCGTCCAAAAAATCACCTTCAAAACAGCCCTTCAGACAACAATATTGAAAAAAAAACTTTTTTCACTCATTAAATTTTCGAATGGGAGGACGACAAGACGCACATACGATTTAATAATTGAACAATCTGCCTTTTTAATCCGTACAGTAGCCTGAAATCGTTGAAGCAACGTAATTATTAAACGCATGCATGTTTTCCATGATCGATTGAAAAAGTCTGACGAAAGTCATAAACACACCAGTGACGAAGCGTAGAGACTTTTAGCCTCATGGCCTTAGCATAATAGTCGTGACTACGGAAGCGATATAACGAAGCCGATAGTTGATTGACGTGGGCTTCCTCATTAATGGCGATAGATGAGTTATAAAGTGGAAGCAACAAGGTAGGGCAGGTGTGGCCGTGGATTGCAAATGGGTCGTCGCGTCGAGTCTGACATCCCGCTGAGTCCGCAATGACTGATCACTCTCTGCATAACCGTACAACCTACATATATGCATGTTCCTGTGTATATACGTATTTTCCGGACTTTTGCCATTGATGACGGTGCGGCTTACAGCACCATCTCCGTAGTCCTGCTCTTTGCATTTTTTCTCTCACTCTCCATCCCTTTTTCTATGCTCGCTCTCGCTCTCTTTGTCGCGATTTGCTCCGACTCGTTCTCTTCGCTCATCGGCGCGATTATCGGCCCCGATTTTCCAATATACGCGAAGAGTTCTTCAACTGCCTGGCAATTTCCCGCGGCAAGAGTAATTCACACTCTGCATTATTTCGATGTCGTTCAGAAAGAAAAAAAAACGAAGTGGGATAGAAGGGCAAATCGATAGGCTGGGAAACTTGGAAACTATGAAGAAATGGCAAATGATGACTAATTCATTTCTCCAAGAAAATGCCAGGCCTATTGATATTCTCCAATAGGTATCATGTGAGCCAAGCAGATCAATCGTTTGGTAATCAGCATTTATATAATTTGAGAATCATTCGTTCGTTTATATTGAGAATAGCTGATAAATGCCAGGCGGAAACGTCCGATGACATACGACAGCGACCGCTTGTGGGGAAATTCTTATATTTGATTCAGAGCGGGCAGTTTTGGAAAATCGGTCGAGTTATTGCTATTGCGTTTCTATATTGATATCGAATATACGATAAGATGTAAGTCATACTTACGAGTGATTCGAAGCATGTGTCCAGCTTTATTCACGAACCATTGAATTGGGGAGATTGATATTGTGCGCAGTCTCACATATATTACTCTCGAAATACATTGCACGCGATTTATAATACGCTCACAATTGCTGTTAAATGACACCAATCATTCTTTCATTTTCTATAAAAAGAAAACGATGAGTTCGTTTGTAGAAATGCTCAACCGCTAATATCCATTACGCTGAGTTATCACCTCATCGGTAAATGAAACTGTTGAATCTAGGAGAGCCACGGTGATCTTTTGTCTCGTAAAAGTGTGCGGATGCTATAGCGGGCCCTGGTAGCCCATTTTCTACCGTAATCAAGATTATATTTTACGGTTTTACGCGTCGCCATCATTGTCGATATAACGCTGTGCGGTTATCGTGCTGGGGAGTCGCCCTTTTGATAAATCAACCACTGAACACTATCGCGCCGCGTGCATCGTCCACCAAAATGCCGGGATTCCACTTCAATGGAATCATTATCAGACATCTCTTTTTGAAGTAAAACTTTTTTTTTTTGCAACAAATGTCCATTTTATCGTCGCGAAACTGGCTGAGCCGTTTTATTTTCGGCCCGCGATGTTTCAGCCTTGGCGATCCTCAAATTATCATTAGTCAAATTTGATGGAGTACACGGTTTTTCCATCACGGCAACATAAAAAAATGCATATCTGACGATTTCTTGGATATATATTTTTTTGTTTCAAACGACCTCTGGCACTGCATACATTTGGTTTGTTTCTGTAATTGCAACGACAGCGATTCCGCCGTGAAAACGAACGGTCTCTCATGACTAACTATTCCATTTTGTTTGGCTTCAATTTTTCAATCCGGTACGCCCGCCCGGAAGTTAATTACGTGGCTTTATGGTATCTGACAGTAAAATCTAACTGGGATTTCGGTGTGTTGACAACGCCCACAATCCATGCTCTTTTTCCGTTTATAAATGCCACTTTTTCAATTTTTATTGACAATCGGTGAAATTTTAGATTTCGTGGGGAGCCAATTCTCTCAAATGTACGAGGCTCTACAAATGGCTCGAGGAAAAATGGATTTATATATTAGGTGATTGCATATGAAACCACCCGCCGGCTATAAATTACGTTAGGTATGCCCAAACCCAAACAAACTTCACAGGTGATCATTGTGCGCCGCGTTAACATCTACCATTTTATTGGCTTTAAAACGACAAGTTTTGTTAAATCGCATTTGCGGGAAAGTATGCTTCATTATGTCCTGACAAAGTAATCGGTCACGGAAACGCATCGTTTACAAGAGAAAGTGTATGCCGAACATGCTTCGTCGAGTACAACGTGCAAAAAGTGGCTTCGCCGCTTACAAAGTGGTGATTTCTCTATGAAAACAAATCGGAATGGGAAGAATCGCACTGACAAGTTGATTTTGCCGCACGTCAACATCAGGCCGCATGTTGTTCAACCGGTTAAGAAGTACTCAAAAGGAGTGAATTAGGAAATCGTCTCCGACCTGCTATATTCTCTAGAAATCGCTCCTTCCGATTACCATTTGTTCCGGTTGATGCAGCCAGCGCTTGCGGCTCGGAACTTAGTTTTGTACGAAGAAGTCCAAAAAGGACTAGATGACTGGATTGCCTATGGTTTCGCTCAATAGAGGATTCTCTTTCTCTTTGGGATATATGTCAATAGCGATCTAAAGAAAGATGGACCTCATGTTCAGCCGTAGATTCTCTGTCTCTTCGAGAAATATACCGACCGCGATCTAAAGAAAGATGAATATCTCGTTCGTTAGATGATTCTTCCCCTCTTTGAACAATATGTCTACTGCGATAAAAAGAATGACACCATTCGCTGTATATAATTAAGTACATGTGATAAAGCAATGTTCTATATACCTCAACCTTCCTTGAGAACTACACTACGTAATGGCGCAAATCCCATTAAAAGTCCGTTTTGTAGTTATTGAGGTTAGCGTTCTTAGACAGACAGACACATGCTCTCGGGAAACTTTGTTTCACCCTATGCACTGATTCTCACCGGAGAAACTGGCATAAATATTTTGTTTCGTAAGTGTCCTGGTCCATATAGTTCGGTTAGAAAATGTGTCCTTTCTTAAAATACGAAAATTGATTCAGACAGATCAGGAATAGCGATGTTAAATTGTAGGCGGAGAGTCCTATTTTCACACGTATGTGACCCTGTTGTTAGACCTAGCCACTTTTCCCGTCATCTTGCGAAAAATAAAACAGGGTGTTACGACACACCATACTGCTGTCAGTCTATTATGAAAAGCTGCGACAAAATTGTCGCGACGTACGGGTGAGCCACGACAATACGTCAAAAGTGGCTCGCGTTATTTTTGTCCATATATCCAATGGAACGAGATTACTGATACGAGGCTCGGATTCCAGACGATATCAAATTTCATTCCGATCTTGAAGTGAGTATCATACGTCATAGAACGTTCTTTAGCTTTCCGTTGACGCACTGAATCATTTTTGCCCGGACCCATTTTACATAAAATGCTCACTTCTCAAAAATTGAAAATTTTCTATCTTTTTTACAAGAACTTAATTTGATATTTTCCGAATTTCCATTATGCAGACATATTAAGAAGTATGGAAAGTGTTTTCCTGATTTTTTTAAAATAAAAACCGACCGAAGGGTTGTTAATGGCAGGTGGGTAAAGTAGCATCGGGATCAAATTGACGCGGCATGTCAAAATCGTGGCCAGAGAAAATTATGTCAACGGAAGGTTAACAGTGACATCGATCATAAAAGTAATTATCATATTCCTCTCGGCAAAAAATAAAGATGTTCGTTTTCCACTAATTTGGGGGGGGGGGGGGGGGCAAGGTTAGTAAGTAATGACGTACTGTTTCAGCATTCACAGGTGAAAAAGAAAAGTTCCGATAGCCCGGGCAGTCAGACGATATTCGAGGAAAAGGAACCGAATGCATAGAAAAATTGGACTCCTCAGGCGAAAATAAATTTAGTGGGGTTGATAACGTCATTTTAACGATTCACAATCTCTTTAGCTCTTTCAATAGACTAGGAGGATCCTTGATGGAACTCAATCTTGACTGGTGAGTCACATTTTGCATGTTACGAATGTGAGAGACCCGGTATGATCGATACAGGGCAAAGCCTAGAAGCCCGTTTGCACGTTTTGCAGCACGATACAAACGATCTCCAATGCCTATGCGAAGCCGGAGTTTAGCGGTGAGGCAGGGAGCTGGTGGTCTGAGCACAACAAACGACATCCAGGGAGTGTGAAAATCCATGTTATGCATTGAAGCTGTAGAAAAATACAATTTCTTTGGTTCTAAATCATTGGCTGTTTGCGTTTCGTCCACTGTCTTGAAAGGGCTCAAAATTGACTCAATGATGTTGGTGTAACATCCCACGCTGAGTGAAGCAACTCAACGCCCCTCAAAAGTACAGAATAACTTGCAGTTAGTCCAAAAGAGTACGAGAACTCTAGAAGGTTATGACCGTCAACCAGGATGACATCCAGCCAAGTGTGACACGAGGGAGTGTGAAACGTAGCAGCAATATCTAGAATGAATAGAGTCAATGAAAAGGCAAAATGTTTTAGGTATTTGGATTCAAATTTGTTACTCAGTAAATAACGTCAGTTTACGTCATCAGGAATTATTATGTTACAGAATACGTGGGAGAAATGCAATAAATCAGTAGAAGATTCATCGAGCAAGAACCCTGTTAAGTTGCCTGTAGATGGACCCACACCAAGGAATCAGTACCAACCTGGCAAATCTTAAACAAAAGATACTCGGGTGAGTTTGTAAAGATGCTAGGTAATGCTGACAAAACTCGATCTTTAGAGAACTAGGTAATGCTGAATGCTAGGTAATGCTGACAAAACTCGATCCTTTCGAGAACAACGATTTTAAACCGCAATACCTCCCCCTTCTCTACTCTCCATGTTATTGCGCAACATGAAATAGCCATTGATGTTCACAAGAGAGTCGCCAATGTGAGAGTGTAACTACATTTCGTAAGCTGGTAAAAGAGTTTCCATTAAACTGCGCAACTTCGACGACAACATAAGATCGTGCATTGGAGGTTGACGATGTAACAAGAGGTACGGACGAAGATAAATTTAGTGCTAAGCGCTCTTGACTTGGTAGAATGTCCAAGTCAGATTCACGCTTGATCTGTATGGGAGATTGGCCATTGAATTTCCTTATTAGGGGGAGAGAGAGATCGAGAGGGAGATAGAGCGAAAGATACAAAGAGAGAGGGGGAGAGAGAGAGAAAGTCAGAAAGAGCGAATGGGAAAGTCAGAAATATAAATGGTAAATAACACAGCAAGTAATTGCGAATGAAAATGACTGCTGTTTGTGTAAGAGCTGCGTGCAAGAAGTATTGATTCCACGCGTAGTCCTGGACACGCAAACTCGTCAACGTATCAGACCCGACAATTCTCGAGCCGCGTGCACACACACACACACACACACACACACACACACACACACACACACACACACACACACACACACACACACACACACCCACACACACACACACACACATGAGATTATTCCCAGGATATAAAAAAAAAACTGTAAAAAAAGGCCACGACTTCGTTTCCCAACGATCTGACCTAACAAGCGCGAAAGAACGACTGTGCATGGATATTATTCTCTTGCGGACAATGAAAGTTGAAAATGTAACTCCGGCACGAAACTACTTTGAACTGTCCTGCTTGGTAAACAAATTCATAATCCTTGAACAAAAATTTCGAAACAATCATTGTTTATTAATAAACACTTTTTCCTTACTCTCCTGGTCATCAAGTTAGCGGGTCAAGTGGTCATCGAATAGTTCGCTTGCTGAACAGGTTTCGGTTTAATTAAATTTTTTGTTCGTCGTCAACATACGCTGAAAATATACACCCCAAATAAACTTCATTGAAACGAGAGGTATTTCGATCACGCAAATTCAAGCATAAACAAGTTTTGATGTCCTTTCGTGATATAGACAACTGCCAGTTTCATAAAGATTCGTATATATAGACGAAGAGCCTACTAATATAGGGTCTGATATTATCTGTCAAAATGGATATTTCGCAGAAAGGTTGAAACGTCGATACGCGTCAACCCGAATCATATCAACGGTCATAATATCCTGCATATCACTAGCACTGGTCAAAAAAAAAGAACCAGAAAATAGCGGTGAAAGTTCGGATGTCAATGCTGCTGTTAAATCAAAGCTTTTACCAATCTGCTGGACACTTCGTGGATAAGCTATCGAACGCTGTTGAATTATTTATATACAGCAAATACGATTGACGTTATTTCGAACCCCTGAATATGTCATTCGGTGAATAATGTCCACGTCAATCTGGACAGAACTACGTCGTAATTGAATGAGCTATAACGGATCGATCGTCATCGACTTATACGCCGAACATTCTGATCGTTAAAGTTTCCAGATTAATTTAGCAATCTTCCACGCCATACAATACAATCCGCTCATATCAAGGCCTGTAACGCTGTAAATCAATATTTTATCCGAACGATCATCTCATTTCGGTTAATTTATTGAGCAATAAATCAAATTACCAGAGCAATGTAAAGTTGTAATATTTATTTCTCGTTTATCAGGTCGTATCGCTTCGACCGATCCACAAATGTTTTTTTTCGAGTTCACTCTACTACTCTATTTCGGAAATGAGCAATGATTTCTATATTTTTGAGAATCAGTGGAGCAGATTTAATGATCCTGTGACTTGTAGATACAATTCCATGGGCCAACTCAATTGCATCCAAACAGTGATGGCGAGCATAGCAATTTTATATTCTTATGTTATTTTTAAGATTTCTTCGTGTGCCCTTTCGGGCTCTTACGAACCAACCCCTTGCAGTTTTACCCCCAACCCAACGAGAGTGTTGCCCACAGCGACTCTTTCCCGACGTACCACTGTTATCACACTTGCACGAGGGCACAGGTAAACTACCGAAAACCTGTGTCGACACCAGTATCTATATTTGGCTGAGTTTCAGTTGCGGCACCATCGGAAGTCAATTGAACTGCCACATTCTCGTTATATGGCGTACAAGCAAGTGCGCGACTACTTGGACTTATGATTATCGGTTTAGTAATATTATATGAATACATTTTCCGTTTATCTCCAATTATTTTATTGCTCACCATACAATAAATCAACGTTAATAGTAAGAATTGACAGGCAAAATAACAAGACGCACGTGAGACGATAGGAAGGGTTGAAACGGAAAACGGAAGCGTCGTTGATCTAGATGAGATTGCACGATTCTCGTATCTGAATCAGTCATGTATCTGAATTTTCCGTGTTCTTTGTAGGCCCTCCTTATTTCGGTGTATATCAGCGTCAGAGACAAGAAACCTAATTTGCAAATACTTGTATCCTTTCGTATCCGTAAATCTCGGCGAATAAATCGAATTACTCGCTGTCATTTTGGTTTCAAGGAACTCCACGTCTATTGTTCCGAGTAGCACCATACATGTATACGAAGATTCTTAGTCACGTTTGTGCACAGAAGTTTCTTATAAAATCGCTGGTATCTCGTTGACTGTAGGAATTTCATGGAAATAATAAAACGAAACGTTCATCTCGAATCAACAGAAACGTCGAGAGTAAGAAAATATTGCGTTCACGCCGTGTAGTGGCGAAGCGACGTGAACCGTGATGGAACTTTGGGATAGTTGGACCAAGTTACATCTCGAGCAACTCCTTAAGGCCCTTGGATCCCTTGGCCCTACTCTCGTGCTTTAGCACGAGATTAGGAGTTAATGAATTTAGGCAATTATCGATCATGTTTCATCTTCAGTATCGTACACTCCCAAACTTGTCTCTGCTTCACTTCAAGTCGCATTAACAGCTAGGGCCATTGAAGTGACGGCGTTTGGAGGCGTACACGGGGCTCAGACATAACAGAGGATCATCGACGAAGTACCATTGAGGCGTCTCAAGATGATCCGGCATATACGTGTCATACGAATGACAGAAGTTGGCAGGAGTTTTGCATTTTGGCGAATAGCATTGGGACAATTCTTTTGGCATTACCCGTGTGGAAATTGAGTTAGGGCTTTGATCGGGACCATCTCAATTTTTCGTAACTTGATTAGGTTCCTAGTCTGGAAGCCACTGATGGCCCATGTGGCCTCAACGATATCTCATCAAAATCATTGCAGCCTTGTGTGTGTGTGCACTGTACAATAGACACGTGTCGTTCTAATACATTTTAGGCTTTGGAATATTGTCGTGTATCTTAACACGTTCAATCCCGCGTTGTTCAAATGAAGACATTGCATGCACGTTGGCTGAAGGCATGTTTTCTTTTTATTTTTGAAAATAAAAATGAGCAAATGAAAATGAAGAAAATAAATAAAAAATTCTAAAAGAATTATAGTTAATTCAAAATAAAAATGTAAACAAATATCCTTTCTTGATATATTGTCCTAAACGCTATAATTCCCAAGTAGAACCTCTCCACTCATCAAAGTTCCAACCAAAAATGGTAACAAAAAAACCCGAAAAAAAATTCTGAAAAAATTCCAGCCACTCCAGTGTAAACCCATGCAACTTTTTACCCTCTTGACATTTTCTCCGAAACCCTATAGTTCTTCGATGCCGCCTTTTTTTCTAAAACATATATTTTTTTAGCTAAAAATGCAATATTGAGGCGGAAAAAATCGTACGAGACTTTCTAAAAAAACAAAAATGTAGGTTTTGATATCCTTCTGAAGTTTACCATGTAAAAAACAGAGGAAAAAAATGTCCACAAATTTTGCAGTTAATTTTCGACGGTCATAAAATAGCTGAAAAATGGCCATGCTCAAAAGTGTCTACCGGGACGAAAAAAAATTGTAGAGAACTTTCTAAAATAGCAAAATAAAGGTAAACTTATCCTCTTTAAAAAGCCACTTGGGAAATTCAATAATCTTTATTTTTGAGTCCGCTATCTAACTTTTAGTGCGATAAGAAATTTCGACTGGTGTATCCAAACTTTTGGCCGGCAGTGTATATGACAGTAGGAAGATTTTATACGTTCGAAGGATTTTAAACGTGAAATGGGAAGGGGGGTGATAGAGAGACAAAGAGAATGACCGAGAGGGAGAAAGAAAGATAGACAGGTAGACAGATAGAGAGCAATTATATGCCTGTTATGTTAGATCGACTATATATCATCGATTGTGATAATGATTGTGCCATAAATTATTTGGACAAGCTATTTATATTGGTTTGCTCCTGTAATGGCGAACTCTGGTAGTATTGGGAAAATCCAAAAGGGAATCCACGAATGAGCTCTTAAAGGCCTCGAATTGTATTAGGAATGCCCTCTCAATTTTCCGCACGGGTTGCCAGCTCGAGTCTTCCAGCTTGAATCTTATGTAACCAAGAATTCTTCGGGTAGCACGAGGAATAGAGTTTGATTTACTACTTCGCATAGCTACAATCTTTTCTGTCATTGTCTAGTGCTCTCGCGTGAACAAGTTTGCGCAATCGTGCTAGGCTCTTCCCGGCAGGTGAGGTTTCTCCAGAAACGGTCAACCCTCCTATATGTCAAGCAATTACCAAAAAAAAAAATAAAGAAAATCCATCCCGTCCATGCTTTGGGAGCCAACGAATGTGAGTAACCGTCAGATTTAGCACGTCAAGTGATGTATATCCTTTAGTCTGGTGGCAATCGCAATGCACGGATATAGAGTGAACGCGAGTACACATTCGTGATTGCAAAAGAGATGGACATAGTCTCGGAAAGTTGGGACTTCGAAGTATCACATTCGCATGAATTCCATGCTCGTTGCGCCGTATACCGAGATTGCATGCTTCGCGATCGTTAATCTGGCAATCTGGAGGGAGGATCATTTCGTGGATTTCCGTGCGCGGATAGTTGGACGATAAAAGTAATGAAATATATTAGTTCCCTTTCTCTAACTCCCCCCCTCTCTAACTCTCTCTCTCTCTCTCTCTGCCGTTCTCCCTTCATAATACTGAAAACCAGACGTATCCCTTTTATGCTGCTTTTCTATTCGTGTCTCTGATGTATCGAATCGTATTAGCATGCATTTTTTTGAATCACCCTTTTTGCACTGCTCGTCTGGTCTAGTCGCCATTCATTTGGCTCAAGTACATAATAACGATAACCATAGCTCTGTAGACCAGCGTTCCGAACGAGAAAAATTCCTCTCGGCCAATTCAAACATGTGCAGCATGATATTTACTTTTAAATATTTGCATACAGCTGTTATGAAGAAACATTGCACCAAATTGGTTTTTATCGTAATGCATGGTATTTGTATTTTTTTTGTTATTATCGATCCTATAGTGAGACTGGTCTGGAAGATTTACGAAACATAATACTCACATATATGTATATGCGAAAAGGTGATTTTGAGGACCGTTAAGGGATTCCATCACCTTGAGATTTAACAAAAAATCGATTTTTTTTGCTGGATTTATTATTTATACTTTTGAGAATATTTTAAACGTATAAACAAAATGAAAAATATTTTATTTCAAGACGCTGACGTGGTACTGTTTTTCTTTTGCATTTTTCTTGAGACTACTTTTTTTAAACTGGTCGACAAAATATCCCCAGATCTACTCAACCGATTTTGATAAAATGTATACTGCATATGCTTTATATTATCTGGGATGTAGCATAGGATTTTTTTAATTGGAAGCCGCGTTCATTTTTTATTAATTTTTATAACTCAACATTTAAAAAAAAAATCAGAGTTTTTTTCACAGCGGTGACTTCTACAAAACATTTTTTTTTTATTTCTATCTGATACACTTTAGCTATTACCTTTCTTTACAAGAACTTTCTTTCAAGATACAAGATTTTCAAAAAGGAGTCCTATAGACGACTTATATTCCCACCATTAAAAAAAAAGTATTCGTTTTTTTAAATTATTTTATATGTTTTAGGTACTTACTGGATGGACCGTCGGAAAAAAAGTTAGTCCAAAATGGGCGAATCGTGGATTTACAAGTCTAGATCATGTCGTACATAATTAGCCTTACAAATAGTTAATTTAATAATAAATTAACGCTTTTAATGATAATTGAATTTAAATTCGACGATATTGGCGTGTGCGTGCCTGAGGTTTTTTCAGTGACTGTACATCTGTTACAACTGTCCAATAAAAAAAATTTCAATTTTCAAATTTAATTAATACGTTTAGATTATCTTATTATTATCAATAATTAACGAAAAACTCAATATATATTGAGTTTTACAATGATTCATCGTTATTAATTCATCGTTAAAAAAGGCGTATTAATTCATCGTATTAATTCATCGTTAAAAAAGGCTATACTCCTCATGACTTTAATTAATTTCTTGACAATTACTCAGTCGATTTATTTGAAACTTAGCATAATGAATCGCTTGATCCTAAATCTTGATGATCCTAAATCTCTTGAAGCGACCGTAGTAAATTCATATACTTATAACTACTAAATTATTTAGTTAAACATTCTAAAATAATTCATGTATTATTATTCTATCAAGAACGAATCATTCGTCAAATTTTCAAGAATTTTGGCGATTATTTAATATCCATCGAGTAATACCTTAATAGTCGCGTCGAAAAAAAAATATATTTTTATACCTATTTGTCTGAGCGCCGAGATGGTGTAACCCCTTAACTTCGAGCATCTCATAGTCGACTATTATCCTCATACTCAACATTTTATACGTCTCAATGTCTTTAGACTACCTTAAGGTAAATCGGCTGTACCGATAGACATTATATAGAACTTATACGTGTATAAGTCAAGAATTCAACGAGATAATCGGGCACTGGGCTTTCTTTGATAAATGCAATGAGACAGGAGAGACAGCTTCACTGTCAAGTTCGTTTTTTGTTCCCTTGCCATTTGATACGGTTGTATCAACGTTAACATATAAACCGTCGTTATATATAAACTGTTGAGTAACAAAGGGCCGTAAGTGATACGATCCATGGCGAAAAATGATACGGGTCAGGGTCTCTCGTCTACCAGCGGCCGATCTATGCAACGGGTCTGACGTCTCGGCTCTTTCGGCTTCTGCAGCGCCATGGCCAATACGTATATACATTTTAACTAGCACCTTACAAATTCTTAATTGAGTTTGGCGAAAAGTTTCGCACTGATCGATTCTGCGCTTGCCTATAACCGCCACCGCGTGAGGTAAAACCTGCCAACCTGCCTGCCTTTTTGCTTCTATTCCTTTTACGACCTCTTCAAATGAACGACGGTATTTTTCCCTCCTTCGTTCCATCGCCCCGCGGATCCTTCACGCTCCAAGTATCTCGATTTCGTTCCTATTCTTCCCGAGTTTTTTTCTTCTTTTTTCTTCCTTTCGACTACGCTCGGAACCTCGGATCAGCTTCCTTTCTTTGTTCTGTATCGTGATATATACGTGTGTATGTGTGTGTGTGTGTGTGTGGTTCTCAATCTTTTCGTCGTGCTCTGCGACATTTCACGGTAAATCCTGGGTCGAAAAATCTCATCTGGAAAACGGGTTGTATAATAAATGACATTGGTGTGGTCCCACGATATCTCTATCTCGCTCTTTTCCTCTCTCTTTCTCTCTGTCTGGATCCATCTCGTTCCTTCCTCCCCCTCTCTCTCTCTTTCTCCCCCCCCTCTCTCTCTCTCTCTTTCTCTTTTGTCGAAATGTAAGATCGTGCTTTCCTTAATCCAGCAAAAGCTGGCGCATCAACCTGATCCATATATGTGTAAATGTGAGAAAATTTTCGAAATTCGAGAGTCAAGCCCTTGAGGGCATGCAACAACTTTGATAAGGATTCCTTGATGCTCGCAATGAGTGAATCGTATTGGAATCGCCGATGCTCGATGCTTTGCTGAGCCGAAATATCATATTTCGGAGAACTTGATATATCTACCGAAGGCAGAATGCCGCGATGAGGGCGAGGCGTTCTGGAGAGGTTTCCTCATTTATCGGCTCACCCTTTACGTGATTTCCCCGTATACCGTTCTGCGATACGATAATACCGTGGAAAAAAAACCAGCTACGCACGATTATTGAGGAAACGTAAATGGTGACAATGAAGCGTACTGTGCCAATCAGTGAAACCTCGACGTGAAAAAGAAAAAAAAAACATGGTTGGGCAGTAAAGGGGCGAAGGTGGGACGCTTATTCCGGAAATACAAACATATTCTTCGCTGGATCTATCAAATATTCAATATTCAATAAAAGGACAGGATAAATAAGGTTTATCGCTTCGGAGGAACTTAAGGTCGCACATCCGGGGTCTACATAAATGTAGGAAACAAAAGCGATCTATGTGGAACGTGTGGTCAATAAATAGACGGACATTTACGTGACCCTTACATCTCATCTTGGAGCCCACGCTCACACATACACGAACACACACACACACACACACAGATGCGTTATGCCGACGATAAAAGTTTCGCTGGACTCGCAGTTGTTCACTTTATCTTCTCGGCGTGTTTATACATCACTCTAATAAAATTCTACCGAGGCTCCCATATTTCCATTGGTGATAAAGAAAAACGAGCGGTAAAGTACGCAGTTGCCTACAAATCGTGCGGTACACTTACATTTTTACGCAGTGTCTCGGCCCATGCAGGGTCGCCGATCGTTTTTGTCGTTCGTAACCATCATTGTAGTGTGTTTTTCATGTGTATATATATTTATGCGATGCGGAGCTCGCAAAACCATCCCAAATCAACGAGAGCTCTGAATCGTTTTATTACTGTTTGCCTGTACGATAGAAAAATAATTAAGATGTGAAGCCTGGGAGGGTCTGGATAGAACGACAGCTATCTCGACCACTCTTGGGTTCGAACTCGACATCTTTACAAAACCATTTTAGTATGAACAGACATTTTTTCAATAGCAAATGACGCCATTGTAAATTCGTCATACTGCATTTAATTATTTTGAAAAATGTTTCGCATTAAGACAATATCGTTGTTTTGGATGTGATTTTAAAGATGGAATAGCAGTTAAGGTAGTAGTCTCGCCAAAGCGTTTTTCTATAGATTTTTTATTTTATTTCAAGGACTCATTGAGGACACTATTAAATGATTACCTGCAAAATTTCAAAAAGGTCCATCGTTCCGTTTTCGAGATGTTGGCAATCAAAGATTTTCTGGTTTTACACGCGTTCTTATGGAGAGCAGTGGAAAATTTTACATTTCACGCAATAACTTCGAAACTGTTCTACGAAACTTTTCTTTTCATATGACGAAGTGGGTGAAGAAATTATGAATTTTGACCATCTAGTTTCAGAGATATAGCGATTTAAATTAAGCAATGTCTAGCGACGCTAACGCCACGAAGCGACTGGAGCAGCTAGAACTAGATTGCAGTAGTGTGTGCATATCCGTATACGCGGAGTATTTACGTAGCAGCCAGAATGGATAGTTTGATAAAAAAGTGAGGGTTAGGTTGTATTAGGCGTTTTCATCATTACTTTATAAGTTTTTACATCCCGATAAGATGTACAACCTACATTATAAGGATATTTCGCAATATTTCGAAGCTTTCATCGATTGAGCGGAGAATAAACTATTCAACGTCGAGACTACTATCTTAAACTGTTCGCGATTTCTTTCCGAAATTTTTTATACATGTCTATTGATCCCCCAAGGATATGTAAAAATTAAAAAAAAATTTAATGTGTAAGAGTCCAGTCCGACAACAGCGCCAAGGAGAATAAATATACAGATAGAGAGTCGGGCTGCGGGTAGCGGAGAAGAGAGTAGTGCTTGCCCAAATTCCCAAAAGTACACGCCCCGTTTGATAGATCTTCATTTTCTTTGTTAATCGTTATTTCTTTTGTTCTTATTTATTAATAATCTAAATAAAAGTATGATTGTATTAAATCCACAAATCGGCCTGATTATTACAATTATTACGTTATTACACTTTGCTATCCAGGTCCATTAAAAGCAAACTAATCAGGGCATTTAAAATTGCCTCAACGGTGCCTCATCAGAACCATTGCAGCCATATGTGTACGTGTATGTGCACTGTACAAAAGAAATGTGTTGTTTCATTACGTTTTAGGCTTGGAATTCTGTCGAATATTTTGATACTTTTAATGCCGCGTTGTTCAAATGAACACATTGCATGCGTGTTGGATTATGGCATCACAGCCCGTCCACTAAACCCATAGAATTTTTTGTAATTCCAAAATAATATAAAATACTCCACAGACAGCTTTACGTCCGTGATTTCTTATTATAATTCGTCATGCTCTGACCCTCTGAAATGATTTTGCTTCAAGAAAATATTTCGCCTATACGTGCGAACGGAACCTACAACCCACCTGCCTATCTTTTATTTATACTACGCACGCTGCCACTGTGCTATCTAGTGCTCGTGGCATCTGAATGGCCTACATAGCATAACAGACAAAAGTAATTTCTATGTTAGTTGTTTCACATCAGCGATGCCATTGTGATAATTAGAGAGTATTAGCAAATATTATGCTATATATTTTTTCAAATATAACCCATATGTATATATATATATATATATAATATATTGGGTGAAGTAAAAATTTCTAAGCGTTTACCGCTAGATGTCTTTAGTGAGCCATATGTCACGATGTATACATCGCATCGGGTCATACTATACGGCGATTTAAAAGTGACATTACGCGTCAAAAAAAGTTCTTTAACCGTTTTGTCTTTGGTGAAGCCAGTTGTGTGTTACAGCGTTCCAAAATGGACGTAAAAAAAGAGGAAATTCGATACATTCTTCAGTACCACTACGACCAAGGTGAAAAGGCGGAGCAGGCGGCCAAAAAATGTGTGCTGTTTATGGACCCAATACAGTATCGAATGCAACAGCAAAGCGGTGGTTTTAACGTTTCCGTTCTGGTAATATGGGCATCGAAGATGAGGCACGCTCTGGTAGGCCAATCGTCGAAAGTGTCGATAAAATCATGGAAATCGTCGAGTCGGACCGGCATGTGGGCACTTATTCCATTGCCCAAGAACTGAAGATTGACCAGAAAACCGTTTGGAACCATTTTCATAAGGCTGGTCTTAAGAAGAAGCTCGATGTATGGGTGCCACGCGAATTGACGCAACAGAACCTTTTGGACCGAATTGATGCCTGCGATTCTTTGCTGAAACGTAACGAAATCGGCCCATTTTTGAAGCGGATGGTGACTGGCGATGAAAAATGGGTCACATACGAGAACAATAGCCGAAAAAGATCGTGGTCCAATCGCGGTGAGCCGGTCCAAGCGATCGCCAAGCCCGGATTAACGGCCAAGAAGGTTTTGCTGTGTGTTTGGTGGGATTGGAAGGGAATCATCCACTATGAGCTGCTCCCATCGGGCCAAAGACTCAATTCGGACCTCTACTGTCAACAACTGACCAGATTGAAGCAGGCGATCGACCAGAAGCGGCCAGAGTTGGCCAATAGGAAGGGTGTTGTGTTCCATCAAGACAACGCCAGGCCGCACACATCTTTAACGACGCGCCAGAAGCTCCGAGAGCTTGGATGGGAGGTTCTATCGCACCCACCGTATAGTCCAGACCTGGCACCAAGCGATTATCACCTTTTCAAGCATTTGCAAAATTTTCTTGATGATACATAACTGGCCTCATGAGAGGCTTGTGAAAACGAGCTGGTCAAGTTTTTTACCAATAGGGAAGAGGACTTCTTCAATCGCGGAATTGTGAAATTGCTTTCAAAATGGACAAAAGTTACCGAACAAAATGGCGCATATTTGATCTAAATCGGATAATCCTAACTATGTTAATTTCATCGTCGAAATAAAGCCAAAAAACGCTCAGAACTTTTTACTTCACCGAATAAATATCCCCACCGTACTCCCCGACCGAACCCCTTATAATTTCTATAAGTCGTCTAATTTTATAAGAATCACTAAACTGGTTCCACAGACGTATTCAAAAAGGTCTGTAGAATAATATAATTAAATTGAAAATAAAATCGATTTATTCAAATTTCTAGACAACAATATATTGCCTATTTCTACGAATTGTTTCAAATTTTCCAATCGAAGGGCTACGAGGGGGCGGCAGGTATTTTTTCCAATAGGTAAGATTTTTCCATCAATAGAATTTTGAATATCTCATTCAAGGACACCCCACTCGACGAACTGCGGGCAATTTTTTTCTCAATTATTTATTAATTTTCTCTACTCACGGGAAAAATAACAGAAAAAATGTGTTTATCACCACGCAGAGATACGTATACACCTACATCTCTCGATCATTACTTCCGGGTGTTTCCTGTGTTACTTTGGACACGTGAACCCGAACGTGAAGAATCGGAAGGCAGGAAAAGCTTTCGGAAAAGTCGCTCGTCTTGAAGATAGTGACAAAAATGTAAAAAAAGCTGTCATTCTGTGCGAAGAAACGTGCTTTCCATTCGTGCGCTGTTTAATAGCGTCCGCTCCTCCCGTCCCTCGGCCTAGCCGCTATTACTCCTATCTCTTTCAATTTCTCCTGAGCACTCTGGTCGGTCGCGAGCTTCTTCTACTGTCTGTGCTTGAGTGGCGCACGCGATCTTCTTTCTCATGTGTATATAGACATCTCGCATTAAGGATCGCGCACACGTACGTGTAAATGGACACATACATATAAATACAATATATACATACATGTACAGGCTGCCTATATGCAAAAGGTGGGGCACACATACGATCTTGCCGCAGCAAGATCCTAGCATATGCCGAGCGTTTGCTGTTGGGACTCGCTTTGAACGCGACTTTACTCGTACTCCGTCATTTTCACTTCCGGTCATGGTCGTTCATCATTCAACGTTTATGCACACACACACACACACATATATATATATATATATGAGCTGGCCAACGCGGGGTAGCGGTGCCAAACGGGAATTTTGCGCTCGCAACGCTGCACATGCCAATCCAATGTGCACAGCTCGCCTGTACATGTCATTTGTTATAATAAAACCAGATGCCGGAGGAGCAAATCCGATACGTGAATTTTTTACGCCTAATGGAATTTTACGTTTGATGTACTTTTTTTCGTCTTTTGTTCAACGAGTTCTTCTCTCGTGTTCTCAGCTTTGATCTAAATCACCAGGAGGCTAAGACTTCAGAAAAAAAAAGAAAAAGTAACGATATTCGTTTCAAGACGTCAGTTATACTTTTGGAATCCATCAGTCGATCTTTTCTCGGCACTGTACATCACTACTGTATTTCGCATCGTAATTTCGTTTCTCGATGTATTAAGATCATGTATCACACGCTTCGACCGCTTCGAAATGTTCAACCCTCATTTCGACAAAACGATACAATCAATTGAGATTAAGGGGGCACACCCAAGTAGATGGCGGAAAAAAATAGGTAAATTTAGGGAACTCTCAAAAACTATATTTGTCCGATTTTATCCAAGTTTGTTTTATTCGAGAGTATAAATATTGAGTTATATGTCCTTTGATGGCGGCCCCCATGATTGCATGCAATTCGTTGATCTGAACCAAAAATGTCGAAAAGATTCTTAAAATGTAATGTACAAAGCCATTCGCATCGTAGGATTTTTTTCACTTGATTATTTTTTTTTGTCAAGTCAAAGGTCGGAAATGTTGGTTGGAAAATGAATATGAATTTCAACCAGACGTCATTTTCTGAAAAAAAATTCTAAAAAATCCTACGATGTGAAAGGTTTATAAATTACATTTTTAAAATCTTTTCGAAATTTTTGTTTTTTGACACGACTGTGATCGATTTTTTTACATTTTCTTGTCGTATGCACTTTCAAAAATATGGAGAGCCAAAAATAGTTTTATACTTTACAAAAATGACAAAGTTACAGCACTTTTAGTAGGAGGGCGTAGAGCGGCAGCTCTAGTCGGCTGCATTTCATAGAGCGTTTTTCTCGAAACCACTTTTTTCGAACTGGTGCGGACGATAACTCGAGCAATAATAGTTGGATATTTAAAACTTTTGCACGAAGTTTTTTGCAATTATGATAGCTATCGTTGAGCGTAGCCGTTTTTTTTAACAATTTTTTTTAAAGCATCTTGGATGAAAATAGTTTAGGTGAAAATAATACTTTTTATTTCGAAACAGGCCATATTTCGAAAAATAAATAAAATCAAGAATGGCAACGCTTAACAATAGCGACATTTATGCAGATTAAGGGCAAATGTTATTTTTTTTTTGTTTTAGACGAATCAAACCGAAGATGTAAATTCCACTAGGAATTTTTTTTAGCATTAAAAATGCTTTTAAAAATGTATATAGGGGGTGTGATTTAGCGAGATGTCACACGAACCTAACATTACCTCCACTCCACTGCCGCTGTGTTGTAGCAGGGTGGGGGGAGCTGCGACATGCTAAATGCATGTGATTTGTTGAAAGATGCTGCATTACATGTAGTTATTTGTGGTTACAAGTTGTAAGTTCCAATTTTGGTGTGTACATTACTATGTTGGTGGGTTTGGGTTTGTTTGCGGTTGTTTGGTTTGGGTGGGGTTTGTTTGGGTTTGTTGGGGTTTTGGTTTGGTTTAGTTTGATTTGGTGTGGTTTAGTTTGGTTTGGTTTGGATAGATGGATGGATGGATGGATAGTGAGAATGTGAGAATGCGAGTGAGAGAGTGCGAGAGTGAAAAGAGAGTGAGGGAATAAGAGAGTTAGAGAGGGAAAAGATATTAAGGGAGTAAGAGAGTTAGAGAGTGAGAGAGTTAGAGAGTGAAAGAGAGAGAGAGAGAGAGAGAGAGATAGAGAGAGAGAGAGAGAGAGGGAGAGTGAGAGCAACTCATATTATTTGCATGTACTTTTTCATCACCCGAAAAGTCTGATTACATTTTCAATGCCATTAAATAGTTGCACTTTGTGTAATATCTGCAAATATTTTTTAAATAAAAATTTACTTGAATCTGCTTTAATGTATGCGGAATAATATATCTTTTATTAAGCCTGAAAAAAACCATTAAGTAAATTTAACAAATTCATGCAAAAAGCTTATTTTCCAGACCGTCACAGTGGGGTCGCCCCTTAAAACGAGTGCGGCGGCACTTGATTTTCGTATAATACATTCTTGAAAGTCCGCTCAAAAGTTCGGTTTTGTCGGTATCAGGAGAGCTTTCCCATAGTTGCCCTGTACCGCCTTGCAAATGCGATACTATAGCGCTACATAGAAAAGAGGATAACACTCAAGAGGGAGTCTCTGGGTCGTTCTTCTCAATCGTGAGAAATATAGCGCCTAATGGCTTTGCAATTATATGTGGGCGTGCATGAGACTGCTCGTCACCCCCCAGGCTACGTATCCTTTGTGATGGGTAGCGTTGAAAAAAGTCTCTATGGAATAAATACTTGTGTGTCTGTTATTTGGTTTTGCCTCACTAAATCTCTAATAAAAATCATTGATATTAAAAACGTATGAATAGCAAAATAAAAAATAGTTTATTAACAGGCTGATTACAATATATTTGCTTCAGTCATATTACGATTGACCTCCCAATAAATGTATAGCTAGTTTACTGTACTATCTTTCACCACGAAGGTCTGTTGTAAATTACATTGACTTTTCTTGCACTAAACTCTTTGATCGGTTTCTCGGATACCCCGCTTCAATTTCTATCGAGAAAGTAAGGTGCGCGATGATTTCTTTTTTGTAATATATTTAGGACTACGTGGAAGTTTGAGACAGGTTTTTTTTATAGTGCTCGATGCTTCGATAACAAATCGATAAAATAGCTTGACTTCGGGCAAAAAATTGTTAGCCACTGAAAGATTTACTGACAAACGGAACATTGGATTTAAAAAAAACCCCAAGCTACCTAATCCCAAAGGGTTTTACGAAGGAAAACTTGAAATTCTTAAGAATCGGACGTCTGTGTATAGATATATATATATGCGCGCATCTCTAAGACAAACATATAGACAACAATTCCCATGGCTCTCCGAAGTAGATATCGTCCATCGTGTGTGCCATTCCTATCTCCCGATAGGATAAAACTTTCGATCACTGGCATTCGACTAGTTCGCAATGCTAGAAAATCTCGTGTGTATTTGTTTCTCCCTATGTACCTATCGCTACATGCTCCTTTTATTTTTTTTATATCCTTCAGCTGCTCTCTGTCTCTCCATCGCGCTTTCTCTCTCTTTCTTGACACTCGGATTGGTTCTCCAAGACTGATTTGGCTTGGAGTTCTTGAGTTCCTGTCGGGTGCATTTCGAAAGTCCAGACAATCATCATGTTAGATGAGTCGGATCAATTTTCGTTCGTCTTCACAGATCAGCGGACTTGGTTACATTGAGATCTAAATTTTCAATGTTATTGCATATACCGTAAGTCGACAATCCAGATGTAATATAAATCAGCTATACATTCTTGCATAATCCTATTTTTAAAAATAATCGACGAACAATACTTAAAGACAATTTTAAATGGGCTTTCCTTATTGAAATGTCCACTCGCAGAAATAACAGGGCCGATATTTGATCATCGCTTTTTTCTTCGCAATATCCCAAGGAAATATCGTTACGAACGCTCAGAAATGATTTTTTTCGCGAGAGTATTATCACGGGATACGCAAGTATCCTCGGGTTGTTAGCAGACGTAGAGGGACAATTTCATGATTCATGGGAGCGTGAGAAATGCAAAACGAAAGATGCATGAACGTGTAGAGCGCACTAGGATAAACGTAGGAAGAGTCTGAACAGAAGGGGAAGGAAGCGCACACAATGTTTTTGCCCTAACGGATAACATACTTCCGGTATTTAAAAAAATGGCTTTTTTTATTATTGTCTATTATTCTCTATACTTTTACGCGTCTTTAGTAATCAATTATTCCGAGATTTTCATCAGGTACGAAGTCATGAAGGTAAATGTTGTCGCGCGCGCGAAACTGCCACGGGTGCAGATTTCATCGCGTTCTCCACGAAGCTAACACTCAACGATAACTTGAACAGCTTTGAATCTTTTTCAATGCAGATTTTTTTTATCTTCAGATTTTGATTCTCAAAAGTCTATCGAGCCATTATATTACTTCTTCATTTAGAATTTTTTTTATAAGAACCCTCCATAATTCAACAACGTAATAATGTAAAAATAGTTTATTTTATGGTAGGTTTTAATAAATAAAAAAACACTAATTATTTAGTTAAAAAAAAATGTATCAGGGGGCTGGTTATAAAGCAACGAAGGAAGTGTGACAGACATGGTACATTGTATCGTAGCATTTCTTTATCATGTATGAAATGCTTTGAAGCAGTTGTAGCCCAAACAAACCCAACCAAACGCGTACTTTTGTCGTTTTGTTATTTTTTTCGATTTTCGCAAACGCTACGTACACTCGAATCTTGCAATCTCGAGACAAATCAACTCCGAACAAATTTTGATCCAACTAATGTTATCTAGTTTCCATAAGTTGCACTGAGAAAAACTGTGGAACGGCTTGTGGCCGTCGTGTGACGTTGATAAAAAAAAGGGGATTAAATTGTTACAGAACTGTCACACGGTGATAGAAAGGGTTGTATCGCTAAATTTGACACCAAAAAAATGTTCTCGCTTCAAAATGAGATAACTTCTTTTTCTTTCTGAAATTGAATCTTCTCTGACTTTTCAGATCCGTCGACAGCTTGGCCGGGAATTCCGCAGACCATGAAAGGTATACTTTCGACAGAGGCCTGAACAACATCCATAAACAGGTACATAATTTGCTACTAAGCAAACAAATGCATGCAATCTATACGATTTTTGTTAAAAATCACCTTTCAAAATCGTTCTCGAAAAAAGCCGACTTCCGGCCCGGCCCGAGATCCGTTAGGGAGCCAACACCAACCTTTACAGGCGCCAGCTCGCTGGTTTTCCTATTTGGGGTGTGGAAACGTGTGGACGAGAAGCCCGGAATACGAAAGACGTGAACGCAGGGCGGTGGAGGCCCTCTTCAAGGGACCGGACAAGCGTGGAAGAATGCAGTTTGTAAAAAGGAGAAAAACAAAAAAACGGAAAGAGAGAGAAAACGTGAGGGTGGGATCGCGGAGAGGCAGATTTGGCAAGAGGAATATACCTAGACGGAAGAATGCCCCGACGTAAACCTCGAGCGATAAACTCACGAAGTGATCCTCGGGGAAATAAAGTTCTTGGATATAGCGAATAGCACGATAGAGAGGAGGAGAATCGGGGCCGAGAGAGTGAGAGAGAGAGAGAGAGAGAGAGAGTAGGGCAGAGCACTGCGTATTACCCGCACGATTGCCATTGCTCGCGCCCGATCTCGTTGAATTACCCGTACTCCGAATTGCCAACATCAAACATACACGAAACAATGGATATATACATGCGCAAATGTGTAGCGTGCGAAAAATTGCAACGGTTTGTCCGATACCGCGATAGGGTTTTCCCTACTAATAGCAGAAATAGAGGGAGAAGCCATCGCTAATGGAAATCGACACGATTCTAACGTGTACGCGGTTATACCGCAATTTTCTAAAAAATATTATTCGCCATGAGGGTCAATTACACAATGAGTGAACACTCAAGGAAAATCAGGGTACTACTTTTCACTAGTCAGTAATTGACACATTTATCGCGACGCGATCAATTTTTTTTTCTGAGTAATTCTAGGCCTGTTTAAAATTGCAGCTTTCTACTTTCTGATAGGGATTCAATGGGTCATCGCCTTGGAACCCTATACTAAAACGTCACGCTTGTACATTGGATTTTAATAGGGATTCCCGATTGGACTATACGAATCCAATTTGAATCTTAAAGTATTCAATTCCATTTCCTAAAGGAGATCTTCAGGCACAAGAATCATCCAAGTGGTTTTGGAGGATGTCCAGGGAACTGAAGGTTTTATTATTAAAACTGTTCTGTAGCGCCCGAAACAAGTGATAGTCTGAAGATGCAAAGTCCAGACTATATGGTGGATGCACCAATACATCCCACCCAAGCCACAATAACTTTTGCCGGATCATCAGAGAAACGTGTGGTCTAGCGTTGTCTTTTTGTCAATCAGTACTTGATCACATCAATCGTTTTGTTGGGTGGCAGCAGTTCATAAGAGACGATTCCTTTTCAATCCCACCAGATACCTTCTTTGGGTGTAATCCAGCCTTTGCCACTGTCCGTGCAACCTCCCCGAGCTTTGGCCATGATTTTTTTCAATTGACATTGTTGTAGACAATCCACTTTCCATGGCCAGTAATAATTCGGTTTAAAAATGGTTTGTTTTGATGGCGTTTGGGCAGAAAATGGCAAGCTAAAATTCGGCCCATCGAATTATTTTCACTCAGTTCGTGCAGTACCCAAACATCAAGCTTGTTTACGATCCCAAACTTCCGTAAATGTTTCGAAACAGTTGACCAATGTTGAGGTTATGTCCGATACCTGTACTCTTCAAATGCCTGTCGGAGTCGATTGAAGCCTTGACTTTATCGACATCAGTAGTGACTGGCCGACCGGAGCAAGAAGCATCTTAGCGATCAAAATCTCCACGTACATGGGTTGTGAGTTTGCAACGCATTTTTGCCTTTTCGGAAATAAAAACCCGAAATGCATCGAAAATACACGTTTTTTCCTTTCATGTTCAAAATATAATTAAACTTCCTATACCTCACGGAGCTCGATTAATACTTTTTTTTAAATGTCGGCACAAGTTTCAGCTTTCATTTAATATACGACACTTCATATGGTTAGGAGCGGAGAAACAACTGCGAATATCTGTCGGAATTTCGCTACGGAATTATGCATAGACCCAATACAAAATGTGTGAATTTCCAAACAGTATACATTTTATCGTAAAAAAAGTATATCTTAAAAATCGATTTGGATCACATCACTGAAAATACACTGTAATTATCATTTGTTATTTATTTTACTGCACTTTGACATGATATCACCACTCACGTAAACGCTCACGAAGTGTGCAACTTGGCGTGTTTCAACATGCTAAGTTGTTTCTCGTGACTTTTCACATAGTTTCGATCCGAACGCGGTAAGAATTCTGAAATGGGGTTCATCGGTGAACAGTGCTGAATTCAATCGGATTCCAATGAGGACTCCCTATGTGTGGTAGCCCTAATAAATCGCTATAGAGATGTGGGTGCTTCGTGGGACTCTCAAACAAAATTGTGCACGAGATCGCGAGAAGACATTTTTTTTTGGGGAGATCTAACAGAGTTCGATTCAGAATATCAAATAAAAAATTCTCAAGCGACGTCAATCGAGAAATAGCGTAGAATCCACTTAGATGCCAATGTGGACTCTATGTGTGGCGTCCCTATCAAATCCCTATGAGGATATGATAGAATCTGGGGACTCCCCGACAAATTTCTGCACAGGTATCTTTGAAAACGGTGGAAACCGGTAAAAATTAGTATACAAGTCAAACTCACTAAAATTCCCGTGGGCTCTTTATCCTGGAGTATTTCGTTAGAACCAGTCCGAAGATTTTTATTAGAATTATTCTCATGCACGTGCACTATCGAGTTTTGTACAATGTGTCGTGGCAGTTTTGAATAATACAAATTTTGATGATAACTTTAAAAAGTCTGACTCTAAACGGGCGATTTTTTAATCTTGGCAAAAGCGTTTATTTTCCAATAAATCGGAGGTCGAATCATTCCCAATCAGTCAATAAAAAAAACAATAATGATATTGTATCAAGTATCAGTTTAATTATCTATAGCAGCAATAATGCTTGATGATATTCGGGGCTATTTTGAATTTCTCTTTTAATATCTCGAGGTTCAACGGGTACAGGTGATTGATCGAAACATGCAATTTTTCCGATAGAAGGGAAGCAAAGCCAAGATTATGAGGGATAGAGCGATTTGTGTGTCGAAGCAAAAAGAAAAAAGAGAAAAGGATGAAAATTGCCTCTGGACATTCTCTGGAAAATGGTTCCCGGGTTTAAAAATCAGGCGAGCTTTTGAAGAAATAGAACACGAGGCCAATATATTCCCTCGCACGGAGATATGGTGGAGGACAACCGCGCGGTGCTGTGACCCAATGCGCCCAGCGTGACGCAAAAGTGTACCTTTCTATATAAATCACCGGCATATGACCGAGTTATAAAAAGCGCTACACAAAAGGATGTTATGAATTAAGCACCTCAATTGTCAAGGGCTCTAAAATGTCGCTTCACACGCTCGCAGGAAGGGGCAACTTTCTATCTATAGCTCTGATAGTAAAATAGTCCGAAACGGACGAAAGAGATTGAGCAAGCTGAAAAGTAAAGCTATACGCTGATCGAGCCCTGGATAAAAATGTATTCCGAAACGTGAAACAATCGAAACCCTTCTTATAGATGTGTATCCCTATCTTATATTCAGCACTGTCAATTTTCAATGTTATTTGAAAATTAGATTGTCCTGGTTCCCAGCGATGCTACAATTTTTCATACAAAGTTTTACATCCCATTTAATCCTTTTAGGGGTTGATTTTCGAAAAAAATCCATTCTTAGTGCGCTTCTACGTCCTTCAAGGATATCTGCCGAATTTCATCGAGATAAAAGCAGGGAATTCGATTTTCCCATACAAACTTCAACACCCCGTTGCACCCCTAATTATGGGTTGTTTAAAAAAAATCCTAAAATATGCGTTTTATTATTTGTTTTGAAGAATATTTATACCAAGTTTAAAGTTGATGCACGCAAGAAATATAATTTTCCATATAAATGTTGACACCCCATTTCACCTCCTTAAGAGTTGATTTTCGAAAAATTCTCTCTTAGTGCACCACTACACCTTCTAAGGAACATATCGTCCAAATTTCATTATTCTATCTTCAGCGGTTTAGGCTGTGCGTTGTCTATACATCAGTCAGTCAGTCACGGAACTTTTTTTATATGCATAGATATTCAGCACTGTCAATTTTCAATATTATTTGAAAATTATATTGTTCTGGTTTCCAGCGGTGCTACTAAGTGCTTTTGAGAAAATTATATTTCGTAAATAAAAACATAAATATAATATTTATTCAGCGTATATTTTATATCTCTACGTGTTATAAAACCTTAAGGGATGCCATGTTTGCCACTTTTTAATTTTTACATTTTTTTATACATGATTTATATTAAAGTAGTAGTCTCGCCAAGGCGTTTTACTATAGTATTTTTTTTATTTTGAGGATTCACTGAGGACACTATTGAATGATTACCTACACAATTTCAAAAGGATTCACCGTTTCGTTTTCGAGATATTGGAAATCAAAGATTTCCTGGTTTTACACGCGTTCTTATGAGGAGCAGTGGAAAATTTTACATTCACGCAATAACTTTGAAACTTTTCTACAGATTTTTGTTTTGATTCACAATTACAAAGGAACATATGACGAAGTGGGTGAAAAAAAATCATGAATTTTGACCGCCTAGTTTCAGAGATATAGCGATTTAAATTAAGCAATGTCTAGCGACGCTAGCGCCACGAAACGACTGGAGCAGACTAGAACTAGATTACAGTACTGTGTGCATATCACAAAAAATGCATGATAGAAAAGTGAGGATCAGGCAAACATTATATTAGGCGTTTTCATCATTACTTTATAAGTTTTTAAATCTCGATAAGATGTACCACCTACATTATAAGGATATTTCGCAATATTTCGAAGCTTTCATCGATTAAGCGGAGAATAAACTTATCAACGTGACTGTGGCAAGACTACTACCTCAACTAAATCGATTTATATCAACCAAGTCAAAAAATCGTACCTTGAAAAAAAGTCTCTGTCTGTGCGTTTCCACGCTCATAACTTGAGAACTACTGAATCAATTTCGATGAATCCTCCACAAGTTAGAGTGTGGAATAGGCTTTAGGCTATTGAGCATTGCGTAGTGTAGTTAATTACAATGTCAATAAACAAGCATACAAATAAACAAACAATACGTTCATTCAAAACGAACAAACAGCAGTATCAAATGAGCACAAGTGAATAAACGATTGTGACATAATTTTTCTTTACAGGCGAGGGATAGAGGATACGGACACTTCCCAGTGTTTTATGTTAAATCTTTCACAATACCTGGGAAAATGAAAAAGAAAAATGTAAAATTGAGATTTTGCCATCGGTAGGACTTAAACGCGAGCGAAATCAGGACAGAACTAGTATTTCTATAAAATTATATTGTGCCATATTTTAAAGAATTTCTGAATTTCTTCGTATTCCCGTGCGCCGATTGAACGAAGACGTTGATTACTTTGGAAAATGGATAATCCACTCGCTCGAGAATATCAATCATCTTATCGTAATAACAAAAATTCTCTTTCGTCCATTGCGGATTCAAAGTTGCTCGAACGAGTCTAAAAAGCAATCAAGTTTCCTGTGAGTGTGCAGTTCAAAAGTGTTCGCGACATTTGAAAACAAAAAAAAGAATCCATTGAAATTCTGGATGAAAACAAAGAGTACGAACTGCAGTTCGCGCCATGCCGACAGCATCATTTCAAATAAGTTGTCCAAATGAAAATAACGAGTTTTCGAATATTTCACAAAAGGAACCAATCTCACTTTGTTTTTCCATTTTTGGCATTTCACTCTTCACTATGTTACAATCCACAATGCCTATATTCGGTGTTAGAGAAAATCAAACAAACACTTCTTGATCGACTACAATTTTGTTGTTTTTTTCGTGGCTGGACAAAAAAAAAACGTTGCGATTTGGAAGTTCGAGCATATACGAATACACGAGGTATATTTCGCGTGCTCGGTACGATACGAGATTCCCGAGGAACGAAGGATAAAGTCCACAATTGACTCGCGCGATAAAAATCATGGTTTTTTTCGACTAAATGCGAACGAAACGCACTGTGGTGCAGTATACCTGTCCATACATAGGACGCAGGACGGTAGCATCCCCAGATCGTTGATTGGATATTGACTATAACAAACGAAAAAAAAAAAAAATGACAGACTAATGGAGAGAAAAAAAATGGCATTGTGAGAGTTCTGCCTAGAGCATTCAAGTAACACAATATATAGTTGATGCCGTTGCATATATATGGATGCTGATATCCATAGCGTAGGTGATATCGGTGCATCTCCATTTATAGGGCAACGTATATTTTACCACCTGTATCTATATACACACACCTACACGTAAACATTTTCACACACATATATATATATATATATCAGGCTGATATCTCGGTCAACGATGAGCCGATTCTGCTAACAGGGCGTCGATTGAAACGCCTCGTAGAAAATCGATTTCACGTACAGAGAGAAAGTAGTGAGTGAAAGAGAGAAAGGGAGATGCCACCTAGTTACGTCGTAACAAGCTATGATTAACGATTCTAAAGGCCGATAGGTCTTGCTTCTGCCTGGTAAACCAGTGTATTTTTACGCAAGGAATCGCATATTCGTTGGACGATCGTTAACGAATTTTGTAGCGAAGACACCGAAATACCAAGAACTACAAAGAGAGAAAAGAATGCTATCCGACAAAACCAGCATTTGATCGGTTTTTCTTCCAAACAGGAAAATACAAAAATTGATTTAATTACTATCGGATATTTATGTGAAATGAAAAAATTGCGAAGGAAATATACATATGAAGTAAAAAAAGTTCAGCAAATAAAAATAATGTAAATGAGAAGTGGAATAAGCTGTAGAAAATAAGAGAATTTTTCTGGTGTACAGGAAATTGTGCTCTTGAGAATGCCAAAAATAGCATACTCTCCGGAAGTCAACGATGATAGGAACGTATACCATGAACTTTGATGTCATTAATATTACAAACGTCGCTGAATTAGATATCGGTAATCAATATTTGAATTCTAATTTCAGTGTCTCGCTACATTGATCTTCCACACTATGAAAATACAGAGTATCTCAAAATGACCTGACATTTTTATTTATTCATAAAACGTATTATTTATTTGAAACTTGCGAATATTTTTTATTTGATATAAGGTACAATGGACGTTCACTCTTTTCATGAAATTTTCAATAACATTTTGGCATAATTGCGAACTAATTTCATTAAGGGGTTATGTGGGTTTGAAAATTTCAAAAAATCAATTAAAAATTTTTTTTTATCTAATAGTCTTTTATCTAATAATTTTTATAGTTTTATAGTTTATTTTTATTTTTATAGTTTAATAGTTTTATCTAATAATTTTTATCTAATTTTATCAATATGTCCAGAATATTCTCCCAAGGTTTTAAGTCAATTGGAGTAAAAGTCTAGGAGAGAGAGTCTTTGAGAATTTCCCCGTTGGGAAAGACCAACCGGGAGCGACGCAGGTATACGCATTTTTCTCAAAACACTATTTTTTAAGTCGGTGAACACGAATTATCAAAAACTAATGCACCGATCTCATTGAAATTTTGCACACTTCTTCAAATTAGCATTGACTAGTGATTGAACGAAGGTTTTTTTTCGATTATAACTAATTTTACACGGCTATACGTAGTGTAAATTGTACCAAAAATTGAACTATTTTGCATACAACTGTGTAAAAAATTCAAATTTCAATTTTTTTTTAAATCCTTCGTTCAATCAAGACCTATACTTATCTACTAACAGAAAAAAATTGGTTTTTCAATTTCAGATAAAGCTATCATGAGTTATCCTGACCACCCCAAGGACACTTTTTTTAGGGGTCTCCGGAAACCAGGTCCCACCGGCTGAATTTCCCAAATTTTCGGATGAAATTTTTTAAAAGTATTGTTGAAATGTTGCTCTTTTACGTGCTTAACATTTTGAATAAAATAATTTATAAGTTATATTTAAAAAATAGAGAAAATATGCTTTTTTTGGCTTCGAAACCCACGTAACCCCTTAATGGTACGTCCAATTGCTTCCTTGAGCTCCGGTATAGTTTGTCAGTCATTGGCATACACTTTTCCTTTCAGAAAACCCCAACGAAAGAAGTCCAATGATGATAAATGATGAAGTCGATGATAAATGGAACTGGGATGACTGCAATTTTTGAGCTCGCTGTGGAAAATGCATAGAAATTAATTGCGAGAAATGTGTTTAATTTTATTTCCGATAATATGACGCCGTATATCGATGGAATAACAAATATAACTGTCATTTCTGTGCCGAAATTATATGTTGCGGTCACTGATAAGATTATACGAAGTTAATGTGAATATTTGGAAATGTTTTTTTTAGCAATTGTAGTTTTCGGTTTGTTAATTATTTATTTTCGCGTCGGCAACGAGAATGTGGTAGTAATAAATAACGCGCTTGTCTCATTTCCAAATTATCAATAATGCTGAACGGTATCCTATACGGGCATCAAGGGAATGTGGGGTACGCCACTCATTGGCTACAATCCAACCAAAGGTTCGAACAAAAAAGCCAAACGGAAACGAGTGACCGGTCGAAATAGACTCAACAAGTTAGCGAGTAATGTAATGCCTCTGAAGAATGAAAAAAAACTGTATATTTCCTCGATACACCCTCAGTCAGTTTTTAATGGGAAAAAAGAGCAATGAAGCTGCGGAAAACAGTGATTGAGAAGAAACTCCTCAGTGAGGGGGAGTATTCGTCAATGTTAGGAAAACAAATAATTATTAGACTCTTCATTAATGTACATTGATACAATGTTAATATTTGTTAAAAAATATACTTATAAATTCATATTTGTATATAAAGATTCATTAATATATGGCAAACACTACAAGGGTCAATTATGTTATATGGATTTCTCATTCAGTTGAAAAAAACTCACTAATCAGTCTATATATATAATAATGTATTTATTAATAAAAGGCATAACAATCTATTCATACGTATTAATATATATTTTCAATATCAGAAGAGTGAACTATCCGTATATCTCATATAGGCGCCAAAACTAAGTTATTAACCTTAATGTATATTAATATACTTGTTAATATATATTAATATCTTGCTTTATTTTTTACCGATATATCTGTCATGAGTCTGCATAAGCTCGAAATTAAAGAAATGCGATATTGTTGTATCGACCAATTTTATAGCCTAGGGTCTCAACTTTAATTTGCAACAAAAGATTTTGTAATAATCTGAAAAATTGACCGAATCAAGACGATCTTTTTTAATCGTCAGATCACTCACCACGCTATGGCGAACTTTTTTCTTTCGTGTTTCTTTTTAAACTATGTTTTATGAAACGGTGTAAGTCGTGCCTTTACATTTATTCGTCCGATTCACTTTAAATTCGGACAGAGCATAGTTTATAACATTTTCTATCGTATAAGCGGATAATTTTTTATCCGTTTATCCATTTGTTGATAACAAATTATTAAGGCTGTATTCTTATCTAGAAATATGAAAACATCTTTTTTTTTTAGTTTTATTTCATTATTTTACAGACTTTTCTGAATACGTCTATAAAAACCGTTTTATTGTACTAGTAAAATTAGCCGAGTTATAAAAATGATAAGGAGTGCACTCGGGGAGGACAATACTGTAATAATGTTGTTTTTTTTGTTGTTGAAATACGAACTTTTCTGCTACGGCTTGCCAGTTTCGTAATTTCTTTAATTGCAGAAAAGTATCTGGTCATATAAAAACTTTTTGTGCCTTTTTTACTTCAGATCACCCTACACGGAGAGAATTAAAAAGTAATTTTTGTCGTGAATTTCACGGTAAAAATTACCGTGATATATTTCAATGTGGTGACAAGTGAGAAAAGCATAATAATTCGTATGCGACAAGTTTTTTTTAACTCACGTTACAGAAAATTTTAAATACGTAGCTAAAATTTTACTATACAAGAAGGGTAGCGCGCACGATAATTTTTACCGAGAGCACAATACATTTTCCTATAACACTCATTAAATTTTATAATAAATCTTAAAATAACTGTTATAAAGACGATACTTTTTTATAGACATTTTTGAAAGGCATAAAATAATAAAATGCACAGTAAAATTTCGCTGATATCATATATTTTTTAAATTTAAGTTTTGCGTATTTTGTTATACATCAAAATTTACTAGAAAATCTGGTAAAATTTTCTATCTGAAGACGAAATTTTATTTTATTTTCATGAAAATCTGTGTTTTACTCAGTAATAATAAGCGAAGTTTCAGGGTTGTCATCTGGTTACCGTTGCTGCACGGTAATTTTTAACATTTAATTCTCTCCGTGTAGTTGCCAGAACGACCTACACCGATTGGCCATGCAGCAACACTCGCACTTTCTTCAAATGTAATAATTTCATTGTGTATCCATATTTTCCAATTTAAAAAACAAACCTGGCAAGACTATGTACTACTCATGCGTAGAATCCTTACCTCGTCATCCCAATATTATTATCAGAAAAAATATTGAAAAACGACCTGTTTTTTGGCCCTCAAGCTTATGCAGACCTCTTAGTACTAAGAGGGGCAACTATCTTACCTAGACGTGTATGTTCAGTAGAAAAAATAACAACGTTACTTAGTTACTCGAACAACATTAAAATAGTTATATCTCCGAAACTATGACTTTATCATAAAAAAAAACGAAAGCACCTATTTTGAATTGACGAACAAGAATCGACACGAGGTTGAGTAACGAGTTTAAAAAAATAGAGGTACGACAGAAAATCGAATGAAATTTAAAGCTGGAAATATTTTGATGCCCCAAGGGTTCCGTTTTTATTGGGAAGGTTGATGCTCATTTCAATTCCTCTTGTACGTACAAGCCCTCGATCTGGTGGAACATCTGGGAACAAGTACTGCATACGTAAACGCGTTTCGACTCTCATGAAGCGGGCGTGTGACGAGGAATTGTCAAACGATACACGGGCGTTACGTGTCTAATTTCGTGATTATTTTTAACATTTAATTAAGGTCAACGATTGCGCGCGGGTGTGTAACGAGACTTCGCGATTGCGATGTAACCTAGACACTACGTGCGAGCTTTAATTAAAACTTTTGCGAAATTTCAAGTGAACGAGATTAGTCTCACTAAAATTCATACGTGTTACAACATAAGATCGTGAGAAAAACAAAAGTCTACGAGCAACTTTCCCACTTCTTCGTAATTATTAATGTCGAATATGACTGGTTCACAACTAGCAGTGTAAAATCTTTATATCGATCATCCTGTCAATTGTCCCTCGAGCGGCCGTTGCCGATTCGTTTATTTCGGCAAAAAAAGGACAACCGTTGTTCTAATAGCAATGAATCGAAATGTTGATCGTTCGGGCAATAATAGATCTTGTCCCAGTCTTAAATTTAATTGATCGTCAAATTTCAAATCATCCCATAATATTCGGCGCGTACTTGTACGTACCACTTGTGAATCGCTTGTCATTCGCATTGTCCATTTGTACATGCATGCATCGTGAATTCGGGCAGCGTACGTTTCTTTTAATGTAGCATTGTTGTCTAGAGCGCTGCTTTGGACGTGATTTTTACGATGGAATAACGTTCAGACTTTTCTCGTTTTCCTTCGGAAATTTTTTACACGTGTTTATTGATCCTTTAAGAATATGTACAAATAAACAAAAAAACGTATTATCACAAACTTTTGCACATTTGTGTACAACGGTGCACGGTAGACGCCCCCAATTGGCTACCCAACTTGGCATGCTCTACTTTGATTATTAATGTTTCCTCTTTTTCTGACTATTTTATGAGTTATGCACTGACAGAAAAATTCTTTGGATTCTAACTATATTTAAAAATTTGAATTAACTAGATTTTTCGTGAAATCAAATTTTTCCTATTGCATTCCACTATTGAAGTTATTTATTTTTAATACATTTATTTTTTCAAATCAAGGTCTATTTAATATCCGTCAATAACTAAATATTTTATTTATTCCTACTAAATCTGTGATTTGGTTTCATCTGGTAGAAGAAGACAAAAGAGACAGGCGGAAAAATGGTACACGATTCAGTCTCTCAAAAATCTCACGGCTTTGTTTTCATTAGAAGACTGTTGTAACATTCTGCAGTTGAGGAAAGGGGTCAGTCTATCTATACATAAATAGTCGCGCCTGTTAATAAAAGGCACGACGATACTTTTCTTTTTTTCCAAATAACAGCCTTGCTAATGAAAAAAAGAAAAAAAATAATTTATGTCATTTTATGTCATGAACCTACATGCCTTTCTCGTATTCATGCGATATATCGTATTTTATCTTTATTTCTTGATTTCGATTATATTTCATATTTAAAAAGAATAGCTTTAACAAATTAGAAAAAAAATTGAAACAAATAGGCCGTGAGACAAGGGAAAAACCTATTTGTAAAAAAAACCTATAGATCCTATTTAAATTAACATTTTTTTTTGACAGTGTATACAATGAAAGTTATTTCGACTGAATTCTGCTACAAATTTTGAAAAACACTCTACTTAAGGTGTATGCTAAATCAGAGCTTAATCAGCCATTTTGTTATTAGGATATTGTGGTTGCCGATTTGGAAAACATAGTTTCGAGAAAAAACACGTTCGAAGTTTGGTGTATCTCGACCGCGCTCCCCGAGCATACTCCTTATAATTGCTATAACTCGGCTAATTTTATGAGCATCATTATACGGTTTTCACAGACGCATTCAGAAAGGTCTATGGAATAATAAAATTAAATATAAAAAGCTATTACATCAAATTTCTAGACAAGGGACTGCATTGTCCCTTGTCTAGAAAGGGACTGCCTTGTTCTAGACAAGGGACTGCCTTGAGTATCGAGATTTAACGACGATAAATCGCATAACGATTATCAATGTCGAAGAAAGTCCCACGCGCCGCGTTAATAGGCTATTCGAAGTTTACGAGTTTTGAAAAGTCAACGGGTGTGACATTAACCAGCCGAATATATAATGGCAAACGAGGACGACGAATGAGCAGAGAGAACCTTAAATTTTCAGCACAATTCGTTGAGCTTATCGCCGGAGTAATAGTCTGTTGGCATAACGAAGAATTATTACAACTTCAAACGACGAAACGTTTATTATTAACTCCCGCGTAACAAACACCATAAACTATTCCATACGCGTTACGGACGTAAAGTTCAATATATTCACCCAATGCATTCGAAACCAAGATGGAAAATATACTTGAATATCCGCCCTATATTACCTGAACAAGAATCCACAAGGAGTCGGATGTAAAAATTCGCCACTAGGGAAAAAAGTATGTTGCCTTCTTTTTTCGTTTACAATAAATGCGGATGATTCGTCGGGTGGCTGGCATGAAAAGCAAAAAAAAGAATTAGGAATAACGCAAAACGCTGTAGTCGTACTAGAAGAAAGAAAGGTCGGATTCGTTTAAATGAATCCAACCCTCGATATCCCATCCACATGTAAAGTAAACCCGCGAAGCCCCGGCACCGTAATCGTGAGAATTCCGAAGAGATTTTTGCCGTCACGGAGATATCGTCGGAGCGAAGTCGACGTGACGTCGAGAGAAAGGATAATAGAAAATGAGACAGAGACAAGGAGGAAGTGATATATATATATATATATATATATATATATATATATATATATATATATATATATATATATATATATATATAAAGAGAAAGAAAGAGAGAGAGAGGGGTAGAGAAAGAGAGAGAGAGAGAGAGAGAGAGAGAGAGAGAGAGAGAGAGAGAGAGAGAGAGAGAGAGAGAAATAAGAAGTTCAATTATCGGAAACTCCGAAACCGCTGGATCAATTTGATTGAGGACAGAAAACGTCACGCTTTTTAAGGCTCTCTTTGATTGATGCTTCCAATGGAATTTTCATCTGATTTATCAATTCCAAGGTATACGACCATTTCTGGACCCGCGCTGTTTTTTTTTCGCAATTTTTTGTAAGAAAGTTTGCGCAAACTTGAAAAGCTTTTCACATTTAAATTTTTACCTGTTTTTTTTTTACGGACTGATCGATGGATCCGCTTCACAAATGAAAAATGAATGGCTCTCGTTCGCGTGGAGATACGAGATTTATCATGTGAAATGCTAAAAAATAGCTTTCTGCCAGCGTACGACACTTCACGAGTATTAAGGTTGTTATGGGGCCATGTCAAAATGCTATGACCGAGCTGACATTTGTTCTGAAAGTATATAACCCCGTTGCTCATCATCCTCTGCAGATTAGGTACGATCTAAGGTACCATTTTTTAGAAGAAAATTTTTTCGAAATCTCGACGTATTTCGTGGACTAATCACATTACGCTTGTGGAAACCTTCCGAACGTTTTTCAGTACATTACTTGTATGTGCTAAAAAAATACTACTAGCTGAGAAAATAAGTGCGGTCCGCCTAATTACCGGACTAACTCTTAGCAATATGAAAATGAGGATTCACAACACCGTTATTGAATTATTAATGTTTTGAATAGCGAAATTGCGCGAAAATGAAGCACACAAAATATTAGACTGTGCAAACATGGCAACGTTGTAAACGGCACAAATACTACCTATCTTATCAATATGCGATAATTATGCACGGGTACCTCAAACTACTCAGTCAGAATAATTAACAAGGAATATTATTTGTTTTTATTCTCTTAATTAGTAATAATAGCTTTATTAATTTGAGATCTATGTTCAGCGACGATAAATTTATAAAAATTTCTAAGAAAATACATAATACAGTGGAATTGTTTTGAAACAACATTTTTCTTTTGAATATTGGAAAATTATAAATATTTTCAAATTCTTCAGTACAAACTTTTCTTTTCCAGCGAACAAATTTTTTTTACTCAGACTGATATTCATTGTTGACAGCTCCTCGGGCCAATTTTGAGGTTATGAACGGGGAAGTTTATCGTGTCGCGACGTTGAGCTCTAACTTCGCGACACTGCTGCCTATCCAAGCATCATCATATATCACGATTTACAACGTTGCCAATTCGTCCCGCGTTCATTAAGTGAGAAAAAATTACAGAAAATAATCATACAAAGTATAATTTATCTTAATAGAACATTTAAATAGAAAATGGTTATACAAAGATAAATTATGTAAACATTATACGAAGTAATGTTTGAGGAAGTCAACGAAGCAATGCAGGAAGTAGACGAGGGAAACATATGGAGAGCAATAACAAACGACGATATAAGGGAAATGGAGAAAATAATAGAGAGGGGGACGGAAACAAAAGTAGACCAAGAAATCCAACACGATTGGAATAATATAGAAAAATCGACGTATTGCCCTCAGTACAAAAGCAGGAAGGATACCATAGGAATAGAGAAGTACTGGGAGGACGTAAATATAAGGGGTAAAACGAAAGAAACTTGGGCGAGACTGAGATGTGGGAATGTGGGCAAAGAAGGCAATAAGGGCTACAGTGATAACAAGTGCAGGGTATGTAAACAGGAAGTGGAAAACCTAGCACACATATGTACGTGCAAGAAAGCTAAGGAAAAAATTAAAAAAAGAAGTAGTAGACGATCTGGAGAAGTGGATAGGGGATAAAGAAGGAGAGCAAATCGAGAGGAAGATACAGACTGTGTTAAAAAAGGAGCCTGTTACTGAATTATGCATGTACATAAACCACTTGGAGAAACTGAACGGAAAAATCGCAAACGAGGTAATGTATGCGAGAGGAAACGATAGGCAAAGCGGCAATAGAATATAAGTTAGAAATAAGAAAAGATTGTAAGGGGAACATATATGTAGGGGGGACTTGCTGTGTAAACACCTTGAAGGGGTACACCTGAAATAAATATTATCTATCTACAAAGTAATGTTTTTATTACTTTGTATAATTGTACGAAGTAATGAAAACGTTTCAGGCAATCATCAATTGTTCAAGAAATACCTATTTCTATAAAAAGGTGCAAAAAAATTGTTGGAAAATGTACGTTAGATGTGATGATTATTATAACTAACAGTTGGTAATAGCCAATCAGCCCTGTGCATAAACATAGTGCGCACAGTACTTGATCCCCGATGGCTGGACCGCACAACAACCTTCAAAAGCAGTGGGATTTTCGTAGCTTACTGGGTTTTACTAGCATTACTCCAGTGTGTTAAATCGAGACTGGTGAGTTACTAAAATGCTTCTGCCCTTCTGTCCATGAAACTCTAGTTGAAGACTAACGTTTCAAAGGCAGCAAATAGCAGCAGAATCTTAGTGATCCAGTAGTTATTACTAGCGATAGATGACGGGCATGTTAAATCACCAACATTGGTTTGCTGGTAAGTTACTAAAATGCTTCTGCCTTTTTTGCTTCCAATGGAACCCTACTCGGGTGATTTGTGCTGCACGGAGAGAATTAAAAAGTAATTTTTGTCGTGAATTTCACGGTAAAAATTACCGTGATATATTTCAATGTGGTGACAAGTGAGAAAAGCATAATAATTCGTATGCGACAAGTTTTTTTTTAACTTACGTTACAGAAAATTTCAAATACGTAGCTAAAATTTTACTATACACGAAGGGTAGCGCGCACGATAATTTTTACCGAGAGCACAATACATTTTCCTATAACACTCATTAAATTTTATAATAAATCTTAAAATAACTGTTATAAAGACGATACTTTTTTATAGACATTTTTGAAAGGCATAAAATAATAAAATGCACAGTAAAATTTCGCTGATATTATATATTTTTTAAATTTAAGTTTTGCGTATTTTGATACACATCAAAATTTACTAGAAAATCTGGTAAAATTTTCTATCTGAAGAAGAAATTTTATTTTATTTTCATGAAAATCTGTGTTTTACTCAGTAATAATAAGCGAAGTTTCAGGGTTGTCATTTGGTTACCGTTACTGCACGGTAATTTTTAACATTTAATTCTCTCCGTGTGCTCACGAAACGTTAGCCGTAACGTTTCGTGGGCAGCAGAAGTCACCCGAAATCACCCGTGGGCAGCAGAAATAACCCGAATTTTAGTAATCTACTAGTCATTACTAGCGTTACATCAAGAGTACATTGAATCACGAGCGTCCGCTTGCTGGTAAGTTACTAAAACGCTTCTGCCTTTTCGTTTCTAATGAAACGCTCGTCTAAGGCTAACGTTTCGTGGGCAGCAAAAAGCACGCGAATTTTAGTAATCTAATAGTCGTTACTAGCGTCACATCAAGAGCTTATTGAATGACCAGCAGCAAATTGCTGGTGAGCTACTAAGACACTTCTGCTTTTTCGTTACTAATGAAACGCTCGTCTATGGCTAACGTTTCGTGAGCAACAAAATGCACGGGAATTTTAGTAATCCAATAGTCGTTACTAGCGTCACACCAAGAGCATATTGAACGACCAAGTGCAACTTGCTGGTAAGCTACTAAAATACTTCTGCCTTTTCGCTACTAATGAAACGCTGGTCTCAGGCTAACGTTTCATGAGCAACAAAAAGCACCCAAATTTTAGTAATCCACTAGTTGTTACTGGCGTTATATCAAGAGCACATTGAATCATCAGCACCAGCTTGCTGGTAAATAACTAAAATGCTCTTGCCTTTTTTGCTTCCTATGGAACGCTACTCTGGGGCTAACGTTTCATGAGCAGCAAAAAGTACCTGAATTTCAGTATTTTACTAGTCGTTACTGGTGTTACATCAAGAGTATATTGAATCGCTAGCACCAGCTTGCTGGTAAGTCACTAAAATGCTTCTACTTTTTTTTGCTACCAATGGAATACTGGTCCACGGCTTCATGGGAAACAAGACGCAATAGCATTTCAGTAAATTAATAATGATTAACAGCGTTACATCAAGAGAATATTGAATCGGCAGAGGCTGGTAAATCTCCTAAAATGTTTTCTGCTGCTTTTTGATGTCCACGGAACGCCAGCCTAACTCCGCTAATTGCAATTCTTTACAGAATTCCCTCAGGGCTTAACAACGATCCCCTTCATCGTAACGAAGCGCATGCTCGCGAACTAAAAAAGAAAATACCATCCTTTTCCTACACCCAGAGCAATAGCAAAGCTTATTCATAATTTGCACAACCACTAAAGTCGCAACATCAAAGACGTGCGATGCGGCTTTCGATCGCCTACACGGCAAACTAAAACAATAATAGGATTACGCCGCTAAAATGCGCTCGACACTACGTAGCGGGTGACGTTCGTAATACCCCGATCTCTTCCCACCCAAAAAGCGACGCACGCGACGAAACGAGAACGTGTACAGATACAATTAAGATTCATTAGGATGACGAGCATGAATAGCCGCGAGTCTCAGCTGTGTCTGCATCCACGCACAGTCCCGTCTGGCGTCAAGAGCTACCCGATTTTATGCGTGTGTAACTTTTCGATGAACAAATGGCGGAGAAACATGAAAAAAAAGAAGACAAGAACAAAGCAAACGAAAAGGGAAGAAAAAAAAACATCCCTTGGGCCAGTCTGATAGATACAAGAGAAAGGTTGGACTCTCGTAAAATTAACGCGGTCACGAACAGTCGTCCCATCGAGCGTTCCTTCTCGTGATGGTTCAACCGAGCTCCTGCGCGCTACGGGTACACACGTGTGTAGGGGTTGCAAAAGAGGGCTGCCGGATTCCCGACGCAAGAGAGCGCCGAAAGAATTTTCCTGAGGTGAAAGTATAATATCCTCGTTCGTCACTCCAAACGTATTCCTCATAACGCTGGCGTTTTACTTTCTTTTTTTTTCTCAGCCAAATCACGGTAGAACCGAACCACCCTTGCCTCTTTTTCACGCAACTTCCTATTTATGAAATACTTGGGGTTGGAACCATGGGAGAATGAACGCTTACATGATTTGCATGGATTCTTGTAAAATCCATGTCGCTTGGATGAAATGTGACTTATAATTTTCTTTCTCTCTCTCTCTCTCTCTCTCTCTCTCTCTCTCTCTCTCTCTCTCTCTCTCTCTCTCTCGCTCTCTTTCTTTTTCTTGTATTCGTATATCAGTTGGATGACGAGGAACGAGATAAGGAGAAAAGGACGCCCACAATTGGCAGAGAGGGTGAACGCCGCCACCGGCTTTGACATGCCACGTATACTTAACATAATTGAAATGTAGGCTCATATATATATATATATATATATGTATATGCTTACGAAGGCCCTCTCGCATTATTCAACCCTCAGACCGTTCAATAAGTAAAACAAAACAAAACAAAACACAAAAAAAACACCCTCTGGCAACTACCACATCCCTCTGGGCTCTCTTATTCGAACCAATCCACTGCTTGTCCGCCATTTTACCCTCGACATAGACTCGAGGTCAACCAGTTTCTACGATCAATGTGCGATATCGTACCGGCATAATCGAGATTCGCAATATATTTTTTCTCTCCATACGGAGAGCAGTGGGGGGAGGGGGGGGGGGGTGGACGCAATTCAGGCTTAATTTCGTGCCAGCTGCAGCTATTTCGTTGACGCATTTTATTTCTGCTTTGTTTGAAAAGTATTGTTTTTGCAAAAAACCCGAAAAGAATTTTGAGATTCTCCCAGCAAAAAACTCGTACAGGGTGTAATGTACGACGAATTGTCAATGCACACTAGAAAATCGGGATAGACATTTTTACGAGCTAATTTGCGAAATTTTGCATTTTACAAGTTTCCAGCATTCATGCGTTCGTTGAAATTTCCGCTGATTCTAAATTTCGCAATAACTCAACTATCATTGACAACAATAAATTTTCGTGAACACATTCATTGACATTTCATCAATATCTAAGTTTTATTCAAATGTTTCGAATATCATTCTCGACCTATTGCATCTTTTTGTATGTTTGGATGAAACTCCGGACATCGGTAATAAATCACTCGATAACAATCAATATTTACTGCTATATGACGTGGGTAAAGCCAATACGATTTTATGTGTTTTTGACACTTTTGCAAAAAGAACAATCGTTTTCGAAGTCTCCGATCGTCTCTGATTGATTTTCTCAATAAATGATGATGAATGAAATAATAATAATAGTAACAATTATAATAAAAACAACACTAACTACAATAATGATATCATTATTATTAGTAGTCGTAGTAATACTATGTTTATCACGGATAGTATTAGTATAATTAAAAAGTGCCAAACTATACAAATAATAAAATGTAACTTACATAAATTATAATTGCGCGAATATCTTTCCAGCGTACAATAATTATTGTTTTTTTTTAATGATCGTTGGAGTAAAAGTATTACTACTGTTACTATTATAAGTAGTATTAGTAATAATAGCATTAAAAACCAAAACAAAAAATATACACATTAGTACAGAAGAATCGAAATAACAAGTGTATTGCAAAGGTAACCTTAATATATTATAATTTCGCGAATATCTCTCCGGTGTGTAATAAATATGAATCGAGCTTGGTAGAATGCCAAATGGTTCATAAAGATAAATGTTATTTTGCCTGTCGAATCGGTAATTTTCTGTGGATATGGGTTAATAATTCTGCGATGAATTCGAAAGCAAAATTATAACATAATTACGAGAGACATTACATTCCAACTGTGCACACCTCTGTTATCGATACCTTATTACTGCAATTTCCATTAGTGATATTTCCTTTTCTCATTTTGATGCAAGTCGCGATTGATAAGAAAAGTCAACTACTTGTCGATTAATGCGAACACGAGATTAATGTTTTTAAATAAAAAATTAGAACGCACGAGACACCGAAGGGTTTGGATGAAGTTATCTACCTACAGAATTTTATCGGAACACTCAGTCAAAGTTATTTGGAAGTTACGAGTAGAAGAAATGGAGAAGTTTCGGAGAAGAAACAAATGATAGTGACGATAATACATTCGCTAAAAATTTTAACAGGATAGATGAGAATAAATAAATCGAACGATCAAAGCATCATGATAATAATTCCATTAACATTTGATTTTCTCAAAGCGTTCTTCTCACTGTTGGAATACGTAAAAACAAAACAATTCGGTACTCACTTTCAGGGCGCGCGATGAAAAACCGCAGTTCGTCGGGCTACCGCGATGTCCAGAATTTAGAGTAAGCGGGCTGAATTTTATTATTTTTTTTTTTCAAGTATACTTTTTTCTCGTACCACCAACTTTCAAATCTCGTAGGATTTATTTTTTTTTCTTTCACGTATTCGGTTTCTTCCGCAAGTACATGACGTTAAAACTTGAGGGTCGAGGGTCTCTAAAATCGACACATGATCCACCCAGCAGCACTTTGCACTCTCGAGGTCCGGCCACTTTTTTTTTTCCTTCTCTTATCTCTTTACCGGTCTGTAATTAAGAATGGCGCCGTATCCACCGCGGATGTACAGGAAGTATCGTTGAAGGAGAGAATACGCACGAGGTTATCTCATTTTTAAGAAAGAGAGGAAGAACGAGAAAAAGCGCGAGAGAGACAGAGAGTCAGGGAAAGTTTGAGAAGGAAGGAAATGCGAAACTGAAACAACTGTTTGCACGTAATCAAACGCGCTAATTAAATCGAGCAGGTGTCAAGTGGCCCAGTGAAAAAGTATAAATCAACAGACAAAAAAAGAGAGGAGTAAGAGAAATATAATACCCCGCGAAGCACTTGAGACACTGTACCGCGAAAAAAAAAACGATAGCTCCGTACAGAGGAAGCCTTTCTCACTCGTTTCAATTCACAATTACGTAGAAAATTATGCCGCATGCACTTTTTCGATACCTGCGATAAAGAAATCAAAACGCGAGAGTAAAGCGAGGCTCAACGTCACTTCAATCGCGGCAAAAAAAAAAAACACCCACCTACGCACACGCGTAAATACGAATACAAACGTTCGCGAACACTTATCACGCTTTTTTTTCCTCCTCGAGGAGATCGCCGCCGTACTTATCACCGGAAACTTCCTGTTTTTATTCCAGCGTTAATTCCACAACACAGATTCGTATTCAAGCACAAACGTTCCAAAATCCCAGTAGCTTCGTGTCCGCATCGAAATCCTCGACGAAGTGCATCCTACCGTAACCAAACGTACCGTGGTTCATTCGCGTGAACTCATCACGACGTAGGATCTTCGTGAAACTCGTCCTCGTAGTTTATCCCTCGTCCTTTAGCGAAACGACGTCTGACCGAACACGAGCGGTAACCACTTGGCGACTAGGCGCGAAAGCGTGCAGAGAGATAGCCGCGCTCACCGCCCCCCCGTCCAGGTCCGTTTACGACAAGCGTCAAACTACGAGAGATCACGAAATTTCACTGAGCGTAAAACGCATCAGCGTACGTATATTTTGCGGCGCGGTCCAATGATAAAGAAAAGGAAGAGAATAAATGCTACGAGCTGTGGGTAGAAGATAGTTTTTTTTTTGTTGCGGTTAACTAACGTGGCTTAGGTAAGAAGTTAAAGCTAGTCGAAGCTACCGTTATTGTTGTTGTTGTTGTTTAAAGCGAGAGAAGGAAATATTGTTGCGTCTTTGAATGCGTGTATAAGGTCAGGCGATCGGTAGGCACCAGCCCTTCGAGACCCTAGAGAGGATCGCGGACTTTTTCTTGCGCCTCGGCGCTGCCACCCCTGCACAGGCGCGTTGGGGTAGTTTCTGCGGATCAGCCCGTAGCGGTACGCGTTAGTAGGAATTGGATAGGAAACGGGGCTGCGAGGGTTGAAGGCAGCGCCTAGGGGTGTGAGGGGTATTTAGGTGACGGGAAGCGGGTTGGAGCAGGGGGAGGAATGGAGTAGGGTGACGGTCGAGTGGTGGGAGCAGGTTGCGGAGCGGTCGGCGCCGTCGGTGGAAGGCGGGAGCGCGCGGTTCTTCGTCTATCGGTGACGCTGCGCGGCTCTTTACACGCGGGGACCCTGGCTTTCGTATACACACGTGTGTCCATATATATAAAATACACACACACACACACACACACACGCATACATGCAGAAAGGTAGTTTCGAAGATATTCAACTTGCAAGGACCGTCTCCATAGCAGCCTATCGTCTCCATATACAACACTATGTAAACTCAAGTGTCTTTATAATCACCTTTACGTAAATTCAATCATGCTCAAAGGTCATTTCAAGGTTCGTAATGTCCTTGAAGTTAACCGTTCGTTTGGACAAACTTCAAAGACCGCTCTCGAAACAGCCACGTGTGCTGATAGCCAATGTTACATGGATACGACCAGTTCGAAATGTCCTTTACTCGTATGTTTGTGTGGATGTATATATATATATATATATATATATTTGTAACCTACGCAAGAGACGACGAACCCTCCCGACACACAGAACTAAACGAGGGGTCGGGATCGCGGGATGGCTGGCGCAGGCGTTTTGGCGCACCGACGCATTGATCCCGGGAATTCACGAAGACCACCGGGAGCTTCAGGTTGTACATGTACCTCGGGCTCTCGTGGTCGTAAACAAAGATGGAGCACGTAAACGAGAAAACGTAGTGAACCAGACGGAGAAAAATAGAGGAGGAGAAAAGGAGAAGGCGAGAGGGTGAAGCAGGACAGGAGCCAGAGAGACAGAGTGAGAGAGAGAGAGAGAGAAAGAGAGAGAGAGAGAGAGAGAGAGAGAGAGATCGGATGTAACCGTCGGGGTAGAATATAGGGGATGTTAGCGGGAGAACGAGTGTAGGATTTTTGAAAAGCCACTGGACATATATCTATAGCCCAAACGTCACGAGCTAGGGGAGGTAGAGGTAGCGGCCCAAAAGTGCGACTTTACGAGATGCAGAGAGCGGCAAGCGACAGCGCGCAAAAAAGTTTTTTTTTCACTTCAGAAGGAAAAAGATATTAAAGCAAAAGAGAGGAAATAAACTGATGGAATTTCTGTGACGAGAAAGAGAGGGGGGGGGGCGGCGGGTATCCGCGTCTTCGCCTTCCTGGACACTCCGGATGTGCTCAGATTCCGGTTCTCCGGCGACCACCGAAATCTCGCGAGGGCTTCACCCTCGGTATCCACGAGAAACTTGGACAAACCAAAATCCCCGCCACTTTACGTTGAGTTCCTGCAGCAGCAGCGGATGGGATATATACCGCGGCCGAACTGGCTTTTACATTTTGGATAGCCTACACGGCGATCGGGATAATAAGTTTTCGACGCGATATATGACACTTGCCGAGCCTGGGGTGCGATCTGGTCGATTGTCGTGCTCGAATCATCTCGACTATATGTCATTCGAGCATACAATTCGAGAGGAAATAAATGCTTCGTCATGAGACTTCCCTCGTTTTTTCGCTCGTCAATTTATCGTTTGAATTACGAGTATATGTACGTCGTGATCGCATTTACGATGTTGCGATAGCGTACTTTGAGCATGCTTGAAGAGACTACGGAGGGCAGCTACATGCTTTCCCCTGCCTCTTTCACGCGAATCCAACGTTTTCTGATTTACAGCAGTATCGTTGGCTAGAAATGAAAAATAATCGTTTCTTTTTATTTTAGCATTCTACAAACCTTTCTGAGTACGTCTGTGAAACGGCGAAAAAAATAGGTGAATTTAGGGAATTATTATCTCAAAAACTATTTGTCCGCTTTCATCCAAGTTTTTCTAATTCGAAAGTATAAATATTAAGGTACATTGACCAACATTTTTATAAATATATATCGACTGGGTGCGCTGTTTTTGTGCCCGACGTACATTTTTTAATTTCAATTTGTACGTATTCTTTAAGGATCAGTAAACTTGTGTAAAAAAATTCTGTGGAACTGTTATTCCATACTTAAAATCACCTCCAAAGCAGCGCTCTAGACAACAATACTGCATTAATCCCGGACTTCCCCGTGCAGAAATGTGACTGGGCATTCCCTACTTTGCTTGCCTTGGCCGATTCACTTGACCGGGCCCATCCATGGAACAGACTAGGAAGATCACAAAATCGTTTTTTATGACTTAAACTCTATGTTTGGACATTGCAATGTTCTGGCTGAAATACATTACGAGTAAGTACAATTTCACGTAATGTATAGCCGGCCAGAACATTAACATTTCGTGAAAAGTGAAGCTTAAGAACTGTTTAAAGCTGCTTTGCTTTTTACCTCATCAAATATATTTATAATTGATTAGAATGAAACGAATACATCTGTTGTAATTCTATTCACCATTATAAGCATTTTTTTCATCGATTATAAGCTACGAGAATAAAAATGCTCATCATGCAACATGGTATTTATTACAGGTATTAATTTGAACATAATGAACAACTAAATTATTTGATAAGACAAGAATTAAAGGAGGTGATTCGTTGTTTTTCAAATCGACGTCACCTTGTCGGGAAATATCAATGTTTTGACCGGGAAGATGTTACCCGTATGTATTTCGCCAACAATCCGCCAGGTGTCTTCGAGCAAAGAGCTTTGTGTAACCAAGGTACAGTCCTACAAGAATAAAACTTCGACCCGTTATTATATCACGAACAGAAGTGCTATGCTCACAGCGTGCACATTCGCTTATGACTTAATACTTATGACTTAATACTATTTATTTCACTCGACTATGCTGCCAAAAGCTCTTTTCTAGTACCTGATCATTACTCTATCCGTCCGCCGGTTTATTTCTCATGGCCCTGTCAATACACAATCACCTTTCTCATAATTTCACGGCGATTTTCCGATTCCTTTCCTCGTCAGTGCCTGATCAGTTCCGAAAAAGGGAACGGCCGATCAGGGTCTGACCTAAGACCTGTTACATAGCGAATCTGATCCACGTTGGTCGGCTTGAGCATGGCCTGATATTATCTAGGGAAAGCCAGATACTGGGCAGTACTTTTTCCTGACTCAAATTTCTACACGGGTCACGAGTCTTTTTCTACTTTTGTACCCGCGCTTGATGAACCTTCTTCCTTTTCCACTGTCCCTACAAATATGAAAGCCCTTTTCACGTAACTTTCATCATTTTTCAATCAGAGAGGAAGGAAGACAAAAAGTATTATGGCTCGAAATTTAATTTCATTGCAGTATGGTCTATGAAAAATGTATATTTGAAGACTAGATGTGAAGAATGCGGAAAAAAATAATTCTCTTTCCAAAATTTGCCCTAGGTTGTGGGATCGAGGTCATCAGTTCTAAAGCTAACCATCACACCTGCGCATCGTGCCAAAATGCACAGTCCAATCGTCGAACGCACTGTGGCCTCGCGTCAAGCTCACACCAACCGAGCGGTTCCACTAATCAACGATAGACCGATACACCTTGATAGTTCGGGCAGATCGATAGAATCTCATGTTAACTGTGAACCACGGTAAATTAGCAAAAGCGTTGACTTGTCATCGAACTTTATAAATCGTTCGAGAGTTTCCTTTAATATTTCCAATACGTACGTACATACATGTATGCGCTTATGGGGGGGGGGCTCTACTGGAGAAAAGTAAGTACGCTGTCACGTCGCAAGTAAAAGCGCATAAAAATATTTATTTTTCTCTCTCCTACTTTGTTGAAATCCGGCGAGAACGCAGGCCTGCGCGATTTCCCATGGAAATCGTGAATAACCATTAAACTAATACGGCATTCTCATTTTTCGACGCATTCTTATATTTTCCTTAGGCTTAGGCGTACTACAGCTGAAATGTAATCCATCGATAACAAGCAAGCGTCGTGCGTACTTTCCCACGCGACAAGCCTTAAACATATCTATGCACAAATATACGTGCAGCCCCAAAAGATCCCCAGAACACTCGAGAAAAGCTGATTCCTTATCTTAAGACCCAAACACTCGTCCGAGAAAACTCGGCCACACACGAATCACATGGCCCGGTCGTAAAACTAGACCCACGGAAAACATGTGCATTGAACTCAATTCTCATAAATAGAACAGGAACTGCGTTTATCATAACCGCGATCCAATAACGAGCAAGAAGTCCTTCGTGTACGCTGCCTCGACCAATCATGCGCGTCAACCTATATCTTTATGTCCTCTCCACCAATCCTTAGAAAACGCATCACCAAAAACTCACTCTCCCAAATGCTCCTTCTCCCACAAATTCAGCTTCTCCAAAAACTCCCACATCATAGAAGAAAAATCTTCAAGTCAGTCGACCAACAGCCTTCAACGACTCAAGTTCTCCCACGACAGTTTCCATCGAAGTTAGTTCTTTAACATTCAGTCTCCTGACGAATCTTCGTATTTTTATACATCAATCTTTATCTTTTATATACAAGTCTTAACGCGATTTTTGTACGAACTCTACGATTCTTAAATCGTATTTCCAGATGTAAAATTTCCATTCTCGGTCTGCGATACGTATATATCTATATACTACAGTCCGCGTCATCGTAATCTTTGTGCACGTGCTACCATCCGCTATAACACCGAGCGTACCCGGCCCACCAGCGAAGGGCCTTAATCTTTACGACCGACCGCTGACACTCCTGCGAACGAGTGTACATCGCACCACCGACAATTGTAAGCGATCTATCTATATATGTATATATTTTTCCTCCAATCTATGTATTCCGAAAATTAATAGGTTTAACCAGATTGGTTAATTCTAATAAAACACGAGTCAATCGAACAAGAATCTAACGAATCATTTCATAACATTGAATTATCACGTAAATCCCTTAATTCCATTCTTTAGCACACACTACCCCTTTTTACCCTCATCCTGGGCTATTGCGCTAGGCGTAGGCAACGAAGAGGGAAACACATAATTATGCTCTCATCCCTTCCGGATGTGACAACGCATGTGACCACTTACTTTGCATTATACATACAAAATATATACAAAAGTGATGTCGAAGACATTAGAGTTTGAGGATCTGTCTCATAACGGTTGGAATTTGTCATCGCTGACATTTTTGAAAATATCGGTTTTTTGTTTTCGACGTATTCTCAAAATCTAACGATTCAAAAATATTCTTCCAAAAATTTGAAGTCGATCCGTGAAAAATTGAGGAAGTTCTGGCCTATTTGCAGGTAGGTTTCACGAGCCGGGGAATCGCGATACTGCGAACTTTAAACGCGGTTTTGTCAAAATAACTTTTACAAAATCGGTGACCACGATATCTGTAAAATCATTGCACCGATTGATTTAAAATTTGACAAGCTTCTTTCACATATCAAAAAGCAGTGCTAGAACGAAGGATTTTTTTTGTTCGATGCATATTAATTTTTTTAACAACAAAAATCGAGCATTTTTTTTATACGCAAAGCGATACTTTCACTTTGGACTGTGGCTATTTAAAAAAAAATCCATACTTTATTAAATCCTTTGTCCAAGCACTAGATAATTTCATGCGAAAGCTAGATTGAATTTTTTTATTTCGGGTGATTCCATTCCGAGCAGCAGCTGTCACCGCTAAGGACGTTTTCCAATCAATGATCTGCACAAACCATTGTCTCTACCACATTTATAAATATTTTTCAATACAAAAATTGTTTAAGATACTTAAAGCCATACTCTTTAATGTGAAAAAAAAATTTAGGAACCTGCATTCGTTTCCCCAGAAAAAAAGCACGAAAATTCCTCTTTGCACCAGCCACGAGCTAGGTGTAACCCGATAATAGTAAATTCCCGTCATGTTCCCCCTCATGCAGATGGCATTAGTGCTCAGTCGGGGCAGGCTTCCATGTTCCCGATTTAGGTATTCGCCATTTCGGACCATCGATCATTTACGTTTCTAAGATCTACACATTCGAAGTTTGTAGTCTCGATATTTGGTTTTTCGCTATAGATGGCATTACGAATATTGGATGCTCACTTTTTCCTATTTCGGATATATGAATGTTCTGAATTGTTCGAATCTGTATTTGTATGACTCGAATTGCAGACTATCTGAATAAATTTACTCGAATAAATGAGCTCTCGAATAAATAATCCTTGGGTGTAATTGTTATTTGATTTCGTCATCGGTCGAAGTATAAAATTGCGAATAATTTAACCTTCTTTATTTTGAGAGTTCATAATTCTGTCGTTTCGAAATCTTTGTCGTTCTACATTTGGCCATTCGACATTTTGACCCCCACCCATCAACTTCCATCTTTGAATCACCTTCAGATAAATGTAAGAAAGAATTAACGATCCGTTAAAAAAAAATTATATATGCGTGTCTATGTTCATTTTGAATAGCTCTCGTAGATCTCATTTCTGTTAATGGAACGTCGTAGTTTATTGTGGAAAACAGAGATGCAAAACACTTGGTCTTTACAGGAGTCGCGCGATTTGATCATAACATGAAAATATCGATCAACTTCAAGACACCATCGAAGATTTATCCTTATTCGCATGATCGACTAATGCAACGCGCGAAAGCACGAATTTAAACGCGATCGCGCGCGTCTTTCGTGGATCTTTCACATCAAATAAACGGCTGTGAATTCAAGCGAAACTATCCTCACATTTTGCTCTGCGGCTTTGACGTCGTCTCACACTATCGTATTACCCTCTTGCGCGTTCCATCCTTCCGTGACACCCGGGCGTTTAAAAGCAACCCCTCCCCTCCCCCGCCGCGCTCCCGCGCCTTGCCGGGCCACGAACAGGCGAAATCTGCCCACGTGACAAACATTCAAGAATATGCGAATAATGTCAAAGTGATTTTGAAAAGTAGCCGCACATTCATCGTATATTCCGGAAAATTACGGACACACCACCTTGCAAGGGTTAGTCTTCGTGGTATAGATTACGCATACATACATCTTGTGCTTGACTAAATTCCACAGATACAGTATATGGTTGACCCCAATGGTTAGGAAATTTGGATCGTGCACGCGTGCGCGTGAAAGTTATCGGCGTAAGTACTAAAAGATAAAAAAATGGCGGCGATATGATCAGTGGTGGTTGTATTTTCTTTTTAACTTTCATTTTTATTCGATCCTCTTTATCTTTAGTCTTTTTCATTGTTTTTTCTCTCTCTCTCTATATATATATCAACGGCGTCGCCAGCTATTGGGACCGGCGGAGGGGGGGAGGGCAGCGTCGTCAGTTAATGGGACAGGGGCTAATGGGACATTCTCTAGCACATTTTTCGGATCCTAGCGGGGGGCACAGGGCCGTTGCCCTGTGCCCCCGTGGCGACGCCCTTGATATATTGGGAGTACAAATAGGTCTCAGCCGTTTGACAAAAGATGGCCCCACCAGGAGGTTATGGTTGAAATTTTCAGATGTAAAACGTCATATCGTAAGGTTGGACATCTGACAAGACCATAACCTTGAAATATTAGCGATTTTGTATCAGCATCACATAATTTTTTTCGTGCGAAAATATCGAGTTTTGAGCCGAATAAGCGTTATTTGCGGGAACTTTTGATTTACTTCTTTAATTTGAAGAAATCTGCAGCTGAGGCGCATCGATTGCTTGTCGAAGCATATGGTGAGGCTGCTTTGAGTGAGAGAAATTATCTTGAGTGGTTTCAAAAGTTTAAGAACGGTGAGTTTGACGTCAAAGACAAAGAACGTAGCGGAAGGCCAAAAGTGTACGAAGACGCGGAATTGGAAGCATTATTGGAGGAAGATTCGTGCCAAACGCAAGAAGAACTTGCACTTACATTAGGAGTGACTCAACAAGCAATTTCGCATCGTTTAAAATCGTTGGGAATTATTCAAAAGCAAGGAAATTGGATTCCATATGAACTAAAGCCGAGAAACGTTGAGCGCCGATTTTGCACATGTGAAATGCTGCTTGCCAGGCATAAGCGAAAGGTTTTTTTGCATCGTATAGTCATTGGTGATGAAAAATGGATCCGCTACGATAACTCAATGAAGAGGAAATCATGGGGATCACCTGGCCATGCTTCAACATCGACAGCCAAGCCGAATATTCATGGAAAAACTTCATGTTGTGTATTTGGTGGGATCAGCTTGGTGCCGTGTATTATGAGTTGCTCAAACCGAACGAAACCATTACTAGGGCTCTCTACCGAACACAGTTGAAGAGATTCAGCCGAGCACTCAAGGAAAAACGCGCCCACTGCTACTCCAGACACGACAAAATTATTCTCCTGCATGATAATGCTCGTCCACATGTTGCGGCGCCGGTCCAAACCTACGAGGAAACACTCAATTGGGAAGTTTTACCCCACCCGCCGTATTCACCAGACGTTGCTCCCTCTGACTATCATTTATATCGATCGATGACGCACGGCCTATCTGAGCAGCACTTCACACCATATGAAGATACCAAAAATTGGGTCGATTTGTGGATGCAAAAAAGTAGTGGCTAGCGATGGACAATAATTTGAATAAAACATAAACTACCGTTCTTTCACAATAAATGCCCAATTTTTTATGAAAAACGGCGGAGATTTATTCGAACTCCCTATATATATATATATATATAAAGTCCTAACTGACTGACTGATTTATCATCGACCAGCCTAAACCCCTAAATGTAGAAACGTGAAATTTGGAGGGCATGTTGATTTTATTATGTCAGCATCATTTAAGAAGGGATTTTTTTTCAATTTATCCCTTAAGGGGAGAAAAGGGGTGGCAAAGTATGTATGGAAATTAAAAAAAATATGGTTGGGTTTACTTCAAATTTGGTATTCGTGCTTCTTGACACAATTAATGAGACACGTATTTCAGAGTTTTTAAAAATTCAACCCCTAAGGGGTGAAAGGGGATGGCAAAGTTTGTATGGAAAATAAGAAAATTAAATCAAACTTACTTGAAACTTTTTATAACTGCTCCTAGAAACAATTAATGAAATTTCAGCATTGTTGGAAATTCAATCCTTAAAGGGAAAAGGGGGTAACAAAGTTTGTATGGTAAAAGATAAAACAGTTCTGTGACTGATTGACTGACTGAATGACTGACACTCATATATATACAACGCACAGCCTAAACCGCCGAAGATAGAAACACGAAATTTGGAAAATATGTTTCCACAAGGTGTAGAGGTGCATTAAGAGAGGATTCTTCAAAAGTCAATTCTAAGGGGGTGAAATGGGGTGTAAAAGTTTGTATGGAAAATTGTATTCCTTGCGTGTATGAACTTGAAACTTGGTATACATATTCTTTGAAACAAATAATAAAATGCATATTTTAGGTTTTTTAAATTTAAAACAACCCCTAATTAGGAGCGCAACTGTAAATATAGTTTCTATGGGCCAAATTCCAAATGGGCCAAAACATGTGTATGTGTGTGTAGTAGTCGCATTGAAACCCGCTGTTTGGCTGGATGTCGCATTGCAAAGTTTGTTGGATGAAACCTCTTCCCAAACACTTCAAGAATTGCCTGAGCAGCTCAATGTTGACAAGTCAACAGTATCGCGACCTTTATATGCCACGGGGAAGATACAGAGAGAAGAAAACAGCTGCTACGCCAGCTCAGAGAGAACGCCAATGCGAATCGACTTAACATCACCATTCCTTTGCTTGCAAGCCACAGAAAATAAAAGTTTCTTGCAGCGTATTGTGACCGTGGATGAAAAAATGGATTTATTTTGACAAGCCTAAACGCAGAAAAGTATGGGTTGATCCTGACCAACCATTAACATCGATGCCAAAACCGAATATCTATGGCCACAAAGACATAGCAGATATCGTTAAAAGTCATTCTTGCGACTAGGGATTCAGCTTTTGCCAGAGGTGCGAGAAAACATTAATGTCCAAAGGAAAATACTTTGATTAACATAATCCATCATACTTTTACAACATGAATGCTTAAAAAACGAAAAAAAAACAGCGGATTTTGATGTAACGACCTAATTTGTATTCCTATTCGGTGCCTTCGCGGCAGCAAAATATTGCATTGAGAGTTCAGAATATTAATTTAAACGATTACCACATTCGTTTGATTGTTTTCTTTCAAAATCATTTTCTGTTTTATCTATACATATAAAACAGTTCCGTGACTGACTGACTGACTGACATATAGACATGTGCTTGCCTTAGACCATAAATCATACAATATTGTCTGCAGAAGTATATTGCAAAGCTATATAGTTCTGAAGACAACTATGATATTGTATGATACTGGAGTTGAAGTTTGACACTTTTATACTACTATTTTATTAATTATCAACCCTTACTTCAGTCAGTCAGTTTACCACCGTGCCTAGGAAATTTGACACTCTACCTTTTTTCTTTATTTCTTATTTTTTCTGTCTCTTTGTTTATATACTCTTTGGATCAAATCCTAAAGTCCACGCGGACGAAGTTGCGGGCAAAAGTTAATAATTTATATAAATTTAAATTTTCCTGTGTTCCAACGTATACCCTTGCGGGTTTTTACGTATTACCCTTCGCAATTGAGCCCTTTCCTATCACTTCCTACCCGCACTTTCGTAATCTAGCCTAACTACCGTTGCGTTGACAGCCGTCTTAACCTACACTACAGCGCATTTGCCGAGGGTACGGGGAAACTGTGAAAAACCCTTAGCGGTATTGATGGCCTCATTATCTTCTGATTCTCTTGTGCACAATATTTTTACTTAAGTAATCTACACCAAACTATCAGAAGTATTGGCCTTCCGCTCACTGGTTGATGCGCCAACAAAATGCAGGTAAGTCGGCTTTGTTCACATTGTTCGCAACCGAGAATTTTATCAACTTATTTTGGAAAGCAGTGAGATGTTTGTGATTTCCATAATACTGTGTGTTCTCTTCAATAACAAGTACTATACACCACAGTTCTCTTCTGTCACTATAGAATTGAATTTTCCGTAAAATATTCCCCTATCAAGAGCAAGTTGATAGCATCTTAAGGGGCCAGTCCACTTTGGAGCCACGAAAAAAGGCTATTTTCGCGATTTTTTTTTTGAGGATTTTATAAAAGATATGAACATAAAAGTTGTTGGGCTTGATAAATAAAGTCTTGAAATACATTTAAGAAAAAATTTTAATTCATTTTTATTCATTTTTAAGTACAAAAACTATAGTTTAACGTAACGCCTCAAAAATAGGTGGGCTAGGTAGCTCCATCACAACTCGGCAACGGCTTGTCTGAAACAAAAAAATCAAAGTCCATTAGATTCAGTATGACACCAGCTATAAAATGACCCTTGGATATAAAGTTTTATAAAAAAATAAAAAAATGGCAGATGAAAAACGAAAAAAAGTAAAAAAAACGCGTGTTTTTCGCAGTTTTTCGAAAAAAAAGAGTAAAAATCAACATTTTAAAACCATCGAGGGTCATCTTGTTGCGAATCATGTTTACAATATATGGTTCAAATTTCAAGAGAATCGAGAGAGTTGAAAACGTTGTTTCGAGAAAAACGCGTTTGAAGTTTATACTATGAAAAACTCTTACCTAAACTCAATCGGCAATATTGACACAATATTGACACAATATTTCTGAATGTATGTACTTTCGAAAACAGTAATAAAAAAAATCGATTTTTTGAATTTTTTTTTTTGATGGCAATTCCAAGCTAAATACATTAAAATTTCGTTTTTTATCGATTTTTTGTACCAAATCTTGATCGATCATCCTAAAATTTGATGTGTAAACGTATTTTTAGTTTCTTAATAAAATTCAGAGAAAAAAATAGTGGTCCCATTAAAAAAAAATGGCGATGACCCTGGAATCTCCGAAGCGCTTCCACCTGAATGAACCTTGCAGCCACCACTTGATGACCCCTTTCGAACTGTGCAACTTTTATAGGAAAAGTTTTCCCCTAAAGGGTTCGAAAATATTTCTACTGCTAATAGTCATTGCCTCATCCTATATATACATATCGATGTGGAGATAACGCGATCGGGGCGAAAGCAATTGTCGATATGCGGATTTTCATATATCTTCTCATTTTCTCGCACAGGCATACTGCGCAGTCACACAGCACACACATGCACGCGAGGGATTACAAGCAACACTCTATTTCTTTCTATGCAGTACCCTACAACAGACTGTCAATTTTTTTTTGGCTCCCCATCCGTAAGCCCACAGCTTTTGATATTTTAATAGTAATCCTTGGAGTATTCATATATATAGCATATCAGCTCGGATATTGCCGATTTAGAAGGGAGCAAGTATTCATGCGTAACACCAAGCCTAGAACGCGTTCACGCGTGTTCCACAGAAGGGGCAAAAAATATCGTTTCATATATCGACATCTTCCAAACAAAAGGTGGCGCGGCCCACGCGATTTGATGCGTAAAGTCGTGTGGGCTGTGTCCCTTTGATCACTTTAAATCGATCTGCTACACATACGACGTGTTCATTCCAAGCTCGTTACCAGTCTTTCCTTTTTTGCCTGAAATTCTGAATTTTTGAAAACTTTATTCATTTCGGAACTCGATTTACGTCACGTTGTAGATTGAAATGGGCTAAACGTAAAAAGCATTAAAAAATTGCGGGAAGAATTTTTAGAGTCGCATGTAGGATTGGTAATAAAAAAAAAAATATTCAGTCTCGAACATCATGATCCGAAGATAGGAAAAACCACTTTCCAGAGAGAACTATTCAATAAAAAAAGATATTATCTCCAATCAAAAGCGATTTTTTTCTTAAATATCATGGTTGCTGGGGGCGTTTTATCACCATCGAATATGTGGATGGATAGATAGGAAAAGCAAGGCGGAAATGAATGGGGGAGTGCTTTTTAAAAAATAACAGTTCTATATTTAATTTCTTAAAATAATACTAAACGTCGATGATTCATGGAAAACGTGTGGGAAATATTGAATAAAGGGCAGCTGGTTTCGAGAATAAAAGCTTCATGCTGTTATATGTATACTGTAATACGAATAAAAGAGGGGGCACAGAAATCGAAATAATATAAGCGCGCGTGTGTGTGTGAGATAAGGGAAGGAGAAATGCTCCCCATTTCGAAGACATTTGATTTCGGCGATTGTCCTTATAATAGTCTATCAATAAGAGTCATTTCGCGAACCGGCAGGTCCAAAAATCAACAATTCATTTGAAATTTCTTTAAGACTTACACCAAATTTCAAGATTTAGTATTGAAAAACTTGATTCCAAGGCTTTGCTGCCGTACGACTTACTTGGATAGAACAGGCTGACACGATTAATAAGACAATACAATGAATGGGAATTAGATTGCAAGGGTGCATTGAAAATAGTGACCATTACTTTAAGCAACTTTTATAGCAGTAAGTGTTTGTGCCGATTTTTCAATCAATTCTAGACAAAAAACATTAAAATTTCTTTTTTATCGATTTTTTAAACTGTCTTGATCGAACGTCTTGGAATTTAGCGTGTAAACTTATTTTTAGATCTTTGATAAAATTCTGAAAAAAATAGTTAACCCATTTTAAAAGATCCTGAATCTGGATGAACCTCATAGCCACCACTCGATGACCCCCTTCGAACTATACAACTTTTGTGGAAAAAGTTTTCTCCGACACTGGCAAAAAAAATATTTGTTTCAAATAGGATCTATTTAAATCAAATCGGTTTTATCCTTGTCTCGCGGCCTACTACAACCCTATACGTATCAAATATTTTCTAAAATTTGTTCCAGCTACTTTTTTCACTATTAAATATATTCTAATTAAATAAATAAAAACTCGATTAAAATTAAATAAGCAAGATAAAAGACGATATATCGCGCGAATACGAAAAAGGAATATAGGTTCATGACATAAAAGTGCGGTGAAAAAAAGTTAAATTATTTTTCTTTTTTTCCACTAACAAGGCTGTTATTTGAAGAAAAACCGAAAGGTATCATCGTGCCTTTTATTAACAGGCGTGATTATTTATTTGCAGAAAGAATAACCATTTTCCTCAACTGCAGAATGTTACAACAGTCTACTAATGAAAACAAAGCCATGAGATTTTTGAGAGACTGAATCATGTACCATTTTTCCTCTTTTGTCTTATATAATCAGATAAAACCAAATCACAGATTTATTAGGAATAAATGAAATATTTAGTTATTAGACGATATTCAATAGATCTTCATTTGAATGAATATATTTAAAATAAATAATTTTAATAATGGAATGCAATAGGAAAAATTTAATTTCACGAAAAATCCAGTTATTTCAAATAAAAAAAATCAAATAGACGCATTTAGTTAATATCAAAAGAATTTTTTGGTCAGTGTAAGCCTGATAGGTTAGAAAATATTTCTACTGCTAATAGTTGTTTCCTCACCCGGTATATATATATATATATATTAGGTGTATGACTTAATTTTTACAGATTTTTTCATCGAGCTTAAAATTATATTTAAAACAGAAATATTTTCGCGGTCTTTTGTGGTTTTGAAAGGATCGGACGCAAGGTTTCAGAACACCGAACGACAAGTTTATGTGAGTTACATAACCTCTCAGAATAGCAGAGTTTACGATGGCAAGTGATGAACAACACATTCGGCACTGCATTTTATACGAATTCCAACAAGGAAAAAATGCTTCTAAAGCACGGGAATCAGTTTGTAGTGTTCTTGGTGCCGACGTTGTGTCTTATGAAACGTGAAATTATTGGTACAAACGTTTTATCGACGCCGAAACAGAACATCCACTTAAAAAAGGTTCTCCTGTGTATCTGGTGGGACATGAAGGGTGTGCTTTATTACGAAATCCTGGAAACTGGTCAGAAGGTGACTGCGGAATGCTACAGTCGACAATTGAACAACCTGAGCGAAGAACTTGATCAGAAAAGGCTATTTACTAGGCAAGGAAGCAGGCAAGTCATACTGCTGCATGACAATGCTCGACCTCACGTTGCTCCCGCGACTCAGAAGAGTCTCTTAAGGTAGTATGTGCACGAACCTCCTTATTAGGAAAAAAATTGATTTTTTTGTATGCTGTAGTATAGACATACAGAATGACGTCCGCGAAAACAGCATGCCTTACCGGCTAGATACAATAGTAATTAATTCACGAAGTCAAAGCATTTAACCCATACCATATGGGGAATCCGTGCGGATCTAGCTTTGAGACGAAAATAATAGTAGTTCGCGAATAGATATGAGCTTTGCGAAAAGCGATAAATAACAAGAAAACTGTCGCGGTTACGTATGTTGCATACAAAATATAGGTTACGGGATATTTCGAGCAGATATTATCGATTGAATCGACTAATTTTTGCGTTCGCTAACCGTGTCTGTCATGGCGGGAGAGATGGCGTAGATTTGGCAAAACCGCATGACGCCAGCTGTGTTCGTATCCGGGAGGCCGAATCGAGCCGGTCAATTTGAATGCAACGACAAAAGTTGTAGATTCTTTACGCGAGAAATTTGCTCATTAATGATAAATAATTATCGATTGAATATTATATAATGAAGTTTTTTATCATTCTTTTTTATCTTCGCGGGCGTTTTTTGTACTCCATATTGTATGTAAGACCGAAATTACATACGCACATTGCACACACACTACACAGATGCTTACACACGGACGGCATAAACAAACTTTTGACATTGATCGGAAGCGGCCGAGGACAGCGTTGCCACGAATATTGCCAGAATTATGAAATAGCGGACGATGAGACAACTCAAGTCAAATCTGATTGCTATTTTAATACTTTACTTTTCATAATATAATGCACACAGTTATCACATACACTTTTCAAATAATTACTTTCCGTATCATATTTATTATTGTACTTAAATGTATTATATTTTGCATTTTTCACATTCGAAAATTGATAGATATTCTGTTGACTAGTCAATCCGCTAGTACTACCTTAAACTTGGGATGGGAAGTTCTCCCGCACGCGGCATAATTCAGCAGACTTGGCCCCATCCGACTACCATTTGTTCCGGTCAATGTAGCACGCCTTAGTGGATAAACAGTTCAAAACGCTGGACGATGTGCGTAAATTCGTCGATGACTTTATCGCCTCGAAGCCTGCAAGTTTCTTTCGCGACGGCATTCGTATGTTACCAGACAGATGACGCAAGGTCATAGAAAACGATGGACAATATTTCCAAGATTAAGTTCGTTGTTCTCCATTTTTTTGTATTATATAAATTTGCTGAAAATTCTGTAAAAATTGTCATACACCAAATATATATACACACAAACATACATATACAAACGTGAGTGTATTGTGTATAAGCTTTGTACGTATAAGAAGAAGCACCGAAGGATCCCGGCGTTAGCGATTTTCACAATAGAGAGCGTATGCGAGATCGATCGCGTGACCTCCCCTCGAAGGATCGCGGAGGGTTGGTCCTTCGTTAAATTTCGAATGCATGGCCGATGTTTCGTTTTTCCTTATTTTTTTTTTTTTTTCCTTCTTTTTACGATCCGATAGACTCTCGAGATAGCGAGGGAGCAAGAGTATATACCCGAAAATATTGTGGAATCTCCGCATACATATAAGTTCGTATCTAACCTTCGACCTAAAAGTAGCGAGCGTTACGGCGCAATCACCCTCGGTAATACTTTAGTCAAATGACGTGAATAATCTCACCAATGATAAGAGAGAAGAAATAAGTCTCTGTTGGATGACGGAAAAAGAGTCGAACGAGCCCCCCCGCTACCATACACACACACCCACACCTGAAATCGCAGCCAATAAGCTCTCGTCAATTTTTTTCGGAAGTTATTTTAGCTGCCGAGAACACGAAGAAGTTAGTTCGTAATTTTTTTCGAGCGTACTCTGTTCGCGATAAAATATTGAAAGCAGAGAGAACAGATATTAAGGTAGTTCGGTCGAATTGAGATTTACGTTTAAGACCCTGTTTTTTTTTAAATTTAATCGAAAGAGTTGACCTTGCTCTACATGTCTGCAAAATTTTAATTTAATTTACCATGTAGTTTGGGTGTAATTAATAAATAACTTTACATTGCTCTTATAGGGCATAAGGCTCAGATGACACGCCAACTATCGAAATTTCAATATACACGAAAAATTAATCGTTTGAGGGCCAAAAAAAAACTTACCACTATAATGGTTGATATCTATAAAAGATATTTACCAACGATTTTAGTCGATTTACCACAGGGTTTTTTTGTTATTTCAATAATTAATGCGAGTCCGCGGCCTCTGTCCTTGTCATACACCGGATCTCTCTCGCTAGCAGAAGTTACTAGGGGAAAAAACATGGCGGCGCAGTCGCGCGCGCTTTATTTGAATTTGGTCGAGTGTAACATTTCACGTAAGCAGAGAATATTCCATGAATATTGTTTAACACAAGCAAATGTAAAGCAAGTATGAAGTAAACAAGGAACAATTGGTTCATATATAATATATGTAACATATAAAATATATTATATACATATAATATATCGATGGTCCCGAGCGGGTCTATCTTATCTCGCTCAGACCTTTACGCAGTAGCGTAATTGAAAGGGTCCCCGATGTACTAGCGTAATTCTCGCGTCCTCCGCGAAGTATCGTATCTCGGCAGACCCTGTTCATTCTAACGCATCTCCGGCCGCGCGTGAGATCCATCGTATCACCCGCAGCCTTAGAACGGAGTATCGTAACTCGCCGACTGCGATATGCTCTATCGTATCTCAGATGCACCAAAACGTTTCATCGTAAGTCGAAATTTGGTGATTTTTGAAAAACATCACTACTAAGTTCGTTCGAGCTTGAAGAATGCCCAGACAAAATTTTAAATCATTTTGATAATTTTTTGTGCTGTAATTAATAAAGGTAAAACAAGATATTGTATCCCCCCGCGCTCTGAAAGTTCCATTCTAGTTTCTACTCTATCGTAAGTCGTCGAAAATCTCGACGACTTACAATGAAAGAATAAGTTATGTAACGATAACAGTTATAAGTATGTTATTATTATGACGTGAATGGAAATAATATAATAATTCATTGATTTAAACAGATAATTAATTAATCATGAAATATAGAAAAATAATAATCGTAATGATATTATTAACACCTTTTGAGATTGGGCGACACAAGAATTGTATTACGGTTATCACTATATCTATTCGTTTGAAAATTGACTGAGATTTCGCGATTTTATTTGAAACAAAAATTGATTACCAGTTACAAGATATTTTATTTTTAAATTTTATTCCGAAAACTTTACATAGTATGAAACAATTTCATTAGAAAAAAATATGCATTAGGTATATCTCTGCAAGCAGCTATTTTTCATACAGTTCCATACAAATTATTAGCACACATACATGTGCTAATAATTTGAATGAAAGACCTTTCGTCGAAGCATGACGGCTGTCAGGGGGAAAGCCTACCAAAGACCTTTCGACCGAAATATATGATGAATATTATGATAATAGTATATTATGTTTCTATTTTCACAACCCTTTTCATGTCTAAAAAATATTCTGCATATAATGCGCAATATTTAGACATAAATGTTGTGATGATTCAGTGACATTTTATTTTTGAGAACGCGAAACTTTCAAACCGCGTTTACTGAAAACTTGCGATTCGTAGATACGATGAAACGTTTTGGTGCATCTGAGATACGATAGAGCATATCGCAGTCGGCGAGTTACGATACTCCGTTCTAAGGCTGCGGGATATACGATGAATCTCACGCGCGGCCGGAGATGCGTTAGAATGAACAGGGTCTGCCGAGATACGATACTTCGCGGAGGACGTGAGAGTTACGCTAGTACATCTGGGACCCTTTCAATTACGCTACTGCGTAAAGGTCTGAGCGAGATAAGATAGACCCGCTCGGGACCATCGATATGTATAACATTCAAATGGAAGCAGAGTTTTATTTTTTTTTTTCTGTAGCGGGAACATTCCAACCGTCTCAAGAGTCTTGATAGGACATAAATCTTGTAAAATACTTAGATACAGACTCAGATAAAAACTCTTAGGCTTTATGACACAAATATACAAATACACGTATTATGTTTTTATGTTTCTTCTCGGACATCTTATGTTAAAAAAAAGGATGCAAAGCGGCCTGTTGAAGCACGCACCCGCTCCATTTTATTTACAACAAAACTCGTGAATGCAATCTAGTACCTTATGCGTAAGGTTAGGTTAGTTCGCTCCCGAACGTGTAGATAGGTAGTCAAGTTTAGTCTTTTTCGTTAGTCGACTTATTCGGTAGTCAACTTTTTCGTCTATTCCGGGTATTAATTATTAACTTATCATTTACACGCCTAAAAGAAGCTTATAATATTTTGTTATGCAACAATTTAATTTATCATAGCTTTTATATGGTTAAATTGTACGTAAATAAATCTAAATTACGGATGAAATTTGACTTCGGCCAAACTCGACCGAATTACCTTAAATTTCGAAAGACGAAAGGCCTTTCTGTACGCGGGCAAAAATGTGCGAGAAAAATGTTTAATCGTTAAATGTTAAAGGTGAAGACGAGAAAACAAAGATTTGCGAATACATGTTGGTTTTTCTTCGTAAACCGTTTATATTCGATGTTTTATCGTGAAATTATACAAAATCTCGTTAGTATGATTTGATTATTTCCGTAACGAGAATAAAGTACAACCCAGATCTCGGGCTGTACTCCCCGATATATAGTCCCCGACGTTTACCTCTTTCGCGATATATATAGTGTGTGTCTCGAGGGACCTAGATAGAACCGGTGAGATTGACTTTCTGACAGATATAGAAATCGTGCTTTTCCTTGCTCCCTCGTCGATCGTGCGCGCTTATACTTGCAAAATTCAATATCGACCGGATCAAGCCGAAATAATAAATATATAAGGCACTCGACGTCAACGCGATTTACGTTGAATCTCACCACTCTCCACTTTTCAGCCGCGGCGTGATACTACTGTGATAGAATATTTCACTCGCAAAGCTGCAAAGAGCCTGACGATTCGCTTCAATTTTATCTCTGCGACTAATATTTTGACACTAGATTAACGAACTTCCGTTTCTAATTATACTAATCGTCAGACACAATCATTGAGAATCCCGAAAAAGTGTAGGATATTTTGTTCAATGTAGTTGTGAATTGTACAGAGTTCGAGTTAGAGTGAAATGCAGTTAGCGTGAAAAGCGTGAAAAGCGTTATGCAGGCATAGAGAAAACACGAGCTGCGAGAAATATTCATTTCATTATTGAACTTCCGGGACGATCAATCGTTCCAAATACAACGTAAATTTTCTGGTTTTGTCGCTACAGGTAATCCAATAAACTGTTTTTCAAGGCTGTAGGTATACGAAACTCGGTCGGTAATGAAAATTGTAATCGACTGTATTTGAGCTCCGTGAATTTTTGGCAATTCGACTTTGATTTTACGATGTTTTTTTTTTTTATTCGCAATCGTTTGTGGGTCGTTTGTGGTTGATTGTGAGATCAATTAGAACTTTTGTGAGACCGTTATTTACTTGAAAAATAAGAATTGAAAATTGTCGGTAAGTTACCGACCTGACTACCGGTGAGTGAGCGACTCGGCTTTGGCTTTTTGATGTTTTTTTAAATTTGAATCATTTGTGGCACACTTGTGATTGATTGTGAGATCATTTAAAACTGGCGGTTATAATAATTACCGGCTCATTCACCGGTAGTCGGGTCGGTAACTTACCGACAATTTTAAACTCTCATTTTTCAAGTAAAAAACAGTCTCACAAACGTTTCAATTGACCTCACAATCAATCACAAATGACTCACGAACGATTAAAGAAAAAGAAATTCGAAAAATCAAAGTCAATCTGCCAACTTACCACTAATTTTCAATTCTCATTTTTCGAGTAAATTACGGTCTGACAAACGTTTTAATTGACCTTACAATCAACCACAAACGATTACAATTTAAAAAATATTGAAAAGTCAAAGTCGGATTGCCAAGTTCACGGAGCTTTATATTTGTTACGGATAAAATTTTCAAATTCGACCTAGAATTTCCGTCATTATCGATTGCCGTATAGTCGATGTTATTGAGACTTCAGCGATTATGCGATAGATGGTGCATCCATCTTTTCATACCTTCGGAATTATCCCCCACTGAGCGTGGTCGCTTCTCACATTAGAGTAACGTGAGCAACGTTCGTCACGCCGTGTCGGACAGAGCCCAGTGTTTTCGTCGGCGAACTTTTTCCGTTGGATAATTGTTTTTCTTTAAATCAACTACGATTAGTCATACGTTTTGTCGGAGAAAAATGTTACGATCGTTAATCAAATTATCGAGAGTTCAGCTGGTTGAAACGAGTTATTCAACTGTGTCAGGATTGGAATCGCAGAAGCTTGTGAGGTTAAGAATTCCTTGTAGCAATTTGCACACAACCTCAAAATTATGGAAGCTTGACGATCACCGCGATGTGAGGCTGTCATCGTTGTCGAAGGTCGACGATGGTACTGCGGGCGAACAGCAAATCGACATAGATACCATCACCTCAAAGTACGATCCGCCTTATTATCAATCGTTTCCACTCTTATTATTGTTATGATTTTGTTCCGGCGAGTGATACAATCGGCCAGCACTCGCTTACAACTTTACAATTTCATTTCCTTATTCATCACGAATTAAGTGCCAATATTGTGGCATTCCTGGATGAAAACGATTGTGCAATGCTTTTGAATCACGTTGATTTCGATCCGGCGATTTTTCGACTTGCGAAGCGCAAAGAAAACAAAGAAAATCGAATATAACCTCAAAAAGTTATGTGATCAATCTTATCGAAGATTCGAGCAAAAATAGAGCTAAATGTTCACAAATTGCATTTCACGTTGTTGCTGCTCGCAGAAGCTCAAGAACTCTTTTTTGTCTTTCCTTCATTTGCAGAGACGATATGTTTCCGGACGAATATACACCGAATCGTCTTTACAACGGAATACCCTTCAAGGAACTGCCTATTGTCAATATCAGGGTTTCCCACAATAATACCCTGTTCAGCGTGACCGATTACAAAGGTGAGATCACAATTTTGCACATTTAAAAAATAAAGCTGCCGCTCTATTAAATTCTTTTGACTAGCCACGTTTCAGTCGATAACATTAGCATTGCATGCGTCAAAAAGGTAGTTCTTCTTCACAACTTCTAGCAACTGCACTCGCATTGTTTTTCATTCTTGATTTCAGGGATAGTGCGATATCCGAGGTACCAAGTTTTGACCGTTGATTCTTGATATTTGAACCAAAATAATGAGAATTTTAAGAATTTAATATTTGCCGTTTTGGCGTCCTTAAGGAATTATGAATGCTTTTAGTGGTAATTGGAAAAACGCAAAAATTCAACGATAGTTGTTGGTTCATGAGTACAATATCTTTATTTTTATCACAAATAATGGAGATTGACCGGGCGAGCTTCAAAAACTAATTTTTTTAGTATTGCCTGAAGGAAAAAGAGATTTTCTCTTATTTGGCTGAGACCCAAGAAGTTATACTTTAATATAGTACATCATTTTTTCCAAGCTTCTCTATTGGGAAGATACTATGTACATAGAAGGTGTGTCATACGTGAAAGGTGTTTGCCACTGGAGCATGGGGGCTCCGGAGGGTGAACCCCCCAGCGGGATTAAGGGGCAGAGCCCCTTGCAGGGGCGGAGGAGGCGGAGCCCTCCCAAGGACACTAAACACAGTATTTATATGATTTTCAACATAAATTCCGAGATTATAATGCTTTATTTATTGATATTCTTTGTTTATTTATAACAATAAGAATTGTTCCATATAATTACTACACTAAATTACTAAACGATATATTTTACATAAACTTGGAGCCTTACAAATCCGAAGAGGGATGAACTGTACACTTTTAATCCCTCTTCGGACTTCTAGCTATTAATAGTGCTACTTTACTCGCTGTCTAGTCGTACCTATAAGCGAGGAAAACATGGTAGTGGTATTTAAAATACATTATTAGCTTCTGAGACATTGTTGAAACTATATATTTCGATTTTTTTTTGTTATCGTTTTTCAATCGTCAGAGATGAATTTTTGAATTTACTTTTCGATTTTTCGACGTAAAATGAAATCATTATTGGTAATAACTAATTGAAGAAAAATGTCAAGAAGAAAAACGTTGGTCAAGTATAAACTACAATTACATTGAATAAGTGTATCAAATTTCAAGTCAATCCGTTCATTAGATGTCGAGAAATCGTGTTTACCGTTTTGAAAAAAAATAGTTTCATGGAAAACATATTCAAAGTTTTCGTAGCAGTTCTATCGTTGTTATCATTAATTTACCTTCAATCTGCGATTTCTGCAGCATATGTTGGACCTTCCTCTTCAATTTGAGATGCCTCAAACGATGAATAAGCGTTTGAAATTTTCACAGTAGCCTGACCCCTTAACTCATAATTCTGCCTGTACAGATCTCAAGGTCAGATACGCGGTCACCTTAACCTCCCAAATTTTCGAACAGAGTTTTCTCATAGACGTTTAAATGTTTTTGGGAAAAACAAAGCATCAGGCTCTGTAGAATTCAGTGAAGATTTATCCATCTCTGAGAACATTTATCCATCTCTGTTTGGAAATTTCAGCCATCTCTCTTGTACTTCGCCTTAATTGCAATTTATTTTAACGATACTCGCATAGGTTTGTATTCTTGATTTCTTTTCACTATACCCTTACAGTTATTTTGCAACTTGCAACAATTACTTGCCTCGTTTATTATTCGCGATATCTTCTAACGTGCATAACTCATTATTCTCCATTTCGTTCCACTACATGATCGTAGTTCCTTTTTTTTTGTTACTATTTGTAATTAGGTTTAGTTTTTCAATTGCAATCTCTTTTAACTGCATTCACGTAATTCGTATTTTTTTTCGAAGGTTTCGTAATTATATTTGTATAGTTTTCAATTCACAATTTTTCGCAACTTGCATAGTTCATCATTCGTGATTTCTTTTATTTCTTGTATTGCTTGTTTTCTCTACTCTTCACGACTAAGTACCTTTAGATATGTCTTTAGCAATTATGCGTGTATAATGTTCCATTTGCAGCGACGCACGTATAGTTTTTCATTTGCAACTGAGCGGGTCTAGCTCGTTATTCGTAATTTCCTGTGATTACACTCAAATAGCTCTTTTTTTTGCTACTTTTTCCAACAATACTCGTACAATTTTCATTCGTTGCGCACACAATTTTACTTGCAATTTGTTCGGGCGATACTCGCACAGTTATTTTTTCACCATTTATCGTGACCTTATCATCTGTCGGACGGTAACCGGTTCATTCTCCGTGGCTCTTTGCAATTCTACTCGGTGCTAAGGACGAAAAGCCACGTTTTGAGGACGCATTGAACATTTGATTACAGGAGTCGTCAAGATAATACGCTCTTGCGGCATTGAGGGCTTCAAGAATGCGAGAAAAGGGACGAACATTGCGGCACAGGCAACCGCCATCACCCTGAGCAGTGTACGTAAACGTTTCTTCGCTGGTACTCGGATAGGCATGCGAATATTATGTCGCTGTTCAATTCAACGAAAAATCCTGAACAAAAGTTGCTTTTGAATACTGCACGACGATGTAATGCCAATAACGATAGGGAAATCCTCACTGTTGAAGAATGTAATATTTTTGAGAGTAATATAAGGTGTAGTAAAAAGAAATCCATTATTTTTGCATGAAATTGAAGGCTTTATTTAGCATAGTTAGAATGGTCCGATTTAGGTCTAATATGCACCGTTTTGATCGATAACTTGTTGCCACTTTGAAGGTAATTTCATGCCTTTCTCATAGAAACCCTCGTCCCTATTGGCAAAAAACTGGGACAGTAGATTTTCACAAGCTTCACCTGAGGCGAATTTTTCACCAGCAAAATCTTTCGCCATAGACAGGAATACGTGGTAATCACTTGGTGCCAGATCCGGACTATAAGGTGGATGCATAAGAACCTCCCAACCAAGCTCCCGGAGCTTCTGGCGAGTCACTATCGATGTGTGTGGCCTGGCGTTGTCCTGATGAAACACAATTCCTCTCCTATTGGCCAAAGCTGGCCGCTTCTGGGCGATTGCTTCCTTCAGACGGTCCAATTGTTAAAAGTACAGGTCCGAATTAAGAGTTTGGCCGCAGGGGAACAGCTCATAGTAGATGATTCCCTGCCAATCCCACCAAACACACAGTAAAATCTTCCTGACCGTCAATCCTGGCTTGGCCACCGTTTGCGCCGGCTCACCGCGATTCGACCACGACCGTTTTCGCTTGACGTTATCATAAGTGACACACTTTTCATCACCGGTCACCATCCGCTTCAGAAATAGGTCGATTTTGTTGCGATTCAGCAGCGATTCGCAGATGGAAATTCGGTCCATGAGGTTTTTTGTGTTAACTCGTGTGGCACCCATACATCGAGCTTCTTTTTGTATCCAGCCTTATTCAAGTGGTTCCAAACGGTTTTTTGTGCAATGTTTAGCTCCTGGGTAATTGAAACAGTGCTTACATGACGGTCGGACTCGACGATTTCCATTATTTTATCGACATTTTCGACAATTGGCCTTCCGGAGCGTGGTGCATCTTTGACATCAAAATTACCGGAACGGAATCGACGAAACCAAAATTGCGCGTGATTGGCTGTTACAGTATCAGGATCGAAAACACTATTCATATTTTCAGCCGCCTGGCTTGCGTTTTCGCCTTTATCGAAGAAAAACTGCAAAATATGAAGTATTTTCACTTTGCTGGTGGCCATCTTTGACGCGCGCTGAAAAAATATTGAGTCAAGCAATCACAAAACTGTCTGAGATGTTTATTTTAGTACGAAATCTTATCTTTCTAACGCCATCTGGCGTAATCCGATCGCACTTATACAACGTGAGATACAGATTACTAAAGTCATCTATTGCAAAAATAATGGATTTTTTTTTACTACACCTAATATTTACTCCTTAATTCTTTTTCCACTTTAATTTGGAAAAAAAGAAGCGTTATTATAACTTCAACACATTCAAAGACACCATTACAAGAACGATTCAATTTCCATTTACAAGAACAATTAAACAGTAGCGGTTCTGAAGTTTTCATCGTTGAAATGCAATGGATAAAAGAATCAGCTCAATTTCCATTATTCTAAATATTTTTTATCTAATGATGATTCTCCGACCGATTTTCGTGAACCTCCGAAATTTTATGGGCCTAACAAATTTCGTAGACTTCTGACCTACAAAATGTGGGAAATGAAAAATGTTCGTTGTATATCAACGTTTCAAGTAACAGCATCACTAAAAGTATCTCGCATAATTGGAAAGTAAAATGAGTTAAAGATTTTTTGAATATCATATTTTTATTCTCTTCATTCTTTGATGTAATTTGAATGAGGAGTTTTCTCAAGCGCGAGCCATGGCACAGTTGAGCTCTGAATTGCAATTCCTAAGTGTCAACACTTTGGTTCGATCCCTGCCGGCATCAGTCGATTCTCCCAAGAGTTTTTTTTCAGCAAGAATGACGGTTCGCAATAATTTTGTTTTGTTTTTTAATTGCGCATCCTAAACACACTGCGTCGGTTTTGGAGAGATTGCGAAAACTATGAAGTCCGAAGTGCAACAAAAAAACGAAGTGTCCATTTTTTCAAACGAGACAAGTGTCCTTACAACCTTACCTATACCAACAGATCTTTTAATTCAATTAAAATTTATCTTTACATCACATTTATTTGCGTTTAACTCAAGTTTTTAACTTGCAAGAAAACTGCGGCTTTTCTTTTTTTTTTAACCCGCGATCGCAAAGGTGCATGGAAAAAATGCACCGAAATTTGAATATCTACACCAGTAACGTTAATATTCGGCAACATCAAACTAGTAAATGAAGTTATCGAGGGTTCTAATGGGAATTTCTTTCTTCTCTTCACAGAAAGCGTTAGAGCAGGGTTTTAAAACGGTGAGGGTAAGAGTTCGTGGACTTGGACCTGGCAGAATGGTTAGTAGCAAACAAAGAATGAAGAATCAAGTGGTATTTTCAGGAGCTTCGGTATAATGGCAAATTCGTTGTTTCAGTCCTCCATCAAAGGTCTGCAAATGGGAGGCATGGACATAGTCTCTATAACTGATAATACGAGGGTGACATGGAGCCCGTTGCGTCCTCGAAAAGCCCGAAGACTGTAAATAAATTAAGAATAAAAAAAAAATCCGATAAGTCGAGGGACACAGAATTGAATTGTTAGAGAAATAAATTATCATTAAAAAGTCACGGACCATGTAAAATTTATGCGTACAAAAAGTTATTACGAGAGAACAGCTTTCATGCAGTAGGCTCGAACATAATTCGTGTGAAAAAGCGAACAACAATTTTCTCATTGATAGGCTCAAGTTCGTTTTCGGGGAAAATACTTTGTTTTTGGCACCAACTTAGGCGCGTGATCGGCTTGATAGCCAATCTCATCCATTTGCTAAACGTTCGTGTGTACGTCGTTTGAAGCTCGAAAGTATACCGACTCTTGTAACGGTAAAGTGACCTCAAACAGCACCAAAGAAAGGGACAAGAAATAGGCGTAGAAATTCCCCCCCGTCGGCATACAATTGATATGGGGGTGGAGGCAACGATTACCTACCGCGTTGAAGCTCTCAAATCTGTATAGATCGTAAAGCGATGCAGATTTCACCTTCATATTTTAGGGACTTAGGGAAACGAGATATTAAAAACAAGCAACATTGCGAAAATGTGATAATTTATTTACAAGTCATTCAATCACTGACCCAAGTTTCTTGAGAAATTTCGCATCAATTGACCAATGCATTCTTGATTTATCGCTGAAAGAAAAAGCCAAAATAGCGAATTCTATTAATATTAACTAGATGCGCCCATTTGATTTTTTTATTATTTGAATTAACTACATTTTTCGTGAAATCAATTTGTTCCTATTGCATTTCATTATTAAAATTATTTATTTTAAATATATTTATTTATTCAAATCAAGATCTATTTAATATCGTCTAATAACAAAATATTTTATTTATTCCCAATAAATCTGTGACTTGGTTTCATCTGGTAGTAAAGACAAAAGAGACAGCTGGAAAAATGGTACACGATTCAGTCTCTCAAAAATTTCATGGCTTTGTTTTCATTAGAAGACTGCTGTTACATTCTGCAGTTGAGGAAAAGGGTTTTTCTATACATAAATAGTCGCGCCTGTTAATAAAAGGCACAATGATATCTTTCGATTTTTTCCAAATAACAAACTTGTTAGTGAAAAAAAAGAAAAATAATCTAACTTTTTATCATCGCACTTTTATGCCATGAACCTACATTTCTTTCTCGTATTCATGCGATATATCGCGTTTTATCTTTATTTATTTAATTTGAATGGAATCTTTATTTATTTAATTTAAATATATTTAATAATTGAAAAGAATAGCTTGAACAAATAAAAATATATATTTGAAACAAATAGGGCCGTAGTAGGCAGTGAGGCAAGGAAAAAACCTATTTGATTTAAGTAGATCCTATATAAATAATTTTTTTTTTTTTGGCAGTGTAATCTGATGACAAAGACCTCCATATGAGTCGAATCTGTGGGAATTATTGCTTCACGTTCTAGATCTTCGGGGTCTATTGATGTGGGTAGATTATGTATGATTTATAGGAGAAGGTGCCGAAAAAGCAGCTTCGTCCGAAAAAACGATGTTTTCCCAATCACAGTCCAAACTTTTTTTTTCGCCAAAGTGATTATTTTTTCAACGTGTTTTTTGGACAATAGCGGTTCGTCCGTGACGACGGTCGGACGACAATTGACGCTCTCTATACAAAGCATCAAAAATTTAAAAAAACTAACCGTTTCCAGGAAAAAGTTTAACCGTACACGTTTTTGTCAAATAGACTGTATATAAATTCTTAACATTGTATTATCAAATTTCTTTCCTCAGCGAGCAATATCAGTTTTGCTATGATTGCAATTGCCATATTTTTAATGAACATCAAACGGCCGGTGGTTGCATCGTGAATGCGTTCTGTTCACATAAAACAGTCGGGTAGACGCGATGAATTCGCGCGGAAAACTTCGTTATTCGGTTATAATACGCGTTTCGGAGCTCACGATGAATTTTATACGTGAATTGGGAGCTGTTTGTTACGTGACGGGCTTATTGTTGTCCCGTATTAGCTATAAATAATCCAGAATATGAAGGTGATAAAAGTACACGCGTTTACTCACTTGGGACGCAGGGACGAATATGACCTGAAGGGTTTACGCGACACTTGGGGCTGTCGCACTCTGTATGCTCTCCGACCAATCAAGCCCTGCATCGGCTACTGGGTCACTCGTCGAAGTAGAAAGTTTATGGAAATCGAACTAGTGCGGGTCAACGAACAACGTGTTTTCTTTTTTTATAATAATGATTTGTACAAATATAACGCTCATATTCGCTCATAACGAACGCTCATAGTTCATTATGTTGAGAACAAATAACTTTCATAGCGTCGCATTTTTATAAAATTAATCTGACAATAACAGGTATAGTGAACATTCTAGATAATCTATAATATATTATCTAGAACCCCTGAATAAACAACAATAAAAAATTAACACGAAATTACGCTCGTATTGTTCGTAATTTTGTATACAAACGAATCGCCTTAGAATTTCATATTTTTTGAGAACGAGCCCAAAATTAGGAGCCAGTTTTGAAGAAAAATGATTTATATTATATTGTCTACTAGCTGTGCCCGTGACTCCGTACGCACAGATAACTGAAATACGTACCAATGCTGTTTTTTGTTGTATTACTAGATGGACCGTCGGGCAAAAAGCTAGTCCAAAATGGGCGAATCGTGGATTTACAAGTCGAGATCATGCCGTACATGTTTAGCCTTATAAATGTCTAATTTAATAATAAATTAACACTTCGAAATGTTAATTTTCCACTTTTAATAATAATTGAAGTAAAATTCAACGAAATTGGCATGTGCTTGTCTGAGGTTTTGTCAGTGAGTGTGTATCTGTTTCAACTGACCAACAAAAAAATTTCTCAATTTTTTAATTTAGTTAATACGTTCAAATAATCGCATTATTATTAATAATTACCCAAAAATTCAATATATATTGAGTTTTCCAATGATTGCTATTAATTCATCGGTAATAAAGGCGATACTCCTCATTACTTTAATTCATTTCTCGACAATTACTCATAAGGGGAGGCTGTCAATTGTCAAATTCAGATTCGATTCATACTGCGTGTAATAAAAGCTGATGGCCGGAGGTGTTATGTGGCAAAGCAGTAAGATGCGCTTCTTCGCTGTTGTCGAGAAAATCGGCATTGAAATATTCCGTTGCGTTCAAATACTTTCTACGTAAAGAAAATTTCAAAGAGCGCGTGGCGCAGCGAGCAACCTCTCTGCTTCATAAGCCCATCGTCCCCGGGTTGAATCTCGCTGCTGGCAACTTTTTTTTATTTTTCTTTATTCAAATGTGTATACAGATCATTATCCCGGCAATCAATTTCAACAAGTATGCATATAATAAGTTTTTTAAATGCCGTTCGTTGTGGAAAAACCGCCGCTTTCGACCTTCATTATGTTCAAACCTGATCAAGGGCCTTCAAAATTGTGCTTATTTAATCGAGCAAGAGCGTGAGATCAATTCCAGAGAAGATTGTATAAAAATCCAATCGATCTTCCACCACCAGTTGTCTTCTCCGACTTTTTCCGATATGATACGATACGCGTGGTTTGTATCACACCTGACGGACGATGAAACAATTTTTTTGAATATAAATCAGGTGTGTTTCTCAACAGATAATTAAAAAACAATTGTTCTTGTAAAAACGCATCGTTTATCAGATGTGCTAAATGTCGTGCTGTTTTTTTGCTTTCCATGTTTTTATGATAACTATCACTCTGGTTCGTGCGACACTTCGGCTACTTCATCCCACTAAATGTAAAATATTTGCAAGTATATACGGAACTTTTTAATAAATTGTACCCACTTGAATGTTATTTGTGATATTGTGTTCTATTTCTAGTGTTATTTGCATGAAACAACTATAAAATATAACTTTGGTTACGAACAACATAATGAATTTCGAAAGCGTTGGTTTTTCCACAACAAACGGCATTTAAAAACTCATTATATGCATCAATCGTTGAAACTGATTGCCGGGAATTATCTGTATACACATTTGAATTAAAAAAAAAAAAGTTGCCAGCAGCGAAATTCGATCCGGGGACGACGGGCTTATGAAGCAGAGAGCTTGCGCTACGAGCTCTTTGAAATTTTCTTTACGTATAAAGTATTTGAACGCAACAGAATATTTCAATGCCGATTTTCGCGACAACGGCGAAGAAGCGCATCTTACTGCTTTGCCACATAAAACCTCTGGCCTTAAGCTTTTATTACACGCAGTATAAATTGAATCTGAATTTGACAATTGACAGCCTCCCTTTGTCAGTCGATTTATTTGAAACTCAGCATAATCAATCGCTTGATCCTAAATCATGATGATATCATATTTTCAGAATTTATGGCGATTTAGTTCGATTTGCTTTGCAACCATTAACGTCTGCAGAAGCTGTTTTCCCATAAGCAACCGTGTTAAATTCATATGTTTATAACTACTAAATTATTTAGTGAAAAATTCTGAAATAATTCATGTCTTATTATTCTATCAAGAACTACCATTCCTCAAACTTTCAAGAATTTTGGCTTTTTTTAAATATCCATCCATTTTTTTAATATCCTTATAATAAATATACTCCGACCTTTGAACCATCCTCAAAACAAAGTGAAAAAAAAAACAAAGACAATAAAAAAACAACAAAAGTATTTTTCCTTCAGTAGTTCGGTCTACTACAACAAAGCTTCTCTGTAGACAATGTTAGCAGTAGAAGCACCAGGGATATGGCCATAAAGATTGCTGGAACTGCTAACAGGGGAGAGAGCCATATAGAGCTGGCCGTGCGGAAAGCACCTGGCACTTAGGTCCACGCCCGCAACACGCAGCGTCCAAGCCTGTACTTTGCGGGCATGAATTTTTGAAAACATTATATTCTCATATTTTTTTTTATTGAGTAAGCCGATTGCGGTGGGATAAAAACTAAATGTTACTTCAAGTTAAGCCCTATATATTTTTGAAAACTCCATCCAGATTAGGTCAGTAGTTTTTACGCGATGCGTGCACAAGCAAACAGACAAACGGACAAAATTTTCATAAATGATCTTAATGCATTCTATCACTTATCGTTCATACCCCCAATTAATTTTGTTGCAAATATTTTCAATGTACAGAAACATGAAGTTCAGTTTTATTATACGTATAGATAAATTGAAAAAAAAAAAAGATTTACTCAATAATGTTTATCACATCCCTAAGTTTATTTAAAAAAATAGAATGTTCGTAAAAAATCATGTTTTTTAGAAGTAGCTTGAAAATAACAGCTCATTTTTTCATGAGAAAATCATATATATTATTTTATCTTTATTACATTATCTATAAACCCGAAGAAACCCAAACAAGGCGAAACCATAAAAATAATTCACACAACAACGATGCTCACACCGTCCTTCGTAATATTGCTGAAAAACAATTACCGCAGAACGTTTTTTCTTTCTTCAGAATCAGCCTAAAAATAGCTAGTTTTTTTTCTGTACGAAAATAATCTACACTACTCTATCTATATTATATTATTTATAAACTCAAATAATAATAAAAAAAAACATATTTGAACAAAAATCATGCTCATATGATTTTGTAATTATGAAGAAAAGAAATTAAAGCTTTCCGTAGTATTGGTGTTTAGTATAGTTTTAATGATTTTCCAATCGTATGATCGAACAGGATAACAAATGATTGAATAATACATTAAATGTAGTGACATATTTTATCGTAATACTTTCTCGGTAACATTCTCTTCCGGAAACAAACAAATTCTCACAATTGACAAGCAAGTAAATAACTAACAATCAAATAATTCAAATTGACTAGAACGCAATAGACTCGTGTGACGAACGAGTCGACGACATTTCCTCGTTACTCGAGTCTCGATAAAGCAAGGAGATCGAAGCATACTTTTATCTTATTTTATCTAATAACGCTTAAACGATACGGAATTTCTGAATTACAAATAAAAACTGCGTTTGACAATTTTCATTTGTAAGCGAAGCTTGTCCGTCAAAAAATGGCAAAAGGCCCACCTTCCGTGTTTTTCTCACCTCGTGATGCATTAAATTCGAATTGTTTTCTTTTCGAAATTGTCTCGTGTTGCATATTATTGAAACGCAACGAAAATTCTTTTTTTTTTGTTGCTTCTCAATTTTGATTACGATCCAAAATACTTTTCGTATATTTAGCTTTTATAGATGCCTAATGAGAAGAACGTTCTAGAGATTTGCATAGTGTAAATTTTGCGGACGAAAATGGAGGCAATGCAAAAAAATAAATTTCTTTGCGTTCCAACGATGCAAAGTTCATGGAAATGAGTCAGAAATTTGGTCAAGTGTATAACACCACACGTCGAAATGCGTAAAGTTTGTTCCACTGATCAAATTGGATATGATATAAAACTGGCAAGTCGTATAATCCGATTGTAGTTTGGAAGAAGACTCCCCGGAGTCTTACAGGGAGCCTAGAGGGACACGGATGAAACGCCGTGTCGAGAATTGCACTGTATATCAGTGGGCCGGAGCCTTAAATCTTGGAGTGTGTCTGTTGCGTGATCCAGGGTATATATTCCGAGATTCTTGTATATATGCCTGGAAGCCGTGGTCTTGCGCAACCAACGCCTGACGATACCACTCCTACGACCATAGTACCATCGCCCACGACCGTATTCCCGACCATCAAAGGGCCACCGCTGTCCGCCTGTAATCGAAACATAGCGCCCAAACTAATTGTCAATGTTAACGCACAGAGTACGAACAGGCTCTAATTAATTCGTTATCATCTTAATTACCTCTGTACCGGCAATCTGAAGGAAAAAAAATTGTCGGATTAAACTCTAAACATTAAAGCAAAACGGACTAAGATCAAGGCAGTATTGTTGTCTAGCGCGCTGTTTTGGAGGTGATTTTTAGGATGAAATAACTGTTTAACTGTTCCTGTTTTCTTTCTGAAATAATTTACCCATTTTTTATTGAACCTTCAAGAACATGTACAAACTAAAAAAAAATGTATTATGTACTTTCGTACGTTTGTTTACGACGATGCGCGAAAAATGCCCCCAATTGGCGACCAGTACTGTGGCCGTTGTATGAATGTGAAAAAAAAACCAAACATATTCTCAAGGTGTATGAGTGTTTTGATGTTTGGTACCAGATTAAAAAAAAAATTACAAAATGGCGGCATGCTAAACTTTGATTATCAATTTTTCCTATTCTTCTGACGATTCTACGAGTTATATATTTTATAAATTCTTTCGACTCAACTCTGCCGCCAACAGTCTACTGAGGGTGTATACCAGAGATAGGCATACCTAAATTACAAGTAATTCAATTATTGATCTGGTTTCAAACTAATTAAATTACAAAATAATCTCATTGAACTGTATTTTATTACAATTTAATTGTAATTATTCAGGACATATTATGAAATCTGTTATAACGTATTTAATTACAAAGTAATCTGATTAAAATGTATCCAAATACTTTGTAATTTTATTACTTTGTTACTAGTTATGTTGTAATATAGGAGAAAAAATAATTTTATCCTCTAAAATTGGATAAAAAAAAGTGATAAATTATTTCTCGTTTCAACTACAAAATCAAAATATTGTTTAGCTATTAGGCAGCGAACCGGTTCATTCGAATTAATATCTAATCGATTAATTCGTAATTGGATTAACTTTCAATTGAATTACATAGTAATTAATTACACTAGTCACTTGTGGTAACTAATTACTTAAGTGATCTGTTACAAAGTAATTAAATTATAAATTACAGTAGTAATTGTAATTGTTAATTCAATTACTTTTTGCCCATCTCTGGTGTATACTAAATCTGAGTTTAATCGGCCAATTGGTTATCAAGATATCGTGGTTGTCGATTTGAAAAACATACTTTCGAGAAAAACACATTTAAAGTTTTCCGCGTCTCGAGCGCGCTCCACGAGTATACTTATAATTTCTATAACTCGGCTAATTTTATGATTATTAAACGGTATCCACAGAGGCATTCAGAAAGTTCGGTAGAATAATTTTTAAAAAAATAAAAAAAAATGATTTTTTTTTTTCAAATTGCTAGACAACAAGACTGCCTGTCGTGCACAAGACGTGCACAAATGTAATATTTAATCGAAATTCAATTATTCGCAAAGTATTGGCGCATCATTCCGTTGTAAATGAAACAACATTTAATTGCTAATTATTAATGCTAATCAATATTAATAATTATTTCGTTATGCTAATTAATACTAATCAATGTGTAATAAATACCTAGTTTTATATTAAACAACAGTATTTTACAATTACTAATAATTAGCAATATTTTGTTTGTAAAATTTGTATAATACTGTCGAAAGTATGGCAGATTGACAAGTGTCAAGTAGGTAAAAGTTTTTTTCATTTTTGTTCTCAAACTAATCACCTTGCGATAACAGCATTAATTTTACTTTAACGTACTCACAAAACGCTATTTTATCTATTATTTCATGTTTTCAAAGGGTTATAAGGCAGACTTCGCTATGTGAGACGGACGGAAATGACGAAATTGTCCCAGTCACTACAAAATCCCGAAAAAATATCCACAGAATTCTAAAATGTTCTAGTTCATCGGGAAAAAATGACGCAACTCTTCAGCAACGAATGAATTTTCACCGTAAAACTGGTCGAATTACTTTCCCCACAGATGTTTTGATTAATCCTTCATCAAGCGCGTGAGCTTTCGTAACGCCAGCAAGTGGGTGAGTCTCGACGCTGACCATTTTGTTTATGTAACACGTTTATCCCTAAACGAAGTTCAGTAACTTACACTGAACATCACAATTACTCATACATCCTGCAAAACTGATTAACAGTTACACATTCAAAATGAAATGTTAAAAAGTAGGAGTCCATTTTGTGAAAACAAATATTCCATCGATGAGGATAGAACTGTGGGGTTCTGAGATTTTCAGCGTACTCACGCGCCTAATGAAGCGTTCAAATCCAGCTTGTCGTGGACGAGAATTAAAAAATGCGAATCACGAAAAACGTGACAAAAATGCGAAGCTAAAAAAAGAAAAGAAAAAAAAAGAAATGAACCCCTCTTACCCAGCACGTGTCATGTCCACCGGACTCGTGTCCTGCGCACATCTGATGCCTACCGACCCTCGTTTTTTTGCCCTGGCTCTCGTACCACTCTCTACACAGGTTATTTTCGACAACGCGGACGTCCACTTTTTGCAGAATGTCCGCGCGTTTGTCTGAAACGAAACGAGAAAAAAAAAAAGAAGAATTTGTGGAAAATACATCGATTACCGTCGTAGTTGCCTTTGGACAATTGTCGGGCCAAGAATGACAAATTATTATCCAACAATAATACATTTTTGGAAACAGTTTCATATTTGACGATATGTTGACTGTTCGAACAAACATACACAATAACAACGAGGTCCCCTCCCCTGCGCGACCGATAATAAAAAATTTTGAATAATATCTTCGATTGAAATTGCCTATTGACTTACTGCGCGATCGATCCTCGCCGAGCCATCCCCATCCAGCTGCAATAGCGTTTCTACCACCGAAACCGGTATAACCAGGATCACCGTTTGGGTTTGGCAAGCAGGCAGGTTGTACGCTATCGGACCACGATATGGGTACTGCCAATTCTAAAATAGCAATGTCGTCGATGTATTGTCCGCACTTGTGTCCCGGATGTACGTTGACATTGAGAACGGAGGCAACGATCGAGGCCGGTACTTCCGGTCCTTTGAGGTTGTGCTCGCCCAGAGTGACTCGAAGTTGACGGGGTGATATCGATGTCGTTCCACTTGAAAGTTCAACGGAACGAAGAGAAGAAAGATAAAAAAAAAAGATGGTTATATCGAGCACTCACGCCAACTAAAAGGGTGTAATAATAACCTTAATGATTTTTCCATCAGTCTAATAATGGTATAGACTACTACCACTGAATGCGAGACACGCACTCGTCTATTATAGACCATAGAGTCTCTGAAAGGTCTACGCTCTGCACTTGGGTGCGCAATTTATATCTGCAAATGTTCGATCCTTTATTCGTGGGCTTCGTGTAATACGGGCCGTTTAACTGACAGTTTTTCATATGAGTGCTACATTTCCCGGCGATGGTAGATTTCACGCGGTGAATATATACAGTCTATTTGACAAAAGCGTGTACGGCTACATTTTTTTTCTGGAAATGGTTAGAGGGTAGGTTTGAACGCGAGCAGGTAGCGGGACCCATCCACCAAAATGCTTTGTATAGAAAGCGTCAATTGTCGTCCAACCGTGGTCACATACGAACCGCTATTGTCCGGAAAACACGTCGAAAAAAGACTCACTTCGGCGGAAGAAAGTTTGGACCGCGATTGGAACGTAATTTTTTTCGGACAAAGCTTCTTTTTGGGCAGGTTCTCCCATCAATCATATCTGGTCTACCACATACCAATAGACACGAAAGATTTGGAACGTGAAGCAATTATGCCGACAGATTCGACTCATATGAAAGTCTTTGTCACCAGATTATGCCATGAAATTAGTGGAAAGTATGCCTCGGAGATGCCAGGCGATTATTAATAGTGCAGGCAACTGGACCACTTATTAATGATAAAGCATCACGTTTTATATCATGTAGTGTGTGTGTGTATTTTTTTTCAATGCCTTCTTCCAAATGGTTTTTGAGTTACCCCGTACACGCTCTTGTCAAACAGACTGTATTGTTGCTGATGTATTCACGCAATAACGTTGGATGAGCTTGCGTCAAAGGAGTCTGTGTACGTAAGGCCCTTTTGTACCGGAAAGTACTTTGCAGTCGTAATAATCTTGCCTGATACAACAAAGTTTGCCATGGGTATGCCTGGTATACCTCAACGTCTGAGTTCTTTGTTTTTAAATTCTTTTTTAATTAACTTTCCTTGCATCTTCATCGTCGTCAACACCTGAGTTTCTTCACGATCGCTGACGTTCGATCGGCCATCTCTTTTGTCTACGTGATTTATCGGTCTATATGTATTTTTCGCACGGCCATCTTTTTTATCCCGTATTTTAATGACGCATCATTTGTAAGTTCAAACGTCACTTCTTGCTTCCAGAGCAATTATTTGTTGATATCAACTGGATAGAGTACACGTGACACATTTTTCTTTTCAGCAATTATTTTTTTATTTACTTCTATTAAAGTGTTTATTGCACCTAACGGAATTGTTATGTTTGAAGCATACCTATCGTTTCAAATAACCTTCTCACTGTGTTAAATTGGACGAAATTATTTATTCAAGTTAAATAATTGTTTCAGTGAAGTATTCATTTATCTACTGAATTTTTTATTGGCTTTAAATAAATTCAGGAACACTAATAAATTTAAAACCTAAGCGTTGTAATTTTTGTTATGTTTGAAAACTGATTCGATTTTTAGGTTGTCATTTCAGACCCGCCATTTTACGCGGACAAGCTCTGGGATTTCGTGTTCAACCAGTAAAAGCAAAATCGGTTTCTTGACAAAATGAATATGATTAGCAGTTTCGAATAATATTAGTCAACACACATTTTTCTATTAGGAGCAATATCCTTTTATGTAAAAAGGAAATATTTGTTCAAGTTAAATATATAATTTGAATAAAATTGTATAATAACAAGTAGCGAATAAAAATGTTTAGTTACTTAAAATAACAATTTACTAAAGTGAACTAGCGACTTTTCTGGAGTCTCAATGTAATCAATTGGAACATTAGTTTAAAGTAAATATAATGTTTCATTAAGTATCAATAAAATTCTACTAGGCCTATATTGAAACAAAATTGTAGGTTAGTTAAACAAGCAATTTCGTCCGGTATACCAATTTTCTCTTCAATTCGCATCAGCTAAATTTAAAAAAAAAACTGGAACGAGACTGCTCATCATTGTTACAGTTATTATTCACGAGTACAAATCTTTCAAACGATTTCACTAACCGCACAATATCGATTTGTCGACAGACCTGTCGATGGGAAAAACCAACAAAAAAATTTTGCAAAGTTTCGTAATCACGTATCCAAGAAGCGACGAAAAGTTTGCCCTTGCTCATTTGTTCTACGTAACGGAGAAGTTTACCTAGAATATGAGCAATCGAACGGGCAACGGTATGTGAAAAAAAAAACCACTATATGATTAAAACAATTAAAAAAGCGGAGGCTGGCGGAGGGTGCGAAATTTAATCGGAACGAGCAAGAAAAAAGGGACGAGCTAAAAGCTACGATAATAATGGACGCGCGAAGTTCCTGGAAAAGCTGGTACAGTGACGACAAAGGGAAGTGAAATTCAGCTTGATGATGTATGCGTGCATGTGTGTGTGTGTGCTGGTATACGGGAGGAAGGTGGGGGGTGTGTTCGAACTTGGTTGCAACGCGTTTTGCTCAGTTGCTGCTAGCAATTACCGAGTTGTTTCGTAACGTGGAGAGCGTGCACGCAATCACGGCTTACGGGATGACCAAACCGGTAAACGGGGTAGTGAAGAGACAGGAGAGAGACAGAGAGGAAGAGAGATAGAAAAAGAGAGAGAGAGAGAGAGAGAGGAGGAGGATAGCCGTTGAAACGTCACCTTTTTTGGCTCAACCCAGCGGGGGTTGCTTGCGCGTTTTGTTGCGCCGCTTCTGCGGCCTGAAGTAAACAAGCGACGATGAGAAATAGCAAGTACCAAAGAGAACGAAGCTATGCCGCGCCGCAGTGCCGTATAGCGTTTAATCGGACGACTTTTCTAACCCTGTCATATACATATATGACCACCGGGTGGCACCATATGAAAAGGGAATGGGCGCGTGTGTTCGCTTTCCTACATGCTCGCGACTACGAATGTTTGATATACGAGGGCGATGCTGAACGGAACGGTGGCGATTAAACTCGTACATCTACTCGACACGAGTCGCGCCCGGTTTAACGCTAGAACTGATGACAACTGGGGATAATGAACACGGGATGCGGAAGCACGAAGAGAGAAGACCAAGATTGAGAACGGTTGGAAAGTATTTCCATTGGGTATTATTACGTAAATTCCATCAGTGAGGATAGAGTAATTAAATTGACGATGGAGTAATGATCACCTGGCATTGTCGTGATAAGCTTGCCTGTGGTCTACCGAATATAAACGCTTGAATTAAACGTTGCTCTTTCATTTGGGCCATTTCCATCGGTGAACCGAGCGTTTTGAATGAGAGGGCGCACGCGATGTTTGGTCAGGGTCCGCGTATTCGTACGGCGTCAACGTCGTACGATCGTATTGAAGGGGATTGAAGATAGGATAAGCCATAACGATAGGGTCGTTAATTCCTGGCCAACAGTTTCTAATTGAACGCCTGAAGAGCACGTTATTCTGATCTATATGGAGTGGCAAGTTTTGACATTTCGTGACTGGACGCCTTGCTAGCTTGATTCAAGCTGGCCGAGATTGTTGGCCAAACAGAAGGAGCACTAAATTTCTTTAATTGAGCGCCCAAAGTTCACCTACATTCGATCCATATACCAAGACCATTATAGTAATGGCGTTCTGCCAGGTTGCCAGAACTGGTAAAGAGTAGCGCGTCGTTTCCGCTCCATCTACAGTGACACTTAAGAACTGCTTACAGTGCTCCGAAATTCGATGAAGTGTCAACAGGCCAGCATTAACCCTTCGTGGTCACACTGGGTAGAATCGACCGGTCGATCAATTATCAGCGTAAATATATAATAGTTCCCTGCTTCGAATGGGACTGTATTCACCATCTTACCTGGAGTTTGAAGTATCGTCATACCATCAAGTTTACCTTCTTCACATGCCGGAATAAATATCTTTTTTGGAACGTGCATTATGCTACTATTTTTTTCCTAAAAGTAGAATATCTAAGGAGTATCACGTCCACATTTTAGGTAAAAATGTTGAAAATTCACGGAACTATGATTTTTTTTAGCGAAAAAGTGTCTTTTTTGCGTTTTCACCTCTTTATGATTTTTTTTTTACATTTCGCCATTTTTTTTTCTTATAAATAAATGTTTCGTACATTATCTAGAAAGTTCATAGCATGTTCCGTAATTGTTTGAACCACTTCGGGCGGATAGTTTGGTCACAATACTTTGTTGAAAACTGACTGGGTAGAATCGACCCAAGTGTGACCACCGCGCTTGAATGTAGAAGTTTGACCACGAAGGGTTAAGGTATTCCTTTCACGAACCCGAATATTGAACAATTAATTTATTTTTATCTACAATAAAGTGAGAATACATCCCAGTACACTGGTAACATTTCAAGCCAATGTACCAGAATTTTATTAAAAAATTCCAATTGAAACAAAAGAATTGATATACTAAATAACTCTAGATTTCTAATATAAACGGCGGTAAGCAGGTAAAAATTCTGAAGATTCCGTAACGACAATAAAAATAGGAGGGTCACCGAATGTTTAAAGGAAATATTAATGATAGAACTTAGAAAAATGTGGCTAGTAGAAGAATTTTCGTAACCGTGACTTCTCAGAGTACATGTAAAGGTGTCTAAATCTACAAAATTTATGCGAAATGTTTCATTCCAGTTCATTGTTGCGTATAAGAATGTATCGTAACTTATTTTTATGAAACGCCACTGTAATCTACTAATGATTCAAAAGGGCTTATGCGCCCACAAAATACCGCCTTCCGCGAAAAGAAAGCCTTAAGGACCTGTATCACACACTCGGACTGCTTTGAAATTCTGAACCCTAATTTCGACCAAACAATACAATCAATTGAGAAGCAATTTATTGTGTACATGCGATATTGTTGTAGAAAAACATTTTATGCACATTGCAAGAGCGTTAGTCTTACTTCGGCTGATTTTATGGAAAATTGAGGGAAAACTTAGGGTTTAGAGTTTTTTTTTTACATAAAACGAGCAAAATGTACCAACGAAGCTTGAAATATTATCGACAATCCTGAAAACCTAGTGCATGAATTTTCTCACTGGTGGCGATCCCGCTTAGTGAGCGTACACACCTATACACGCACCCCACACGGCCCTGCAGCAATTGTCGTTTATTTTGGACCTCTGCTCTTTGCTGCAGTGTGAGTAGCAAACGGTTGCTGCGACATCTGGCGGTAGTTTGCGGCGGCTCATAGCAAAAAACTACGGATTCTTTAATAGCGACGTGATCGCGTCGAAATTTTGCAGCGTGTGATACATGAGCTTAAGCTAGAATGTGGGAAATTGGAGGATGATCTTAAAGACCCTGAGGATTTGATGGCGAAAGCTTCGGACTGGGAATACGAATCGACCAATCGAACCATCACGTTAGGCTAGATGCTGCTATTAATTCCTAAAATACTCCTCTACACTCCCTTGTACGGGGGATTGGGACCAATTAGGGCGAACGTGTAATTACGGCGAGGCGTGTTCAAAGATCCATTTCATTCGGTAACATCTTCCCGAAACTTCGATAGGGTGATTTACATTATATCGGCACTTCCTTAGAAGTTATTTCTATTTCATTGAATAGCCGACAAAGCTTGAGTACACCGTTGGTTGAGGGCGCTCCGGTGGGACACTCGAAAAATTAATACAACTTTCCTCCACACTTCAAGGCGACTTCCTCCATTACATAAAAGTTACCAACGTGTGGCGTCTGTTCGGATTAAAACAATAGAGACGGATCTAATGAGATGAGACTCTTGGCTACGAAGTGAACAAAATGATCTTGTTAATGGATCAGTATCGGTATATTTTCGGAAATTTTCGTTTTTCGAGATCGAGAACGTTATTTAGATCGGTGTGGCCGATGAGGGGCTAAAAAGAGCAATACAATAGAAGCGCGCTCAGCGCGCAACCGCCGTATCGAGCTCTCAAAGCTCCCAGAATAGAGATCCGAAACCAAAAATCCCAAGAAAGTGAAGCTTTTGAAGAAGCTGAAGAAATAATGTATGGACCAGGCATCGCTGATTGAGGGTAAGAGGCTTTTTTTTTAAGTTTTATGTACATTTTTACAAGAGAAACTTTAAACGCGTTTTTCTCAAATCAACGTTTTTCGAGCTTGTCAACATGATTTTGGAAAAACTATTCCACCGATTAGGCTCAAATTTACAGGAATCATTCTATGCATGTATCTCTTCGACCCCTACCAACGGTATAGATATTCATTAATATTCAATCCTAGTTTGAAACAATTTGAGTTGTAAAAAATAGTCGAAAAATTCAAAAGTGCGCCAATTTGATTTCGTTTTATCAGGGGTGAAAGTTTTTAGTAGGGGTTATAACTACAACTCCAATTTAAAATAAATTACTCGACTTTTTGTTTTCAGATGCTCCAAAGTTAAGATTTCGTGTCGACAAGATTAAAGCAGGGGTAACTTCAGGTAGCCAGATCACCAAGATTAATTTAAAAAAAAAAAAAAAGTTCTTGTACTTTGAAACTTCTATTTTTAAGTATAAAAATATTAAAATATGGAGATAAATTTTATTAGGAAAAACAAATTCTTGAAAATATGTGCAATAGATAGAGGCTGATGCCTTAACTAAAGAATTTCCACGCACCTACAGTCCGTTTGACAAAAGCTACATGTTTTGCTGGAGATCGTTGAAGGGTGGATTCGACCGCGAGCAGATAGCGGGAACCTTCCACCAAGATACTTTGTATAGATAGCGTCAATTGTCGTTCGACCGTGGTCACAGACGAACCGTGATTGTCCGAAAAACACATTAACAAAAAACTCACTTGGGTAAAAGAAAATTTGGACCGCGATTGAAACAACGTAATTTTTTTCGGACGAAGCTTCTTTTTGGGCACGTTCTTCCGTCAATTGTATCTGGTCCAACCACACCAATTGATGCGAAAGATTTGGAACGTCAAGCAATTATTTCGACAGTTTCGACTTATATAAAGGTCTTTGTCATCAGATTATGCCATGAAATTATTGGAAAGTATACCTCGGAGATGCCAGGCGATTATTAATAGTGAATGCGGCTGGACCACTTGTTGATAATAAAGCATCACGGTTTATATCATGGTAGTGTATGTGTATTTTTTCAATGCTTTCTTCCAAATAATTTATTTAGTTTCGTTGTACACGCTTCGCCAAACAGACTGTATTGTTGTGATACACGACAACGCGCATCAACCCAAGAGTTTAGTGTCCATAAGAGGACTGTATATTACAGTACTCTGAGGATAAAGCGATGCCAGATGAAGCGGAGCTGTAGCGTGACTCTGTAACTCGGTAGCGGCATTTTCCGTTGTCGATAAATAGCAACAGCCAATCGCATGGAGGATTACAGCAGAAAGGGCGCCTCTTATTGGCTGTCGCGAGCTAACGATAACGAAAACGGTCGCTAGGAGTTACAGAATCGCGCTACTGAGGGCATACAAATTTTGACGTTTGAAACGTTGTTATCGAGTTACCCATGGTAATACAATTGGAACTCGTTAAAACATAACCCTCTGTATACGCGCAGATTTCTCCCAGTTTCCCGGTACCCTCGTGCATATGTTATATACGGTGGCACATTGGGTAATAGTGGCTGTGGGCAATACTCTGCTGGGGTCTCCAAAAAACTGGAAGTAGTGAAGTGACAAAAGTGGACATAAAGCTAAAGGCATTCGATCTTTAACTTTTGCAATAGCATACGAAGAAACGTAAGAAATAAATTCGAAACGAATAGAAAATTACGAATGATTAAAAATATTTTAAGCTGATTTGCCCATATCAAGATCAAATTTGCAAATATCTACTACTTGCTCATTCAACAAGGATAGAAGAGAATATAATTCGTTAATCACAGCAGAGAGTTTTGTTCGAGCATCGACTTTCTTCTTTATAGGAACCGCAAATTTTTAAAGTGCGATCGATTCAACGCCGGCGGAGAAAATCCAGGGGGGCGGGGGGAGTCGTGACTCGAATTCGCTCGATCTCCCCCATTCGCAATTACCAAATCGTTTTGTGTACTTCCATTCTAATTGACTCGCCCATCGCCCCAGCTGTATAGCTATAAGAGATGTCAATTACTCAGCACCTTACTAGGTCTATAGGGGGATGAGGGAATTTGCCTACCGGAGGGAACGCGACGCTATCACAGATTGATGTGTTAGCGATGTATAACGAAATGGGCCCCTCTCATAAATTTCATCGTTATTCTGCCCTTCGTTAAGTATAACATTTTCTTTCCCTTGCTCACCGTTATCCCATCCCTTTTGCAACACGACTTCACGTTGTTCTTCAGTAATGAACACAACTCATTAAACTCATTATCCATGATGGAATTATTACGGAAACTGACAAGTGCGGCCGCATCTCGGGCTTTGCGATACGTAAATGACGAAGTGGAACGCGAGAGCCGTGAACTGCCGATGCGGGCGGGGGTGTATTCGGCGTAGTGTTGCGCGGCAGAAAAAAAAGGAAATAAAATTTGAAGATGCGCGGGTTGCAATCAGCCCCGTTGGTATTATATTTATGCATACGCTTACCCACGGGCATGGAAATCGCCGCTTTAATGATATAGCAAAGCATGCGTTATAATAACGAGGATATTCTCGACAAGAAAATACCATTTTGTTAATAACGAGAAGGATGTAATGAGTATACAAAAATATAGAAGAAATCAAAATACGGAGAGATAATCCTCTCATTATTTGTTTCTCTGCACTCGAAGTGCGGAATTATTATGTTTGAGGCGATGTATCATACCCTGCGAAATTTCGACGAGGTCACGACGGTATTGCAGAACTCGTAGTTTTTAATTACGACCCGCCGCAAACTACTGCCAGATGTCGCAGCAATCATCTGCTACTCACACTACAGCTAAGAGCAGAGGCCCAATAGCCGACGGTTGTTGCAAATCCGAGTGTGACACATCTATATGTGTGCACATTCACCATGCGGAACCGCCGCCAGTTGCAGAACTGATGCATTCGATTTTCAGGATTGTCGATAATACTTTTGGCTTCGTTGGTACAATTTTGCTAGTTTTGTGTAAAAAAAAAAACTGTAAACCTCAATTTCACCGTCGTTTTTCCATAAAATCAGTTGAAACAACGGTCAACATGTGTGTTTTTTTGACTGTCGAAAGCCGAACGGTCTTGAAATGTGCATGAATTCGGTGCGCCATTTAGTAATTCAAAATTCATCCTATGGTAACTACAATTTGTAGTTATTTTTTCAAAATTTGGAAAATGTTGACCGTTAGGCTCTTTCTGCAACAATATCGCATGTAGACAATTAATTACTCTTCAATTGATTGGATCGTCTGGTCGATTAAGCCTGAAAACAGATAGTAATCAGACTTTCTAAACGAATTCGGGCGAGAAAAAAGATTGAAAAACTGGACGAAAATGTACGTACTTGTTGCTTCTTTTAGTTTTTTTTTCCTAGCAACATCCTATCGAAAATTCGCTCTTTCTTCCCACATAAATGATACAGTATTTGAAAAAAGGTGTACTTCTTGAACATCTATCCATATATATAATGGAGAAATTATATTGTGAACCCTTTATATCTACAGTACTAGACAAAAAAAGTACGCACTAGTCGAAATTTCTTACCGCACTAAAGGTTACATAGCGGACTCAAAAATAAAGGTAATAGAATTTCCTAAGTGGCGTTTTAAAGAGGACAAGTTTGCCTTTTTTTTGCTTTTTTTTAGAAAATTCTCTACGATTTTTTTTTCGCCCCGGTGCGCTCTTTTGAACGTGGCCATTTTTCGGTTATTTTTTGACCGTCGAAAATTAACTGCAAAGTTTGTAGAAAAATTTTTCCTCCGTTTTTTCCATGGTAAACTTAAAAAGGATATCAAAACCTACATTTTTGTTTTTTTAGAAAATCTCGTACGATTTTTTTTCGCCCCAGTATTGCATTTTTACCTAAAAAAGACACGTTTCAGAAAAAAAAGGCGTCATCGAAGGGTTTCAGAGGAAATGTCAAGAGGGTAAAAAGTTGCATGGGTTCACACTGGAGTGGCTAGAATTTTGTCAGAATTTTTTTTTTGCCATTTTTTTTTACCATTTTTGGCTGGAACTTTGATGAGTGGAGAGGCTCCATTTGGGAATTATGGGGTCTAGGACAATATGGTATATTGAGAAAAGAAATTTGTTTACATATTCATTTTTAATTAACAACAATTTTTTAAGATTTTTTTTCATTTTCATTTTTTTATTTTAATTTTCAAAAATAAAAAAAACATCTAGAAAAATTGTAGTTAATGAAAAATGATAATGTAAACAAATTTCCTTTCTTAATTGTCCTAGACCCCATAATTCCCAAGTGGAGCCTCTGCACTCATCAAAGTTCCAACCAAAAATGGTAAATAAAAATGTCCAAGAAAAATTCTGAAAAAAATTCTAGCCACTCCAGTATAAACCCATGCAACTTTTTACCCTCTTGACATTTCCCCTGAAACCCTATAGTTCTTCGATGACGCCTATTTTTTCTAAAACGTGTATTTTTTAGCTAAAAATGCAATACTAGGGCGAAAAAATCGTACGAGACTTTCTAAATAATAAAAATGTCGGTTTTGATATTCTTTTTAAGTTTCTCATGGAAAAACCGGGGAAAAAATTTTCCACAAAATTTGCAGTAAATTATCGACGACCAAAAAATAGCTGAAAAATGGCCACGTTCAAAGTGCGCACCGGGGCGAAAAAAAATCATAGAGAATTTTGTAAAAAAGCAAAATAAAGGTAGACTTGTCCTCGTTAACACGCCACATGGGAAATTCAATTACCTTTATTTTTGAGTCCGCTATGTAAATTTTAGTGCGGTAAGAATTTTCGACTAGTGCGTACTCTTTTGTCCCGTTCTGTATGTACTATCAACACATTTGGCTGTTTTGAGGATAACGAAGGATGTTTTTAAACGTATCGTTGGTTTTGGTGACATGACGATTCTTAAAATGTCATTTATATGAATATGCTTACATTCATCTAAAGATGATTCTCAACATTGGAATTGCCTCTTTTCATTGTGTCGACTATGAGGCTCATATGAAGATGATAATCGAATTCGAATGTCTCCAATCGCTTCCTCCCCACATGCTCACACATATACAAATTTGTATTTTTTTTTTCCTAGTACGACGACAAAGATAAAGAGAGCGATGATACTTACGAGCATAGGCAATGGGCAGCGGTGAGAACGAATCTTGAATGGATGATCGTGCCACCGCAAAAGTGTCCTCCCATTCTCGTGATGCTCACCAGCCAGGGAAATTCGCGTGGTACGGCATTGTGGCCGCCAACAACACGAGCGAATCGTGAATTGGTCGAAGCTTTGCCGCATGGTACGTCGGCCACTTTAGAGACAACAGAAATACAGCGACAGTCTGCATTACGACACGAGTAAAGTACACTTCTTTTTCCCGAACAGGATGTTCATTTTTCAGAGAGCATTATCTTTCCGCGCACGCAAATGGTCAATCATATTTTCGGGGTACTTTACGGATTCGTCGATGTTTATGGACTTCGTCGTGTTCGGTAGTTTTCACGGGGCTTGTCCTAATCGAATACCATAGTTCCGTTGTTTACCGAACAATTAGCGTGTCTTGAGGAAGAAAATACATGTAGACGACGAAAAAATAGTCAATGTGGTCATTTTTTTTTAAGGAACGAAACGTTTTACATTTATGAAACTTTAGGTTCAATTTATTTTATAATTAAACTATTTAAATCATTATTTTTTAATTGAAAAATATTGCGAAACGGCGACGTTATAGCATGGTCATCCAGAAAGGTTTTGGCGGTAGTTGTCGGTTTGTGAAAAATTCAACGACTTCATTATGGATCTGAAAAATATAAGCCAAGAATTTTTACTATTTCAATATTTAAATGCTGACTTTATACCTAAGGAACATTTGAAAAGAGGAAAAAAAATGGGACACGTCAGATCAAAAAATAGAATATTTGCAGAAAATATTGCTTTTTTTTGCAATAAAAAAAGTACTTTCATAAATAAGTAGTTATAAGTTGAAGGTAATATTTTTATTGAGTTCTGTATACAATTTCAGCACAATCGGTCAAATAAAAAAAAATTAGTTTTGAGAAAAACGTGTTTAAAAGTTCAAACTACGGAAACTCAATGACTTCATTGGCTTACCGGCTAATCAGCAATTTCACAGCCGTACAATAGTCCTTCAGCTTCTAACACGTTATGTAAAAAAAAATCGATTTTTTTATGTCGCCACATGTATTACCCCCCTTCAGGCCGCCGAGCCATCGCAAGAAATTTTTCTCTTCCCGGCGTTTTACATCCGTTTGAATCATCAATTTCCATTACAGACTGAGATATATGGAGTATTGCAGGAATGCCGGAAGGCACAGAGCAGCATAAATTTGCCATGTTGTATTATACGGTGAAAGTACAGAAGAAGCCCCTCACGGTAATACACCCTTCGAAGTACTCGACCCTATAGTGGAGCATGACCGTTTAGGTTGTGCTGGCAAAGATCGTTCTCTCTCTTTCCCTCTCATTCTTTCGCCCTTTTGCTGTCCCTTTTTCTAACCTCTCTTTTCCCCATCCCTCTCCTTCTCTCTCTCCCTTCCTCTCTCCCTCTCTCTCTCCCTCTCTCCCTCTCTCTTTCTCTCTCTCTCTCCCTCTCTCTCTTTCTCTTTCCCTTGCTCCCGGGCTTGCCTCTTCGAAGCATCTCCGCATTTCGCAAAGTCCCTCGTGAAAGCGCGACCAGCTCTGCGTCGCTTTGCTATTCGATAACTCGAGATAAAGCAAACACACGCGATTCGGGCGAACAAGAAAAGATACAAGCGGAAATACGTACACATGTATAAATACGCAGCGAGGGCCGCGTGTAAGGAGAGAAATGAGAGCGGGGAGCGAAACTGGTAAGAAAGGGAAGGAAGTAGACGCTCAAGGTACATCTATATAGCGAGGGGGGGATTCAAGGATCTTCGGAGGGTTCGAGCCCGCGAGGAATCCCGATAAGCCGATGCCTTGTAATGACGAAACTTTTGATTGGATGAGTTGTAAAGTCGAAAAAGATGCGGATGAGGGTGCTGGGCTATTTCCCTCTGATGCTTTATACGAGACGGATAAAAAGGGGGTGAGATATATTAAGGCACGCTAATCAGAACACCAAATTATACGGTACGCGTACAGCGTACCTCGTCTCATTTTTGTTCGCGAACGCACGATATCAGCCCTTTAGGAATAACTTAATTCATCATGATCGTCATCTATAACCACATCTGCTGTTTCGTTATACTGACCGTACATTCTTATTCAATGAACTTTTCATTTACTCCTGTTCTATTGAAACTGTAACACAACTAGGTCTATTTAGGATTACGTTCGCCACGATCCTACAATTACGGGAGGGGGATACATGGAGCGGTATCGAAAAATCGAATGCCTAAAATGTTGCGGTGGTCATTCAAATATAAACCGGAATTTTGTTCATTTGACTAACGTAGTGACGTCAGCAGCGCAGCGCGCGGGTGAATCGGTGGCGTGCACACGGCTCTCACACTCACGTTCGCCATTTCAGTATCGTTATGAGTGAACAGGAAGTACATACCAGCGTTTGTTGCGTAATGCGTTATTATACGTTTTCTCGCCAACGAAGGTGTGAAATCGAGTGAAATTTTGAAGAGACTTCAAGCAAAGTTCGGTGATGCTACTCTGAGTAAAACCCAAGTGTTCGATTGGGCCAAGAAGTATCGAAATGGCCGTCTACATATTTTGCAGATCAATATTGAAGTCGTGAGCTTTCCCACAAATGGACAACTGCCGGCAAAATCTTCCTGGAGGACCAAGCCACAACGTCGCCATTTTGAAATATTCTTTCATGAAAAATACATTTAAACAGTTTAATTATGTAATAAATTGTACATAACGTTTCATTAATGTAAAAAGGTTTTGTTCCTTACTGAAAAAAATGATCCAAATTGGCTATTGTTTCATAGTCTACATGTATTTCCCCCATTAATAAAGTCTGTTGGCTTGAAAATATACGAGAAAAATGAGTCCAATGAAAATGCAGCACTATCCTCACGTACGCTTCCCTATATCAATCAGTACAGCTTTGTCCTACCGGAAACTTCTCGCGTGTTCCGCGATGATTGCACTCCGGGATCCCCGACTACGAAGTGTACCGGAATACATGTGTATACACTCAGGTCTGAGTTTAGGGGGGCTTAGAACAAATGTTGATAAATATTTATCCATTTGACAAAGGTTTTTTGGAATGCAGCGCGTTTCCACATGGCGCGCTGTAGCCGCACCATTGCTGAATAACGGCGCCATGTCTGTTGCCAATGGGGTTAACCGGATTTCCGTAAAAAAAAAAAAGAAGAGAGAGATAGAGCTCTCTCGCCACGTTGATGGGTATATTCTTCACGTGCAATTCAATGCTCATCCGGACTGTGAAAATGGATCCGGCAGCTTTTTGTCAACACAATCCCCGAGCAATATGAGGGAGAGGGAACGGAGGCGTGGATCGGGGCCCTTGGCAATAGGAGGAATTATATTGGTTTCTATTTTACCCCTTGGTTCCCTTCCTCCCTCTCTTTGTCAGCGCTTTCCCTTCTTTTCCCGACTTTCTCTCTCCCTCTCTCTCTCTTTTTCTCCCTCTCTTTCATTTTACGCGTCGTGACTGATTAATTGAACCGCCGCGCCCTGCCTCTCCTCCTTTGCGAGGCTCCGCCATAGAATTTCAAGTCGCGCCTCTATATATTCGGAAACGCGTAATAGATATGTCAAAGGCAGGCTCAGTACATGGTCATGATGATATGCTGATGCTTCGGCCCGCATATACCACACACCAAATCCAAGCACCCCTTCCTCACCCTCCTGCCCACGCGCCCTTTCCTCACGTTCCCGTCCCTCCAGTTATTGTCATCGAACTTCTCCTAGGCCCTCCCACCCCTCCCTGGCCCCTTAAAAAACCTTCCACACTCACGATCCAATAGCTGATATAATATAATACCGCGGTGTTATACAGGGTGAGGCACATAAAGTGTTACAGAGCAATAGCACTCAAACTATTGATCATATCCAAAAATATTTCAGACCAAAGTTTCAGTGTTCGAGAAGGCCGTCATACTGGACGACCCTATTTTTTTTATCGGTGGAGGCGCTGAAGCTACGTCAAGGTCAACTCCACTTTTTTAAATGGAACCATGTCTTTTTTCCGCCTGACATTTTTACCGATTTTAAGACGAATTCAGCGACCTACAACACAAGGTCATTCTAGTCACGCAAAGTATGAAAATAGTCGAAAAATCGAAAAATATCGGAATAATCACTTTCAAAGGATCCACTAACCTTGGTTTGGGTCTACCTACAGAAGATGCTCGAAGTGATGACCCTCGACTTGTAAACATTTGTAAACACGCCTGACCACGCCTGGCGACATGAAAGAAAGAATACGCCGAGCATGTACCGAAATTACACCACAAATGTTGGCTGAAGTTAGACGGTCTTTTCATCAGCGAATTAACAAGTGCTTACAAGTCGAGGGTCATCACTTCGAGCATCTTCTGTAGGTAGACCCAAACCAAGGTTAGTGGATCCTTTGAAAGTGATTATTCCGATATTTTTCGATTTTTCGACTATTTTCATACTTTGCGTGACTAGAATGACCTTGTGTTGTAGGTCGCTGAATTCGTCTTAAAATCGGTAATAAGGATAATCCTAATTATGTTAATTTCATCGTCGAAATAAAGCGAAAAAACGCTCAGATATTTTTACTTCATCTAATATATATAAGCGAGTAATAATATTCGAACGGACTCAGAACATTTTTGGGATTAAGACCATGTATCACACGCTGTGAAATTTCAACGCGGTCACGATGGTACTGCAGAATTCGTAATTTTTGGCTACTAGCCGCCGCAAACTAACGCCAGATGTCACAGCAACCGTGTGCTACTCACACTACAGCAAATACATATATGTGTGCACGCTCCTATGCGGGATCGCCGCGAGTGAAAAAACTAATGCACTAGATTCTCAAGATTGTCGATAATATTTTGAGCTTCGTTGGTAGAATTTTGCGAGTTTTATGGAAAAAAACTCTAAACCCCAATTTCTCCGTCATTTTTCCATAAAACCATTTTTCAAACAACGCTTAAAATGTGTTTTTTTTTTCACTGCCGAGAGCCAACGGTCTTGAAATGTGCATGAATTCGGTGAATCAGTTAGTAATTCACAATTCATCCTATGGTAACTACAATCTGTAAATTTCTTTTTTTTCTTCTTCATGATTTGGAAAAATATTGAACGTCAGGCTTTTTTTGCAACAATATTTCATGCACACTATAAATTAAATCTCAATTGATTGTATCGTTTGGTCGAAAATAGGGTTAACAATTTCGAAGCGGTCAGAGCGTGTAATTCTCCATGACTAAACCTCAATACTTCCTGATGTCAGTTGTCAAAGATAGTTCTCAATGTGCACTACAAAAAAATAGCGCGCAATTTAAAATGTCAGGTCCTTTTGAGACACCCTTTATATACAGTACTGATCAAAAGTTTTTGCGATCACTTTGCATAATTGCAACACGATATTAGAATAATATAATTTATTTTATAAATCTATAAATTATGTTCGTACAGCAAGAAATAACATGAATTATATTATTCTTATACAATTCATGTTATCCAATTATCCAAAGCGATCGAAATCGTATTCATGTACAATTATCCAAAGTGATCGAAAACTTTTCAGCGGTATTATATACATAGATATATACACTCAGCAAAAAAAAATAGAAGAAGCAGAAAAATTTCACAATTTTTTCAGTGATTTTGGAAAGGCCATAACTTCTTGAAAAATGGTCGTATCGGGAGAAAAAAAAGCATTTTTAAGCTTGAAATTGTTAGTTTAAGAATCTCGCGGAGAATTTTTTTTTTTGAGCATCACTCTCGGCGCTGTCATAGGAAATGGCGCGAGAAATTTTTTTAAAATTATTTGTTTCAACATCGTCCATGGGCTAAAAGAAAATTCCTGGGTGAATCAATGCTTGTGTCTTTTAGCCTGATTCTTCAGCTTCAATTTGGTATTTTTTTTGCTCTCTGTACGACCATTTGTCGCTGAGATATCGCTGATTGAATGAAAAGTCAGTTTTTTTTTTATCATCGATATCTCATGAACTAATGATCGTGCAGCGAACGGAAGGTGGATTTCGGAAACTTGAATAACTCCTCTATAAGTTCTTTTTGGTATTTTACAGGACATTTTTCTTTTAAGCTCAATATTGATTTGAATAAGTAAAAAAAATATCTTTTTCTGCCGTTTTGGAAAATCCACCATAACTTTGCAAATAATGCGAAAATGACTAATGTTTCCAGGTTTTTTTTTGAGCGCAATACATGCCCAAAGACGCTGTAAATTTTTTAATGGACCGGTTAAACCATTTTCTTTTTACCCGAATCGTCAAAGTTTTATCAAAAATTAAAGAAGCACTTTTATTTCTCCTCAAACGTCAATTAATGGTGGTTAATATAAAAAAAAACAATTTTTTTAGCGCATAGACGATCTTTAAAAAAAAATTGAGAATTCTTTCTCCCGCTATTTGTTATGACAGCGGCGAGCGTGATGCTCAAAAAAATATTTCTCCGCGAGATTCTTGAGCTAGAGATTTCCAGGTTCAAAATGCTTTTTTTTTCTCCCGTTACGACCATTTTTCACGAAGTTACGGCCTTTCCAAAATCACTGAAAAAATTGTGAAATTTTCTGCTCCTTTAATTTTTTGGCTGAGTGTATATATATATACAATCATGCGACTTCCCTTTCCCCCTTCCGCCTTTGATATCACGAGATATAATACACGATTCAGTGTGGTGGATTAAACGAGAGTGGAAAAATTTGGAATTGAATAGAATAGGCATATATATATATATGCATGCACACTCACATACACGGGCGCACGCGCACGTACACGTATTCATACACACACACACACACACACATACACATCGAACTCGCAGATAGCGAGGGTAATCCGAGCTTTACTACATATCGTTAAAATTATCGTTATTTATTCGATCTCCCTGACTATTAATTCTTCTGCAGGCTATGATTTTTTTTATGTCTGGAAAAATAAATGTCATAAGCCCGATTGCATAGTCTCGAACTGATCAGCGCACCAAAAGTTTATGGATTTATTCACAATTAGAGCTGAGGACATCGGAGAGTTCGTGGAATAATGATCATGTACTCTCGTCGCTTTTCCTTTCTCTCTCTCTCTCTGTCTCTTTCTGTGCACACACTTTCTGTGCTCTGTAAATTACCGTTATTCGTTATCGACAATTTCTTTTTTAACAAGTTTCAATTACGCAATGAGACATTCGCACGGATTCGAGTTTTATGCACAAAGCTCGCGCTGCTTCGCGTGTCGTGAGCTTCGATGACGAGCTTTATTTTTGTTCTCTCGATCGCGAAGGGAGAAAAAAGCAGACTAGCATAAGCTTTATTCGCTTTTCCGACGGAGACATTTCGTATGTACTATTTACGTGGGTGCACGTACGTATATCTACACACGATATGTTATAGAGAATATATTGGCGAAGCATGTACGATGAATGTATTTATCGGGGCTCGAGCTCGACCTCGCGCGTATATACTGTGCTGTCTATATGTAAACTTTCCCGGCTGTTCGGTCCGAATGTTGGAATAAAACAAAATTATGGGAACTCTGCGTCTCTTCTCTGCTCTCTCTCTCTCTCTCTCTGCTCTCTCTCTCTCTATCTCACTCTCTATCTCTCTCTCTCTCTCTCCCTCTCTCTCTCTCTCTCTCTCTCTCTCTCTCTCTCTCTCTCTCTCTCTCTCTCTTTCTCTCTAGGGGTGGTTTAGGGGCTAGTTTGAATTGTAAATTTGGTGGCGCGGTAACGCGGTCGATTGCGATGGCACGAGTTCGGGAAAAAGCATTGCACTCCCCCTCCCAAACTTCCCGTGCAACATCGTCCTTTCTTCATCAACCCCTAACCTCTCATCCCCATCTCTACACGGGTATATATGAGGCAAGGTGGTTTTGGGGACTCGCAACTTCGAGCACCTCCATTTACAACATATTACGTAAACCCCAATGTCTTCATAATCCCCTGTACTTGAATGTAGGCATACAATCAACCCTCAAGTATTTTACCGCCAGCTATTTTGCGAAATGGCGACCAGTTATTTGTCCGATGGGTCCTTCCCCTAACCGCCCCTCTGTGACCATCTGCTCGTAGCTGTAACCTTTCTTTTACCATTCTAACCTTGTTTGGTGGTCGCGTTCGCTAAAATAATAAATATTGACGGTATGACGATTTGTGGAAGTGCTTTAGGTCATTTGTTAACGTAGATTCCTACCAATTAATAATAAAGTGATACAGTAAGATGCAAGTTTTTTTTTACAAATAAAATAAGATTCGTTTATCATCACAAGACTTTGTTTAAATGTATTTTCTAATTAATTATTCATTGGTTCGTTGAAATTCGTCTGTGCATTTTTAACTTTTTTTTTAAGCATTCACTACATTCCAACGTTTTTTTAAAAACACTTCTCGTCTTAGCCAATTTAGATATTTTGTGAGTTTAGTAAAAATTAACTGTAGATTGGTTTAACCCTTCGTAACTCAAGAACATAAATATTTAAAAAATAGTTGGCTTTATTGTAGGGTTTAATCAATTTAAAAAACACGTTTTAATCGTTTTCATTTTTTTTCCGATTTTCGCAAGCTTTACGCACACTCGGATCTTGCAATTTTGCGACAAGTGAACGTTGAACAAATTTTGATCTACCTAACGCCATCTAGTTTGCACGAATTGCACTAAAAAACCATAGAACGGTGTGACATTGATTTAAAAAAGGATTAATTGTCAATATGGGATTTTGTGAGGACTTTGATGGTTTCTTACAAGACTATCACACGGTGATATAAAGGATTAATATCACATACGAAAAGAATTGGTAACTGAATTGACGCTTTTTTTTAAATGTGTTCCCAAGTGAACTGTCAGTTTGTGTCAGTCTATATGTACAGATACAGCGTATATGTATAGCTGTATGTATCCCTAGCACAGTACTGTATGTACTATCTTTTCAGGCGGTGTACCGTAGGAGGTCGCTGCTATCGATTTTATAGTGGGGCACTCCGCAAACTAAACGACGGTCGTCGGTCCCAGCTCGACAAAATAGATAAGAGTTGAGTGTATATCATCTTTACTAGGATCGACCTGCCCCCAAAATCCACGGTTTGCTTAAAGAAATTTAAGTAACGTCCTCAAAACAGTAAAATGTGCTGATAGCCAACATGGCATTGGTATGTCCGGGACAAAAAATAACCTTTTTCGTACACACACACACACACACACACACACACAAACACACATGTATTCACTCGTAAATGCTGCTGTACTGGCAACACTATTGTACGGACTCGAACGGGTTATTCGCGCGACTCTGCGGTCCTGTCGATTATATAATTCGCAAAAACGAAAAAATACAATGGTAAATCCGTGCCAAAGCTTATCGCGTCTGGGATAACATGCCAAGTGACAGGAAGATAACGTACAATTCTTGAATACGACGTGTCGAACCGCAGTCTTGTCTTCATATCCTGTGGGTCGTTGGCATGAAAATGTTTACGATGCGGCTACTTTTTTCGAAATATACGTCATTTATTCTGTCTCCGTACAATGAAAATCAGATTTATTCACGTACAAATGGGAGAATTTTATTGATCGTCACAAACCACTGACGAATGAATACAGTGAAACTTCAGTTATACGTTTTTCAAGGGGTATAGCAAGTATGACGTATAAATGAGAATAACGTAGAAGTGAAATACAGTACGTATCGGAAACTCTTTGGCATTTGAAAATGGCGATCGGTGCATAATTCGTGATGTTTATTGATAGCAGTACCTCTATTATACTATTTAGTTTTCCAATTGAAAATATGATTTGTAGTAACGAAGTAATGAGCCAACTCATGTTTTTTTTTTAGTTTTCGTTCAGAATTTTTATTTGATGCGAGTTTGTAACATTAAAGCTTTGCACGTTTTAGACTAGAAAATAACAGACATTTTCGTATAAATAAGAGATAGGTAATCACAGTTAAGTAAAAGGTGTCTCAAAATGTCCCGACATTTAAATTTATTAATAAAACGTATTATTTATTTGAAAAGTACGAATATTTTTATTTTAATATAGGATACAAACATGGAGGTTATGTGTGGAATACAATATCCGATAAATAGCCGCCTCGTCCCTCTTTGCAAACGTTCACTCTTTTGACGAAATTTTCAACAACATTTTGGTATAATTGCGGTCTAATTTTATTAATCGTGCGTCCAATTGCTTCCTTGAGCTCGAAGTAGTCTGAGGATCATTGGCATACACTTTACCTTTTAGAAAACCTCAAATCAAGACGTCCAATGGCGTCGAATCGCACGATTTTGGTGGCCAATTCACATTGCCGCTGTGCGAGATAACACGACCATGAAACTTCGTCTGCAAAAACTACATTGTTTCACATTGCATTTTCACAATTTCTATGTGTTTCTCGATCGTGTAATTCTTTATGACTAAACCTCAATACTTCCCGATGCCAGTTGTCAAAGATTAGTACTCTATGTTCGCCACAAAAAAAATGGCACCCAATTTAAAATGTCAGGTTATTTTGAGACACCCTTTACATGCATAAATAGTACGGTCCTAGAATTTTACACTGGAAAAAAATCAGGTACGGGTTGTGAATTTTCAAAAATTCTTGTCTGTTTTCTTTTTGTGTCACAGAACACTGATTTACGTACAATTGAGAAAAAACAGACCCCGAAACGGACGCTGGGGAAGAAAATGAATAGCCTATAAGTGGAAAAAACATCTAATCGTAAGTGGAAAACGTAGAAATAAAACTTTATTACATTCTTTATAGGCGGAATTTGCCGGGGCTAGAGAAACTTGAGGTATAAATGATAAGTGTTACTTTATAAATAACTTATACTTTATAAATAACTTTAAACTTATACTTTATAAACTTTATAAATAAAGTATAAGTGCAAAACGTATAAGTGAGGTTTCACTGTAGTTTGGAACGAAAACTCATTTCTATAAAATTGGATTATTCTCTATCAATCGAATGCATTCTGGACACATTTTCCATACGCCTTTACCTTCTTATACAAAAATCGTTCAGTGTCTGACTGACTGGCATATAGACAACGCATAGCCCTAAACCGCTGACGATAGAAACATGAAATTTGGAAAATATGTTCCTTGGAAGGTGTAGCGGTGCACTAAAAAAGGATTTTTCGAAAATCTACTGCTAAGAGGGTGAAATGGGGTGTGAAAGTTTGTATGGAAAATTGTATTTCTTGCGTGTATCAACTTGAAATTCGTTATAAATATTCTTAAAAATAAATAATAAAACGCATATTTCAGGATTTTTCAAACAACCTCTAATAAGGGGTACAACTGGTGATGAAGTTTCTATCCGTGCGGAAAATTGGCAGGGAATCCCTAATACAATTCGGGGCCTTCGAGGGGTCATTTGTGGATTCCGCAGTAGGGTTTTCCGTAAAAGAGCCGGACCGGGCCCCTATTAGAGAATGGTAAGGTTGACGAAAACTATGGTCTAAGTACAGAGACCAAAAAGGGGCTTTCAAGGGGTGTAATTGTAGATTTCCTAGTAGCGATTTCCCCAATACTACGAGACTTTGCTATTATAGGGGCAAATCAGTATAAATTGCTCGACTAAAGAATTTATGTCATAATAATTATCGAGATCGATTAAATATAATAATGAAACTATGCGTTTAGTAGACGAGCTGTGATGCCTTGAACCAACACGCGTGCAGTGCGTTCATTGGAACAACGCGGAATTAAACGTGTCAAAATAAGCGACAGAATGCTAAGCCTCAAATGTATTGGAATAACACATTTCTTTTTCACAGTGCAGACACACACGCATGTACGCATATAGCTGCAATAATTTGTTATGAGGCACCGTTGAGGCAATTTTAAAGGCCCTGTTTATTTTGCCTTCAATGGCCCTCGGTAGCAAAGTGTGGTGGCCCATGTGAGGCTTTGAGATTAGGCCCTTAATAAAGTTAGGGAAAATTAAGATGGGCTCTATCAAAGCCCGAACTCAATTTCCGCCTGGGTATGGGTCAAATTCCACGCGGGCGAAGCCACGGGTGGAAGGTAGTCGCATATATACTCGTAATATAGGCTGTGGATCAAAATTTTTTCAAGTTGAATAGCCATTTTCAAGTCGTGGATTTGAAAATAAATCCTTGATACATTTGAGACTGTTCGGGAGAACATTCATCGCAACACGCGAACTCGTAGATACTCCTTAATGCGTGATTTCGCGTCGCGTGTAAGGAGAGCTTTTCTCGACTTTTCACAGATACAGCTTCCGAACACGGGTTCCCCCGAAACGGAAGAGGAAAATGTTGGGTGATCCTTGAATTAAAATAAAAAAAAATAAAGAAAAACCCCGTGGTCTGTCGGTTTAACGTCTCGCACTAAATTTCATTTAATAACTTCCGGTTTCTGTGTTCTGTCTGAGACTTACCCACTTTCGCGCTCCGACCCTTGGCGATCTTTGTCGTCTTCTTCTTCTTTCGCTCCCTTCCTCTCTTTCTCACTATTTATAACCAACCACTAGGTATTTCATGTCGACGTACATTCGACTATTCGCCGGGAAGTCCGTTAGTGGAACCGTAGAGAATCTTCGCTTTCCGAATTTTCAGCATTCCCGAGAACCTCTCGTCCATATAGGAACGTGACGATTTCCGTGATCGTCGCGCGCTTTGAGGACAGACCGTGACGATTTCCGGTCTGTCCTCAAAGCGCGGGATCCGTCGAGAAAATCGCCGCAATTTCGCAAATAAATTATTTCACGATCAGGCAATATTTCGCAAACCTTCGCTTACGATCAATAACGCGCCTTGATTTATTCGTTTTGTCGTCGAGAATATTATTTATTGTGGCATAGTCATTAAAAAAATTAAATCGATGTTACTTCGTTTGACTTTGCGGGGTTGTACGTATTCCTTTCACATTTACACTGACAGGAATGTGTGGAATTTTCAAGCATATTTTATATTTCCTTGAGGGGACTTGATATTTTATAGTCATAATTATTGCCCAAAATATAGTACTGCTTATCGATATTTTAACAGTTGCGTAAATTATGCACGCATATTAACCGCAACTAACAACCTTTCAAGTTAATTGTTTAATGCTATAGAATATAGTTGATTTTCATGAAATGGATATTTCCTTACACTATCGAATAATAACTTCCCCAAGTTCCTAATAGTGAAGAAGACTAAAATATATATACATTGATAAAAATGTTGCTTCTGATTTACGACGATGTTTATAGTGTTAAATGTATCGAATCTTTCATAAATCCAAAACAAAAAAAAACATAATCTTTCAAGAGTTCCACCTCAATGATTTTTTATCATAATTCGTAATTTCCTGACCTTCTGAAATGATTATTTTCGAAGAAAATGTTTCACCTACACAAGGAATCGAACCTACAACCTACCTACCTATCTTCTGCCTATACTACGCACGCTGCCACTATGCTATCGGATAGCTATATAAACGTAGATTTTGCATAACAGCCAAAAGTAATTCAGACTGTACTTCCGAACAAGCTTTTACCTCCGATCTAGGGGAAATTTTGCACAGATCTTCTTTTTGATATATGTCACTGTTTAAGGGGTTACGCCACCCTGAAATTTTCGAAAAAACGATTTTTTCTAATTTTTTCTCATAGTTTGAACCTTGAAGGAAATTTTAAGCTGAATGCAAAGTCTATACCTACAATATTAACGAAGATATTATTTTTTTTTCTACCGCACTGTGCAGTGCTCCCTTAGACCGATTCTCCCTTTGCTTCTATGAAACTAGTACCTGAGTATAGATTTCTTCTTAGAAGGTCCGATTCACGGTCTTACATTTCAGTGGTGGGGAACGAAAGCATAAAGGCTATGATATGGAAATCGCACCGAAAATAAGTTTCGGTGGTATAAAAGTACTAAGAAATAGCTACTTCCATCGCTACATGTATTAATAATGGTGGCTATAGTAATATTTTATTAATATTCACACGTATTAAACGTAATCATCGGACGTAATTGTTATGACATGTGTAATGACGAAGACGAGCACCGTATATCGCTTGCTGAAAAACGCGCGCAAAAAACTATAAAAGAGGCCAGAACAGCTCGGAGAAGTTCAAGATTATCTCTCGAGGACCAGCAACTTGCTGACTAAGGACCCCAATATGGAGCAGGAATCGTCGATTAACTATACAACAAGGTATGCAACAAATTTTCAATGTTTTTTACCGTTGAAGCCGCGTCAAAACTTTAAACGCGTTTTTTTCGAAACGACGTTTTTCGAATTTGCGGTAAATATAACTCAACAGCAGCTATTCCGATTGATTTCAAATTTATACCACACATTTGTAACATAATTATCTGAATCCGTACGTAGGATTTGTTTTTCTAATGTTAACCGTTTTTGTTTAATCAAGGTTTTTGAGTAGACATTTTACGTGAAAAACAAACATAAATTTATGCGTGATACCAAAAATCCATTCATTTTTTTTCTTCAGAAAATCCTAAGTAGCGCCTTGTATTTAACCTAACTTAACAAAAATATTTTCATTCTTTTATGTTTCAGATGAACCGTGAGGCCATTAGGATTCCCACAGATTGAAGGTGGAAAAAAAACTTGACGCGCGCGGAGACGTGTATCTCCGCCAATTATCAATATTGTTAGATTAAAAAAATGCATTTAAGAAGCTAAAAACATGTACGAAAAGAGTGTAAAGATAGAAATAAAAAATATGCATCAATGTAGCTACAAAATATTCATGAATACCGAATCTTATTCTAGCCTCTCAGGGTGGTGTAACCCTTTAAATGGATTCTGGGTGCATCGCAATGGTTTTCGAAATTTCGAATTTTGAAAACTGATAAATTAACGCGCGTAGGCATCTATATCATTCATGGCGTGCTATCTGGTATCATGGTATCCCTAATTTATTGACACAATCTGCAAATGATTTTCGTTTTCGCCATAAGTAAAGATTACCATAATTTTTGTTCGTATAGCCACCTTTCGTAAGATCTTGTAACAAATTAAACTTGACAAATGATAATCTTAGCCATATGAATAGTACAAACTTGAATAGAAAAGTAGAAGTTTAATTGGAACACAACTCAACGTGCGGCATAAAGCATTAGTATTTGTGTGCCAATATTGTGATAGCACTGAATTAACCACATCTCTATTGTCAAGCCTTTTACAATAGTTAATATTTATTTAGGGTATACTTAGAGAGCCAGACACGCCACCTAAATCGCATCATATTATGATTGCGGTGTCAATAGACTATAGGGAATTTTACTATATCCTCTTTTACCATGGGCGTTTTTTGTAAACACCATGCATTTTTCTCTCAGCGTACTCCTACGCTTGGGACACTCGACAATTTCCGGTTTCTTAGAAACACGACAGAGAGTTTTCAGCGATACATTCACCCGCATCTAAGTTTTGGCCGAGGCCGCGACCCTGCATGACTCGGAATAGTACCAGAAGCGAAGTCGCTTGCATGGCAAGTTCTTGACAGTATAATGTCTCCGAGATCCAATAAAAATACCCGTGCAGAAATTGTCATAGGGATTCAATTGGAATCCCATAATTGGCCCTGCTTCCTGTAACGGATCCGATCATCGCATTGGATCCCTGTACGTACGTACTATACTAAAACGTCACGCTCGTACATTGAATTCGAATCGGAATTCCCCGTTGGAATCCAATTCGAATCCTGAAGGATTACTACTTTATCGAACCGATTCCGATACGATTCTTGATGGATTCGTTCGCATTCTGTACGTTGCATTATCTAAACAAAATATACAGCTATACAAAGTAAATGGATCTTCAAAGAGTATGAAGATTATGTTAAAAAGTATAAATTGCTTAGAAACGTATATCATAAAAATCGATTTGAATCCCATCACTGAAAATCCACTTTAAGGTAGTAGTCTCGCCGAGGCGTTATTCTATAGATTTTTTTTTAATGTTGTGGACTCATTCAGGATATTATTAAATTATTATCTGCAAAATTACAAAAGGATTCACCGTTCCGTTTTCGAGATATTGGCAATCAAAGATTTCATGGTTTTACACGTGTTCTTATAGGGATCAGTGCAAAATTTCACATTTCACGCAATAACTTCGAAACTTTTTTACAGATTAAAAAAAAAAATCTCAATTGCAGAGGAACATATGACGAAGTGGGTAAAAAAACATCATGAATTTTGACCGTCCAGTTTCAGAGATATAGCGATTTAAATTAAGCAATATCTAGCGACGCTAGCGCCACGAAGCGACCGGAGCAGAATAGAACTAAATTACAGTACTGTGTGCATATTCGTATATGCAGACTATCTACGCACTAGTAGCCGGAATGGATAGTCTGATAAAAAAGTGAGAGTTATGTAAACATTACATTAGACGTTTTCATCATTACTTTATAAGTTTTTACATCCCGATAAGATGTGCAATCTACATTATAAGGATATTTTGCAATATTTCGAAGCTTCCATCGATTGAGCGGAGAATAAACTTTTCAACGTGACTGTGGCGAGACTACTATCTTAATTACAGTTTTGTTAATTATTTTACTCATGCAGGTTATACTTCAAAACATGCAGGTTATACTTCAACACGGCGAGTTTTTTCTCGTGACTTTTCACATATTTTCGATTCGAAAATGGTAAGAATTCTCAAACGACGTTCATCGGGAAATGGCGAGGAATCCGCTTGGATTCCAATATGTATTACCTACGTGCAGCGGTCCTAACAAATATCTATAGAGATGTCGGTGCATCTTCGGACTCTCCAACAAATTTGTGCACGAAAGAATATTCCTTTTGGGAGAACCTACAAATTCCGGTTGAGAAATTCAAATGAAAAATTCTTAAACGACGTCAATCGGAAAATAGCACGGAATACGCGTGCATTCCAATGTGGTTTCCTTACGCTCGGTATCCCTATCAAATCCTTATAGGCTTGTGGTAGGATCTGGGAGCTCCCCAACAAATTTCTGCACGGGGAGGCAGGCTAAGAAGAATCGTTCGACTTCGCTATAACCGTATCAAGCTCAAAAATAAGTCAGTATCATACCAATATCTGTATCGAATAGTTGGAGTACAAAAGCAAGGTGTTTGGGTATGAGAGAAACCGGTCTAGCGGAAATCTGTACTTACGATTGATGGACGCAACGACGATAATTGGCAGACAGCCAAGTAGAAAAAGTGCAGTCGTCGCGAAGAGGACGAGATTTTCTTCGTGTTTTACCATCGTTTTCCCGGGCCGAGTTGAACAGCCACCGCGATGAGCAATGAAAAAATGTCGCAGCTTCCCATCGATCGGGGCTTCTTTATACGGCACGGGAGAACTCTGAACACCCGGTTTATCGGTGCGCCTCATCGCTACCGTTGTGTCTGTCAAGGTTCAACTCCCACCATTAGGCCCTGAAGTTCGACCGTGAAAAAGCCCCGCGTTCCGCCGTAAACTTTACCGATCTCACGGACCACCGTGTCGCCCATGTATTTACCCCCCATACGCTGCTCAAACGTTTCAATTCATCGGGTCTCGCTGATGGTTCATTCGTCATTGAAATCCGCGGAATGATCACGGATAAGGGATAACAAGAGAATCGATTGTTAAAAAAAAAAGATGCACCGCCCCAGTCTGATGTATCAAATTGTGATACATCGTGAATTGGCTGATGTGTTGATTGACGAATTGTTCATTCACAAATGTCTTTTTTTACTTCTCCTTTTCTGCGTCACATCATTCAATTTTTTTTCCAAACTTTTCCTTTCATTGTTAATTAGTTATACGAATACCGTCGTTTCCGATATCCACAAACATTTCATGCTATTACTATAAAGGCTGCGCAAAAAAAATACAGCGTTGTTGTCTTGCACTTTTTTCTTGCATTGCTTTTTCTCAAATGCGGTGGTAATTCTTTTTTGTGTATTGGAAGAACAGCATGTTGGAAAATTTGAATTTATCACCAATTATCGCAAAATATATTTTATATTATGTTTACCATTATCATTTATGACACTTGGTATTATAAATGTTATTGGGTAGTTACGCTGATGTATTTCTTTGTTGGCTGTATGTGCGGGTGTGAATTTTAATAAGACATTGGGATAGATGTACATGAACCGAGTCAATGTCTTGCATATTGCATATATATATACATTTATATATACACGCGTGTATAGATGTAAAAATAGTATTGCCCGGCATATCATAGCCAAATTTTCTTAGTACATATATACGGCAATACTTGAGCCCGGGCATTGTGACCGTCAGGGTTAACGTGCCAATGTACGAATTCGAGGTAGCAGGGTCGATGACGTGCCATAGGCGAGATAGTAGAAATATAGTACGGTGTGTGCGAAAACGTTCCGGTTATATATATATATATAGATTACGAATCACAGTAACCGGTAACTATATTATTTTTCGAAAATCTTAATGAGAAATAATCCTTTATCACGTTTTTCGTAAAAAAAAAATTCCTGCATATTAAATATAAATAGAAACATTGCATAATTATAATTTAGTAATTCACCGGTTTATTACAAAAAGAATGACAGACCTGTACATTGATATACGTCAACTCGCTTATCCTTTGAAACATTCGCTTTATAGTGGGTAAAAAAGTATTTGTACACCGCGTGTTTTTTTTTAATTGTCCTACGAAAAAAAAATCTAGCATTTAATTTTTTTTCGAAATTTTTTGTCGAACATTTTATTTTTCAAAAAAAAATCCTAAAGTATTTTTTTTCGCAGGATAATTTGAAAAACAGACTGTGTACAAATACTTTTTTTACCCACTGTGTATATATAAATATAGACACAGGCGGAGAGTATGGACGCACTTTTTGTAATTTTTCGACCGGAAATTGCTCTAAATATAAATTTCTCTAACATTATTTTTTTTTAACTGCGTCATAGCAACTAAATTTTCAAACTATCGTTTAAAAACGCTAATATATTGAATTTTGTTTTGTAATTGAATTTTTTTTTGTAATGGTACTTTTTCCATTCGGATATTTTATTTTGAATTACATGATTCTCGAGTTCTATCCATTTTCGAAAACTGCACTACTCTACGAAAAGCTCGATAAACTTGCCGAAAAGATCAGAAATATTTTTTTAGAGGCAAATTGAAGGTTAAATCTCAGGCTTTTCCGGTCCTTCTAACCAAGGAATTGAGCGATGCACTCCTCTCTGGTTTTGATGAAATTTGGCATGTTCGTAGAGCGGGTCGGAATATCCGACACATATTCTTTCTATATCGGGGTAACCGCATTTTTAGAGGGTGAGATGTACCCTTGAAAAACGGTTTTTTTCGTTTTTTTTGCTATAACTTTTCAACGGAACGAGATACGACGAAATTTCAAATGTCTATGATGTTTCATTGTTCGAGTACTATACATTGCTGATGAGATGGATGCATATAACAACAATTTTCATATTGTTTATAATAAAAAATGTAATTTCTAATGCGTATGTACGAAAATTTTCATCTGTTTGGGATGTAAATTTGCACAAGTGTAGATGATGGTTTTTTCGATTCCTCGCAATTAAAGAGTTGAAGGCACCCGTCGATTTTTTGCCCCTATCGACGTATAATCAACTAACATTTTGCGATACCCGGTTACATTCGTATCTATTCAAACCCATTCAATTACTCGAATAAATATTTATGCAACATACATTTTCTCCGCGACCTACCCCCCTCTGACAGGGTAAAGGCCCAATGTAACCCATCCCCGAATTTTGATAAACATTTGCAGCTTTGTAAATGGAGCCGAAATATTCGATATGATTTTTTTTTGTTTCGGCGGAAGGCCTTTCTTGAGAGGTTAAACTCACCCTTGAAAATTTGTGGTTTAAAACATTTTTTTTTGCTATAACGTGCGAACAGGGCGAGATCGAAATGAAGTTCAAATGGCAAAAACATTGTATTCTTCGATTACTGTACATCCATAATGATAACAATAAATACAACAACAAATTGCGTATTGTTTATTGCAAAAGTGCGTTTTTGACATGCTACCTACGAGGATTTTTATTAGATTTGAATATACATGTGTAAACGGTGGAATATAGCGGATACATGTTTTTTTGTTTGTTGATAATCGTCATATCGCGATAAAGGGGTGAAAAATACCCTTTGATTTTTCGCTAATATGGACGCAGAAATAGGTAAATCTTTCACAATACCCGGTTAACTTTGGGCACTTCGAAACAGCCTGTTTCCAATCGTATATTTACGATAAAATTCTCCTCCGAGGCAAACTACCCTCGAAAATTACATTTACGGAAAATAGATCCAGTACTTATTTCTTTAATAAATATTTCAACTATATATTTTTTATTGATTATACTTGGAAATTTGAACTTCATTTCTACCTCGCCGTGTTCGTAAGTTATAGCCAAAAAGCGAAAAAAACACAAATTTTCGAGGGTACGGTTAACCCCTTAAAAATGAGGTTACGCCAAATAAAAAAAAGTCGTATAAAATATTTTGACTTACACTTTAGAAACCTGCATAGTTTTATCAAAATCTGGGCCTTAGGCGGTCCCTTGTCAGAGGACTCGAGAGTCGACGGGAGTGTATTTTGCATAAATATTAAATCGAGTAATCGAATTGGTGTGGATTGATACGAGTTTAACTGGGTATCGCAAAATCTTAGCTAAATGTATGTCGCTATTGACCAAAAAAATTGAAGGGCGGTTTCAACCATTTAATTGCGAGATATGAAAAAAAAAAACAAAAAACACCTATCCGCTATTTTTTCATCATTTTCAAATGTGCAAATTTACATCCCAATAAGTTTTTTTTCGTAGATACGCATTGAGAAATGCATTTTTCAATAGACAATATGGAATTTGTTGTTACCTGCACCGTTCTCATCACTAATGTATAGTTCGCGAAAAAATATAATAAAACATTATCACCATGTATGCCGTTCTGTTAAAAAGTTATGACCGGAAAACGAAGAAAAAAATCGATTGTCCAGGGTGAGCTTTATCCCTTAAAAATGGGGTTCCGCCCATATAAACAAAAACGTGTCGACTATTTTTACCTACTCTACAAGCATATTCAATTCCATCAAAATCGGATGGGAACACCTCGCGTGGTTTCATTGCAAGAAGAAATTTTCTATTGTCATTTCACAAAAACGACACGCGCGAGGAAATAAAATAATATATTCTAAGAAAAAAGTCATTATGGTGTTTGCTTTTTAGTACCTTTGAGATAGTACCTTTGAGATAGTACCTCGAAAAGATCGAGGTCGACTTATTCCTTTGTGTACGACAGTCTTGTCGTACGCGAGACTATTTTTCAATTTTTGATACGCAATGTACATTGAATTCGTTGGTTTCCGCGTGAGAAGTCGATCCAGATAGCTTAGTGGGCCAATGTCGTACCCGGAGGGCAATATATTTTCGGGCTACATTGGGAAAAGACAAAAGTGTCTTAACGCGACGTGACAAGACGACATTAAGAATGACACGAACGCAATAAAAATTCTGAGTCTCTCAGTCATAAGGTCAAATTAGGCAATGAAAATAGCCCATTTGGATAGAGATTTTTCAAATTTGATCAACCTAATTATTTATTGCTTTATCCGATGATTCGTTTCTGTCACGGAAAGGGTACTTCGTGAATAATATATAACCATCCTCGGATCTTGCGCAATAAGATCTTGTATTATTAAAAAGTCGTAATACCTACTGCATTATTATATTTCGAATAACGATCTGTGATGTTCCCATTTCGAACGAGATTGATGAAAGGACTTGTATACAAGATACGCTGTATAGATTGCTTTTCAGTGAAACTCTAAGAGGTTTGAACATAATACCGATTTTTCATGAATCGATATGGAATAAGTTATGATGCTAATGGAAAGGACGTCTACGGAAGTGGAAAAAGTTTTCTATCGATTAATTCGAAGTATTATCGAATATTATTTTTAAATATAAATTCTACATTTTAATAAGGATTTTCAGATACACGCAGTCTCGATTCTCCGTCATAAAAACAATTTTTTTAAGAATGGAAAATAAATACATTAGATAGGAAATTAGGATGGGTAATGATTTTTTTTGCATTTATCGACAAGGACATTTTCTAAGGACTAAGTTGTTTTCCACCACGAATACATTGCAAAAGTTAAGACAAATGTAAAAATAGTGTCCTCTAGTGATACGGAATAAGAATTCAGTATCTGAATGAGAATTCAGTATCTTAACGAGAATTCAGTATCTGCATGAGAATTCAGGATCTTATCGAGAATTCAGTATCTGAATGAGAATTCAGTATCTGCATGAGAATTCAGTATCTGCATGAGAATTCAGTATCTGAATGAGAATTCAGTATCACTAGATACTGCATGAGAAGTCGTTATCACTAGATTGAATGAGACGTCAGTATCACTAGATACTGATTGAGAATGTAGTATCACTACTGAAGGATACTGAATGAGAATGTAGTATCACTACTGAAGGATACTGAATGAGAATTCAGTATCACTGAACGAGAATTCATACTCATTGAGAATCATACTAAATCAGAATTCAGTATTACTAGAGGATACTATTTTTATGTTTGCAAAGGTTCGTAGGAAAATTCGGAAAGTAATACTAAATTGTTATGCAAGGATTTGAGAATTTAAGAAGGGTCGAGAGTTTGGCGAGTTTGCCTGGAACGATCTGTATACGTATACAAACTTCCGTGCTTCCACTCTTCGATTTTGGGTCAAGCGAGATATGCTCTTTTACCGGTCAACTTCTACGGTCAGTCAAAGCCCAGTGAATCGGAAAAATTGAGTTGACCCGAGGCCATATTGAAATCGGCCCGATCGCCGATATCCGATCAATTTAATACGCGATTGATACTTTTATTTTGAAAAATACTTTAATAGCATTTTTGGACAAATTTAGCCCTCCCAAACTATTACAATTAACAATAACAACAATAATAACTACAATTAATAATAATAACTACACTTAAAAATAATAACAATAATATTGTTTAACTACTACAATTAACAATAATAACAATAATAACAATAAATACACAATGAGTGCACGCGATGAAAAAATCACCGAGCTAAATAAATAAATGAAAAAGAATCATTTTCGTTGCATTTGAACGAGGCAAACTTCAATGGCACAATTATTCGAAGGAGCCAGAGAAAATTGTATACTCCATGAAATGAAAGACATAATGTGAAGATACTTTTTGAAAAACAGTTTTTTCCATTTCGTCCTTCTGTTTAGTTCGATAAGCTTGGAATGCCTCGTGTATTTTTATCGACATTTTTACTACTTTTTTTTTGGTAACGTGGTACCATATCGACATTATACTTATTTTGACGATAGCACATTTACTTTTGTGGAGTACAAGTTTTAGGGAAAAACAGTACACGATTCGTGGCAAACTGCAATTTTAGTTGTTATAGTTAAAAAGTTTTACTATCTTATTCTATCGAATGTATGCTATGTCCCTCTACCAAAATTTCATTATCTTCCATCGTCAAAATTTTACGAAGTTTCCACTATTATTACTGGAATATTTAATTTTTATAAATCGATTTATGCGCCCCCCCCCGCTCCGAATTAATGGGGATGGGGGTTTCTCAAATATTATACTACGTTTTGCAGTAATAATCCATGTCCGAAACTAGTTCATTTGTCCAATAAGACAAATGAACCAGTTTCGCTGTTCAAAAAGTAAAATTTGGGAACAGGTAATTTCCGATATACTACAGTGATAAAATTACCGTGTGCTGCTCTAACAATTCATCGGAGCCGATAATTTTCCATATTTTTTACATAAATTTGCACATTTTTCCGCATTTTTTACAATGACGATATGGTTCCACGTTGCTGCGGAAACGCAATAATTTTTTGTATAAAATTCTCTCCATGCACATGACTTATTCTATAGCAATGAAAAAAAAAATCAGCATTAGTCCTTGTGAGCGGCATTTCAGATAAATATTACGCTCGTAATATCGACGACGAATGTAGAACGGGGTGGCGTTCATGACCGGCAATCCGCGAGAGTCTCTGGGTCACGCGGCAATCTCCCGTCGATATACCCTTCGATTTTTTGCACGGAATGAGGAAGGCCTCCTGCGTGTTATACGAGTATACAATAACACTTTTTTTTCACACGCATAAATTGAATGCGTAAAAAAAAGCGTGCATAATATTTAGAGTGGCTGCGGCGTTTTATCGTTGAATGTTATAGGAAACCGATTTTTCTTTAGACATAAACATGTCGAATAAAGTTTCGAAATTCGACCGTCATTTCCAGTGCATCGTTTCCGAGATGGCAGAAATATTACCAGGCAACCTAGCACAGTTTCTTGTGAAAAAAAGTCTATTGCGTAGGAATTTTAACATCAATTATCGTAGCGAATATATAATTAAGGGGGCACACCCGAGTAATCGATGGAAAAAATAGGTGCATTTTGGGAATTATTATCTCAAAAACTATTTGTCCGATTTCATCCAAATTTGTTTTATTTGAAAGTATAAATATTGTGGTATATTGAGAAAATTATTTTATAAATATACATCGACTGGGAGCGCTGTTATCGAGGCCGGCATAAAATACGTCCCATGATTCCATTCAGTCGGTTGATTTGAAACCAAAAATTCACAATATCGTAAAAAGATTCTCAAAACGTAATGTGTAAGCCCTTCGCAACGTGGGATTGAAAAAAAATCCCCAAAATAATGCGTAATTGAAATATACATTCATTTTACAACCCAAACTTCCGACCTTTCTGGCTTGATTAAAAAAAAGAAAGATTGAAACAATTCTACGATGCGAAGGACTTTATACATTACATTTTATGAATCTTTTCGAAATTTTAGATCAATCAAGTGCAGACAATCATGAGGACCGCCAGCAAGAGACATGTTCTACGCCGACCACAATAGCAGCGCCCCCAGTCAATATATATTTATCAATAATTTTGTTAATATACTTCAATATTTATACTTTTTAATAAAATAAACTTGGATGAAATCGGACAATTAGTTTTTGAGATAATAATTCCCAAAATTCACCTATTCTTTTCACCGTCTACTTGGATGTGTCCCATTAATAATTAAACAAAGTGAATCGACGACTCGGCACAACACACTGCGCCGAATCCCTCAATCAATATGTCAAAACAGTAGAAAAAAAAACTAAATTCACGATTTTTCACAAAACACTGTACAAAACTAGCCAGATTTAATCTTTTTTTTCCACGAAGTGATGCAATTGAACTTTTGGCAGTTTAATTTTTTGAAGTTTGAAGTTTAATTTTTTCCCCTCAACTCACGTCGAAATAAATACGTGCTGTGCTTCGAACTTGGTCGGAAACTCAAGCGCGAATTTTTTGCGTTCTGCTGGCATTTTCCCTCTGAGTTGGGGGGACCTTAATTGGAAGATGCACTTAGATGCACTCTTCGCTTTGTGAAAACTTACACAATAGCCGCGATGCACTGCATGAATTGCTTATTTGCAGTTTCTGGAAATTATTTTCCTTCCAGAGAAAGTAAGACGTCTCTATTTGATTACGAAAATTTCTTCCATTTCCTTTTAAGTTTTCCGTTGAAAATTTTTTCTTCTACTTGAGGTTCCATTCCAGTTTAAACTTACATTGTTGTTTTTTTTCAAGTCCATAGTAGGAATACGTTCTTTTCAACTCGACAATGATTCTCATGGCAAGGTAAATACAATTAATCGACCGAGCCTCCAGATATGCAGCCTCAACAAATACAGACGTATCAGTCCGATCGTAGACGATTTAATTTTGTAGACGCGAACGAAACATGAATACGACAGTAGGAGTGAGCCCTCGAGTGTTTATTGGGTGTACGTTCACGCCACGTATAACGCAGTTTGAACTTGACCCACTCTCATCATCACGTACTCACCGTCTCGTGCGATACGAGGAGTGTACAATTGTTACATCAACCCATTTGCATCGTCGATATAATACAAACAATGGAAGTTTTTTTGTTCCTGACTTGCTTTTTCACGTTTCGATAGAGACGAAAGATTTCGAATCCCGTGAATTTTTGCGAGACTTCGTTGCAACAAATAGTTTGGCGATAGGAAGCATCCATACTTTTGGTACATAATGGCACTGATGACGGCTTTTTTTTTCAAAAGCCTTTGATTAATTATTGCCTGCAATCAATATTGTTAGCGGATGAGAAATTATCAAAATTTTGCCGCAATGTAATTCAGCTGCATTCTCCGGTATTATTTGCTCAAATTTACTTGAAAAGTGGACATTCTTCAATCAAACTATTCAAAAGAATGTCATACATCATTCTGTCATTTTTTACTCAGCGTAGCTCATCTATAGTCCGCCGGTAATTTGACATCAGGCGGTGCAGCAGGTATGCAAAATAAAAGCTCGAAAACGGGTTAAGGCAGTAGTCTGCTTTAGGAGCCGAAAAAAAAGCGTTTTTTCAACAATTTTTTGAAAGGGAAGGAAATGATTGCGGTAAACGAAATTTTGAGACGATAGTATATTATATTCAAGCTTTAAAAAACAATTTTTATTATTACAAATTATTGAAATTTGCCAAAGTTGTAACGATTTTTCTGGGGCGCCTGGAGTGTGCACTCGTAAATCGGTGCCGGTGATGGAGGTCGTGCGATGCATCTGAAACAGTGGAACCAAATTTTTTTTTAGTTTTTATAAGTTCCTTTTCTATATGAACTAAAAAAATACCGAAGAAATGACGAAATTCCAAATTTTTTCGAAGTTTGAAAAAAAAATTCACTTTTTTGAAAAAAAAAATTCACTTTAAGTTGCAAAACAAGTAATTTAAATAGTACTTTTGTCCAACTTTTTTAGTTCAAATAGAAGATAATTCAATACTGAAGCTAGATCACTTTGGTTTTTTTCGATCGGACATATATTGTTTTTACTATCGCCGGCACCGTTTTCCAAAACTTGTGAAAATGAAAACTCGAGAAAACGGGCTGTAAAGTTCTGCCCGAGCATTCGCACCTGCTCGACGCTCGGCCACTAAAACTGATCTAGCTTCGAAAATATGTCGAATTGGCCTCTAAAATTTTGAACACATATTCTTGGATAGTTTTGGAATAGATTTAAGACAAAAACGAAAAATCGATTTTTTGAAGCCTGTAAAGCAGACTACTGCCTTAAATCACGAGCTAAATTAGGAAGTTCTTTACCATGTGTTTTGATTGGGATTGTTTGAATTTTTGGATTTGCTTGAGTTCTCACAGTCTGATTAAGTCCATCTGGGTTCGCTTTAACGGGTCTGCATAAGCTCTAAATAAAAAAAAAACGGGTCCGTTTTCAATTTTTTTTTCTAATGAGAGTATTGCGAGGACGAGAGTTTTTCTATTGAAAAATATTGATTAACAATGAAGCTATTATAATTTGAACCAATTGCTGCCGTAGCTGCATGGGCGATTGGTGTAGGTGATTCTTGCAACTCGGGTGATCTGAAATGAACAGAAAAAAATGTATTTTGAGTATAATAATGAAACTTTTGTATGACTGGATACTATTTTTTTTGAAACTTGGAAATTGACGAAAATGGCAAGCCGCCGAAAAAAAAGTTCGGTATTCGACCAAGAAAACAACTTTAATAATTTGCTATTCACAAATACATAATTATTCCTTTTAAATCATCCAAATCATCCGATAAAAAATATTTCAAACTATGCTCTGTCCGAATTTAAAGTAAATCGGACGAATAGATTTTGCGATACGACTTATACATCGTTTCATAAGACGTCCGGAGCAAAACGCTAAAGAAAAAAAGGGTTTTAAGGGTAGCAAACTGGCGACCCTTCACAAAAATCGTCATAATTCGGCCAATCTTTGGAATTGTTAAAAAAATCTTTTTATAAAATTATAGTTAGGACCCTAGGCTACAAATCTATGCAATACAAAATCGTGTTTTTATAATTTCGAGCTTACGCAGACCCCTTAAGTTCGTTTGGATGCAACCAGGCTTGCGTGGCTTTGTTTTGGCTTTTTTGAGTGCGTGCATAAAGTTTCTCACGATCTCGATTGGGTCTTCGGAGTTTTTGAACTCATTGAAAATTCGTTCGAGTTCCTTTTAAGTACGTTTGGGTTACTCGTGTTACAACTACAAATGCATAGTTACAGATATCACAAATTACCACCAATATCTTCACTGCAGTGTCGACCGCTTCTCCTCCCTCCCAAAGATTTCTAACTTCATATATTTCGCACAGATATAAACTTGTTGAACATTATTCACAAAAAGTCAATGGATCCAAATGTCAACATGTTCGATATTATAGGTTACTTATTCACGTCTTCAGTTTTGTTCGTGTTGCGAAATAGACACAGAAAGCAAGAGAGAGAAAGAGAGGGAGCGGGGAGGGGGGGCAGTCAAGGAGATATCAAGAGAAGCAAAGGGGGAGAGAGATAGGCAGACAGAAAGAGACATTCGGTGTTCAAGGGTCGCGGTCAATTTGAATGTTATGTGGCTCTTGGGCATCGGAAGGGTCAAAAGCGCTCAGCCTTGAAGTGTTCGCTAACTCACCCTTCCTGATGGAGGACCAGTAGACCATCCGGACAATCATGGAAGCGTCGATGGCCGAATTAACGTCGGCCGAGTATATCGTCCACTTGATTAGATATACCGCAACTGTGTTCGTGTGCTGCTCTCTACCTCTCGGTAATTCTACACTGATTCTCATGAAATTGCGTCAATAAATTTGGCATACCTGGCATAGGTAGATATACATCGTAGATTCGGTTACACGATGTTGAATCTTTCCGGTTCACCCCACACGACCATTACATTGCTGCCTACCAGGCCGATAAAAAGTATGATCGGTCACGTTTTTAATCCAACTACATCCCCGTTCGAATTTCGCCCAATAACTTTTCGGACACGGGCACGGGAATTAAAAAAAAAATCTCAGTGTATGAAAAATATCAGAGACAGAAAGCGTATGCTCCTCCACTTTGAATCATTAGTCCAGACAAATGAGCAGCTAAAACTCTAAATAGTGGATGTTAGCAAAAAAACTACGGAGTTACCTTTTGTGCAGAGCTCGTACCGCTGCCTTGAAAGAACGCAAAGTCCAACTATCTTGTCTTTTCTGAGTTATTGTTTCATCCATTCAAATGACAAGGCGAAAACGCGAATCAGTTGCACGAATTCGCCGACAGTAGGGAATGGACGGTCGACTTGCAACTCTAGTGAATTTCCATTTTGAAGGATTACGTACCTTCAGTATTTCCGAAATATCTATTTTTTTTATCGTTCATTATTGTTCTCTATATTTTCATAAGTGTGTACAAAAATGTTTTTGCAACGCCTGCCCCGAAAGTGCGATTTTCGATTGGTGTTTAGCGTGCGGAAAGTGGCTTATTTCTCAACGATGCTTACTTTCCCGCACTAGTGCGGGAATGCGAGACTTTCCCGCACTAGTGCGGAAAAAAATCTATTTATAGCTCACTTTACCGCATTGATTCACGAAATAGTAATTTATGCTACAAGTGCGGGAAACAACGAATTCCATCGCGCGTGAAGTTGCCGCATGAGCCGAAGGCTTATGGTGCATTTCACACGAATACGAGTGTGATTTGCAGCACGAGCCGAAGGCGAGTGCTGTAACCACACGAGTACGAGTGAGAAATGCACCATAAGTCGAGGCGAATTCGGCAACTTACGCGCGATGTAATTCTTTTTTTTTCGCACATGTCCCATACATTATTTTTTGCAATGACTGTCTCGAAAGTGGGATTTGAGATTCAACAAAACCAATAACCAATAACCATAACCAATTCTTATTTTTTCACATTTCAAACGTCAACTATGATAAGTCGACGTTTCATATCACACGAATGTCGCTATAATCAAGTTTGTTCGATTGGTCCAAAATCGTAGAACAAAAAACTATCAACCGTGAAAAAAACCGTTTTTTCGTGAATCAATGCGGTAAAGTGAGCTATAAATAGATTTTTTACCGCACTAGTGCGGGAAAGTCTCGCATTCCCGCACTAGTGCGGGAAAGTAAGCATCGTTGAGAAATAAGCCACTTTCCGCACGCTAAACACCAATCGAAAATCGCACTTTCGGGGCAGGCATTGAAAAAAAAACGGTTTTTTTCACGGTTGATAGTTTTTTGTTCTACGATTTTGGACCGATCGAACAAACTTGAATATAGCGACATTCATGTGATATGAAACGTCAACTTATCACAGTTGACGTTTGAAATGTGAAAAAATAAGAATTGGTTATGGTTATTGGTTATTGGTTTTGTTGAATCTCAAAACCCACTTTCGAGACAGTCATTGCAAAAAATAATGTATGGGACATGTGGGAAAAAAAAAATTACATCGCGCGTAAGTTGCCGAATTCGCCTCGACTTATGGTGCATTTCTCACTCGTACTCGTGTGGTTACAGCATTCGCCTTCGGCTCGTGCTGCAAATCACACTCGTATTCGTGTGAAATGCACCATAAGCCTTCGGCTCATGCGGCAACTTCACGCGCGATGGAATTCGTTGTTTCCCGCACTTGTAGCATAAATTACTATTTTGAAATGTCAATTGGGGATGGAGTTGTAAGGATAAATATGATCGATTTCATTTATTTTACATACTTTTTTTAATTTCCGGAAATAGATTCTCTGTAAACTATTGAGATCTTTTTTGAATCTATTCCTGGAACATTTTTTATAAGCACTAAAGGCGCAAAATTCGACAAGGAATAATATTTTTTGACGGGTTTGTGATCATTTTTTTTAAATAAAAAAAATCTGGCTCATGAGATTATAATGATATCAATACTTTAAAAAACGTCTTGAATTCTTCTGATCTATTTATCCATGGTGCAGCTATCACGCAAACCATGGGAATGTGTATTTTCAGCCGAGGCTTGATTACCGTACACGAACATAAGTAATTTATTGTCGAATAGATCAAGAAAAAAACTTATGCTGTCACAGCACCAACAAATAATGTCCAGTCTCTTTGACAAAAGCGTGTACGGCGAAAATCAAAAAAAATTTAGGAGAAGTCATTGAAAAAAATACACACACACGGTACATCTTGTGCAGAAATTGTCTTAGGGATCCGATTGGATTCCCATACTTGTCCCCACTTCCTGATAGGGATCCAATGGGTCATCGCATTGGATCTCTATACTAAAAGGTCACGCTCGTACATCGGATTCTAACTGGGATTCCCCATTCGAATCCAATTTCGATCCTAAAGGATTCCCAAATTATTGAACAGAATTCGATACGATTCTTGACGGATCCCATCGCATTGTGCACGTAGTATTTTCTAAACGAAACATATAGACATATAAAATGATTGGATCTTAAAAAAAGTATAAATTTTATCTCAATAAAGTATGAATCGCTTAAAAAAGTATTTCTTAAAAATCGATTTGCATCACATCACTGAAAATCCACTGTATTTATCGTTCATTATTTTACTGCAATTTAACATAATACCACCTCACATGTACACGCTCACGATGCGCGCAGGTTTTGTTTTAACACGCCGAGGTTTTTTCTCGTGACTTTTCAAATATGTTCTATTCGAACGTGGTAAGAATTCTCAAAGGGTGTTTTTCGAGGAACAGTGCAGAATCCAATTGGATCCAAATGAAGACTCCATATAGACGGTGTCTATAATAAATCCCTATAGAGATGTGGGTGCATCTTGGGACTCTCCAACAAATTTATACACGAGATTCTGAAAGGATATTTTTGTTTCAGAGATTCAACAAATTCTAGTTAAAAATTTCAAGTCGAAAATGTTCAAACGACGTCAAAAGGAAAATAACACGAAATACACTTGAATTTCAATGTGGACTCTCTACGTGCGACGTCCCTATCAAGTCCCTATAGGAATGTGGTAGAATCTGGGAACTGCCCAACAAATTTCTGTACGGGATGATATAGACCGTGGTGCTTTTTTTTAAATTAATAAGTGGTCCACTCGTCTCCACTTTTAATAATCGTCTGGCATCTCCGAGGCATACTTTCCACTAATTTCATGACATAATCTGGTAACAAAGACCTCCATATGGGTCGAATCTGTCGGAATATTTGTTTGACGTTACGGATCTTTGGTGTCTATTGGTGTGGGTAGATAGATGGAAGAACGTGCTCAAAAAGAAACTTCGTCCGAAAAAATTACGATCTCCCAATACTAGTCCAAATTTTTTTTTCGCCCAAGTGAGTTTTTTTACGTGTTTTTCGGACAATAGCGGTTCATCTTGACCACGGTCAGACGACAACTGACGCTTTCTATACAAAGCATCTTGGTGGAAGGGCCCTGCTACCTGCTCGCGTTCAAATCGACCCTTTAATGGTTTGCGGGAAAAAATGGAGCCGCGTACACGCTTTTGTCAAGCAGACTGTATTGGGAATATTTCCGGATTTTCCACAATTTATCCTTTGGAAGAAATGTCTTGAAACGCCAATTTCGACCTGGGTGAAAGCATAACTCATTAAGCAGCATGCGTCTCGATACAGTAGCGCGTCAGGAGAGTGTGAGACAAACGTCAAAGGGATGGAAAATTAGAAAGCCTCGAAGGCATGCGAAGAAACATTCAAAGTAAACAAATAAACAATTTCAAGAATTGCAACACGAATTTGAGAACAACCTCGCCTCAATTTCCGTTTTCCCGGTTTTAGGGAATTCCCGTGCTTTCTTAGACCCTAAATTACGTTATTTATTACAAGCTCCATGACTCCAAATGACTCTCGTAACTGGTAAGCCTCAACTTTATCTCGCGGTTCACTGAGAACAGAAAAGTATTTGAAAATTATGAGGTTTACAGCCGGATCGATTCAACGTGGAATTCCTCACGCGGGGTAACGAGAGCCGAGCGATATCCATCAAAGTCGTTGGGAAGAGTGCCTGATCCATTATCGTCGCCTTCCTCGCCATTCCGTTGATATCGAAAAGCGAGAGAGTCCCCTGACGATCCATAATAACTACCCCGTATCAACCATAAATCCGTCAAACCATACTCGACTAACCAAAGTTTTCCGCAGCGCGTCGAGAGCGTAGCTCTCGCAGTCTGTGCGCCTCGAGTTTATGAAGAGTTATACAGGCGTGAGGGAAGGGGAGACCGTCATGGAGGGTGGCTAGGGTGAACACGAAGGATGAAAATACACGATAGAGGGATCGAAAAAAGTGCCGTGAAATGAAGACAGCTGACATTTTCTTCCCTGGAGAATCACACGGCGATCGCGCGTGTAGTCCATTCTGGATGGATGTTCACTCTTCGATTAGTCAAAATAGACGGATAGTCATAATGTTTCCATACGGATTGTACGGGCCGTTTTATTAGAAATAGTCTTATTTTTTAGGACCGTAATGCGATCGCACTCGTCTTTAGGTGGCTTTGTACACACTACCCGTGCAGAAATGTGACCGGGCATTCCCTACTTTGTGTAGGGCCTTGGCCATGCTTGTCTCATCTGATTCACCAGACCGGCCCTTTTATGGAACAGACCACGAAACAGAGAAGATCACAAAATTGTTTTACTTTTACGGCTTACATTCTATGTTTGGAAATCACAATTTTCTGGCCGAAATACATTGCGGGCAAGTACACTTTCACGTAATGTATACCCAACCAGAACATTGCCGACTGGAAATTTTTATCCGGCAGCCTGAAGACTGATCAGGCCCCGATCAGGCTGCAGTCCGGAATGCCGTAGTGCGGCGCACGCCTGATGAGGGCCGGATGTCCACCGGAGCAGGCGTGCTACGGCATTCCGGACTGCAGCTTGATCTGCCCCGTGCTGAAGCTGCCATATTTGAGAGTCTTGGCGGTGGATGCACGCGGATATATGCGTTTTTCCAATTTCCTGGCTGAAATAATAGTGCAAAATGGATCAAAAAGAGTCCCGAAATAATTATTGGGACACCTCGGGTGCGAAAGTGGCGTGTTGTACACACAGAAAAAAAAACAATGGCTAACAGAAGTAAATTCTTCACTCGTACTAGGTGTGTATATATATATATATATATACATATACATTTTCATTTATATGTTCTTTACTTTCAATATTAACAATATCTATTATTATTTATTAACATGCATAATATCTATTATTTTTGTAATGGTATTTTTAGACCCAAGCGGAGATTTGCCTACAAATCTTGAGAATTGAGATTGCCTATATTGGCAATTGGCAATCTAGATCAAATCTAGAAAATTGAGATAGATAGAAATAAAAATATAAGTGAGTTTATTATTGTTATCGAAATTATTATACATTCATAAATACCAAATTCCCCCTTTTTTAGTTCTTTAAAAAATAATTCTTTTAAAAAAGAATCAAAATAACGTTGAATTTTGCATCGGTGGAATGTAACGATTTGTTTTTTCATTTTTCATTCGTTTATTTTGATCATCATCAAAAGCCTTTTTTTGTAAATTGAAGTCGTAAAATTCTAATGAGAATACGTAAAAACGTGTGGATTATTTTTAGTGCCTAATCAGGCAAAAAGAAATTCAGCGGTCGAAAAGTATTAATTTTCGTTGCATTGCTAACTTCGATGCTAACTTCAACGCCATAAAAAAATATTGACATTTTTTAAAATGATGATAATATAAGCAACGAAAAAAGAGAATTCCTACAAGTGTTAGGATGGCTACGTAGGTAGCGCGTTCAGCTCTAGAATTAGAAGACGTAGGTTCGAAACCGAGGCTAGACAAAACTTTAATGAGGCAGAACACGTTTTAATCCAATTATCATATATGCAGCAATATAAGTAAAGCATATGGAAACGAAAAATACTACCAGAATATTTTTATTCGTCATTTGTTGCCTTTTTTATTTTTCACTTCAGGCACGGCAGCCGGATCAGGGCCGTAAACGGCAGCCGGATCCGGGTCGGATGCCAAAAAGCGTTACACGCCTAATAAAGCTCTGATCCGGCCGCCTGTTCAGTGCCGTAGTACGGGATACGGATGCCGGATTCGGCCCTAGGCAGTCCCGTAGCAAAATTTCTAATCGGGTTGACATCCATCATCCTGGAAAATGAAGCCTGACTTTAAGAACTGTGGAAAGCTGCTTTACTTTTTCCCCCATCAAAGATATTTATAATTCATTAGGATGAAACAAATACACCTGTTGTAATTTTATTCACCATTATAAATATTTTTTTCATCAATGACAATCTACGAGAATAAAAATACTTATCATAAATAATGGTTTATTACAAAAAGTACTAATTTGAACATAACAAATAACGAAATTATTTAATAAGGGACAGTACTTTTTCTCGACTCAAATTTCAACACAGGTATCAACTTACACTGTCGTCATGTCCATCTGTTCGTCTGTCAAGAAAATCAATTGTACGTGCCCTCTGTCCTTATAACCTTTCGATAAAAAAAATCTGAAATCATTAATGAAAATACCTTTCAGCGAGTACCGGCAAGTAAAAATTATTGCGGTTACTTTTTGAAAAGTAATGAGGTCGAAAGAAAACTTAAAAAAACACGCTTTTTTATTTGTCAAATTTCTATTTTCCATATTTGCGTCGCTTCGAAAAGTATTTACACGTCAAATATAAATAAGTATCGGTGTTCGTAAAACATCGTGGCTCAATAAACAACAGATTAACGTGCAAGCTTTCGAAATGTAATTAATTTTTTATTAAGTGCTACCGTTGTGCATCTATTAAACTACGGAAGCCTAGTTCAATGCGTGATCCGACACGCGCTCGATCGCTTTTTAAGGAGGGAAATACCTATGGGCAGCTTACATAAGTGTATAATCAAATTTGTATAATTGTATGATTAAGATTTGTATGATTTAAACCAAAAAAAAAACAACGGTTCGTCTTGCAATTTTGAAACTTGCGGTGTTATTTGTTATTACCTTTGACCATTGCGAGGTATTTTTTCGACAAATCACTTAAAAATGGCAGAGCTATGGGATTATCTTCCGGGAAAGCTGTGATGTGAGTTGTAAAACGACTTAAGCTCTAGTTTCTATCGTATTAATCTGAAACAAACCGGTGAAGCTTGTTGCTAGTATTATTTATACGGTGTGCATGAATTTTAAAAATAAAAAAAAACAAAATCGACGCAATAGCACGCTCTTAAAAAACAGTTTGAATTTTACATAACATTTCTGAGTTATTCGCCGATAAAAAAAAAAACGTTTTCATATGATTAAATTGTGTGTAAAATCAATTTATAAAATTGTGTATGAATCAAATTATTGAAATTTGTGTAAAACTTTTACGGGATCAATCAATTATTTTTTGACTTATGGTTTATGCCAATTTTGAAAATACATTTGAGAAAAAAGCGTTTAAAATTTTGTTATAAATGGAAATTCAATAATTTCAGTAACACACCGTCTCGTCACGATATTCTTCAGTATTCTATTTATTTTTCCAGAATCTGTATCGTTGCCACTAGCTAATTTTAATCACAAGATGAATAACTTAACCGTTGCCGGAGTAAAAGCCTGTAAACGTATCTGCACCAAATTACACCTATGATGGATGCTGCTGTTAATCTTGGACGAATCACATTCATAGGCTATACCATCAGAAATACTTTAAATTCTCTAACAAAACTTTCGTATCATATTCTTAAGATGTCACGCTACCATTGAAAAAAAAAACAAAATTGAACCTTTTTGAAGATTTAAAAGGTATTTTGACGCTTAAACAAATTACCATTTTTTATCAGCCAATCTTCTTATTTATTCGTCAACATTTCTTACCTCACCCTCTAGTCTTGCTACTGCAATATTTCCCGTTTGGTTTTGGCATATTGCTGCGTTTCCATTCATGTTCCATTCACTTACGTCTTACGCCTTGTGCCCGCGAAGCGTCCAAGAGGGCTGTACCCGGCGTGAAGGAGAGGGAGGGGCAGGGGGGTGGACGAAAGCGAGTGAGTAGCGCTAAGTTTTTTAATCGCTTTTCTCGCTGACAGTGAAGCTCGACGAAGTTACGACCACTTACTGGTACTACGAGTCTTTCCACAATCACTACCACCAACCCCTACCAACACCACCGACCTACCGCGACGCAGTTTATCTGTATCACACTCGGCAAAAGTTGTTTACCCCCCCCCCCCCTCGAGCCCTTTCCTTTTCTCTCGCCATTTCCCCGTGAAGAGTAACATTCTACTCTCCGGCCAGCAGTTAAATTGGTAAAGTTTCAAGTTTTAACGCGTACACGTCTCACGTGAAACGTAAACGAACGCGTAATACATGAGGTTCATGACATATAGGGTAGGCCCTCGTGAGACCAACTAATAGAAGTTACCTCTGAAATATATTATATATATTGGGTGTGTGCATTAATTTTAAAGGATTTTCAAGAGATGGCGTAACTAGTACTATATCCCGTGCAGGAATATTGTCAGGGATACAGTCTGATTCAGACAAGGATCCTGGTTTTTCAATGGGGATCCAGTTGGACATCGGATCGGATCCGAGAGCGAAATGTAACGCTCGCAAATCGGAATCAGACCAGCGCGATGGAATTTTTTTTTAGGGCTTCAGCTATCGAAAGGCTAAAAATGGGCATGTCTCGTAAGTCAGTCACATAAAAAATATACATGTTTGGTCGAAGAAATTCGTTCGAAGGGAATCAAATAACACTCTAGGTTAAACAGAACGGAAAGTCAAAAATGTGCACCGACCTTAGGCAATGAAAAGTTCTTAGAGGTTTAGGCATCGAAAAGGAAAAAATCTGATTTTTTTCTAAAATCAATTAGACAAAAAATATACATCTCTGATCACTGCGAACCCGAAATTCATTCGACAACAATACAAAATTGATCAAGCGGGATCAACAAATCACCAAACAACATGATTTTTTTTTAAATAAAAATAAAACATTTTTGATAAGATTGTTTCTAAGGTTTAAAAATTGTTTGTACAACAATTCTTGTAGACTTGCATAATACGTACATTGTACTTGCCTATTTTATAAATCATGCTATTTCAATTGGTACAATTAATCAATGGAAAAATATAATAAAACCATTGTTTGAGATAAAACAAATAATTATTTTTGAGGTGAACCAAAACTTTTTTTTTAATTTATTATATAAAAGAAAACATATTTCTCTGATTGTTATTTATTGTTTCTGTTCGAATGTTGTACATCTTAGCCACAATTCACGAAGTAGGTGGCCCTAAAGATAGTCCCGGTATTCAACCATTTATTAGTAATGCCAAATCTGCACTTAAGGGGTTACGTGGGTTTTAAAATTTGAAAAAATCAGTTTTTTTTTTAAATTTTATTATCTAATATGTCTAGAATATTCTCCCGAAGTTTTAAGTCAATCAGAGTGAAAATCTAGGAGAGAGAGCCTTTGGGAATTCCCCCCGTTGGGAAAAACCGGCCGGGAGCGACGCAGATATACGCATTTTTCTTAAAACACTGTTTTTTAAGTCGGTGAACACGATTTCTCAAAAACTAATTCACCGATCTTAATGAAATTTTGCACACTTCTTTAAAATAGCATTAACTAGTGATTGAACGAAGGTTTTTTTTTATTACAAATAATTTTACGAGGCTATACGTAGTGTAAATTGTACAAAAAATTGAACTATTTTGCATACAACTCTGCCAAAAAATCAAATTTCAATTTAAAAAAAAATCCTTCGTTCAATCACGAGATATACTTATCTACTAACAGAAAAAATGTGGTTTTTTAATTTCAGATAAAGCTATCATGAGTTATCCTAACCACCACGAGAACACTTTTTTTAGGCGTCTCTGGAAACCAGGTCCCATCGGCTGAATTTCACAAATTTTTGGATGCAATTTTTTTAAACACTGTTGAAATATTGCTCTTTTATGTGCTTAACATTTTGAATAAAATAATTTATATATTATATTTTAAAAAAATAGAGAAAATATGTTTTTTTTGGCTTCGAAACCCACGTAACCCCTTAACCATGTACGTAAGGAATTAACCAAAATGTTTGTGCTTCCTTTTTTATAATATAAGTATATACCGATATAAATACTAATGAGCACATAAAATTACTATTGTAGATCGATCGTACTTATTTGTCACTTATATTTGTACTTTCGTTTATATAGGGACCGATATGAATACTCAATAAATGTGCACATCAAATGACTAATGTAGATCGATTGATTACTCCGAAATGTATACTCGGACGTGATATCTACCGTTTCGCAAACATACATACTAGGACTGCGTCGGGTATCATGCTGCACAAAGGAAAATTGCTCCGTTAGTTTCCCCCGGCGGCCAATATCTGGCAATATCTCGACCAAAACCTATGGGTATAATATCTATGGGTATAGGTACGTTCGAATAGAAATCTACCATGTATTACGTGCCTAACGAGCGATATTTCCGTCGACCAACTGTTGGCCTACCATCGTGCGCGAACGCGATACGTTTGAGACAGTGCGATTCTTGATTGTCAGCGCTTGCAACGGTGAGTTTCGGTACTATGCACACCAACTGACGTGCAAGGCGAGCGAGATTGGCGACGAGCGAAATTTGCTATCAGACTCCGTAGCCGAGCGGACTCCATCTGTTCCAACAACTTTGCGAACCGGACGTTTGGCCCGTACCCACGAGAACTGGAATAACTTCAATTTCTGGGCGACCCACCGAGTTCAGGCCGTCTCCCATCTCGGCAACTTTGGGGTTAGGGAAGTTCCGGAAAGTTACTTAAGGATGGATGTGGCCTGGTGGGAGGGTGGGTTGAGTACAATCCTTTCGACGTATGAGACATCAAACTACCATTCAGAATTCTCCGCCACAATTGACTCTTGGTTGCGATACTTTGTATTATTTGAACGGTTAGAGGTTAGGGAGTTTGGATTCGGATGATCGCGCGACACGCTGTCGAAGCATAATTGTGGTGCAGTGGTGGGCAAAATTTCATTGCTAGGGTAACTAAAGATTAACAATTAATTAATTGTTAATGACGAATATAACAAATAACAATTAATTAATAGTAATTGTGAAAACTCACGATTAACATTTCATTAATTGTTAATTGTTGTAGTCGCACTTAACAATTAATCAATTTTTCATCATGACTTTCCACAATTAGAAACTAATCGATGTTCAATCTTTTTGGTGGATTTGATTAAAAACTAACAATTAAAACTAATTGTTGTATAGGGCGCTGCGTAAGCCTACAAAACCCAAACAAACACGTCGTATCTGATATCTGTAAAGTTAAATAGATTAATTGTTAGTTTTAATTGTTTCTGAGAACAATCAAAAAAATTAATTGCAATTGTTTTAATTGCGAATTGCAATTAACATACATTAGTCCAAATAAATTAATTGCAACATGCAATTAATAGTTAATTGCAATTAATGTTAATTGCAAATAAATTAATTGCAGTTACTTTTTTATTCAATTAATGAACTGATTGAAAATTTAATTGATTAACGCCCAACACTGTTGTGGTGAAACCTTTGGATCGAGACCCACAAAAATCCGTTTCATGTGGTCCGTCCTCGTTAACCGTCCTGCTCACCGCCCCACAAAGTTCTGTTGAAGTACCCCACAGATTTCGGCCATTTTCGCATCACTATTTAAACACCCAGTAAGGAGAACTCGGCACTCTTTGCAATGGCCTTGTCTTTTGTTATTTCATTAAATTCCCTCCGGACCGGAAGCATTCTTAAATTTCCTCCGGACCGGAAGACCGGAAGCATCATTAAATTTCCTCCGGACCGGAAGCATTCTTCCGGTCCGGAGGAAACTGCACATAAGCGAATCGCCGAACAAGGCCGGAGATAAATGAAAAAAAGGTCTATATGCTTAAGATTAAGAAACAAACTTTATATTGGTATGTACATTTTTTATCAGACCCTAGTAAACGTTATTCAAGCTACATAGACTTTTACATTCACTTCGATGAAGTTATATCTTTAAGGAGTTTCGAGACTAAAATCGAAATGCAGACGATTGAAATATATAGCATCCAGAGATTAATTTATAATTCATTAACTGTCCAAAGATCAATCTGTTTCACGACATAGTTTCGGAGATTTTCAATGTTCAAGTTGAACCTTCATTCATTTGGATGAATACACATCCAAATGTATGAAGCTCGTAACCACAGTTATATGACTGTAAGGACAAAAATAATACCGAGTTTTAGATTTAAAAAAAAACTGAGCAAACCGTGATTATAGTGTTAGGAATATCGTGTCAAATAATTAAGTGGTTTCTCTACTTCGTTTATTTATAATACTCGAAAAAAGATGTGAATTTTGAACTCGAATGATTTGTTTTGGACATTAACGCACGGCTTTGCGACGGTTAAACGTCGCAAAGCCGTGGCAACTGGCTCTGTCCAAGGGGCCACTTACAGTCGAACATTGAATGGCCGGTTTTCCAAAATCGGCAGTTTTTTCAAACGTACATAGTGCTACAGCAACTGAACTTTATAATAAAATGTATTTATTCGTCCGCTTAACATTTTCAACGTTTCTTCGACTTTGTCGAATAAAAAACGTTTTTATAAAACATTGAATGTTGAACGTTTTTCACCGTGTGAATAACCTGGAGCCGCCGACCCTTTAGCGATAGTTAGTTGTGCCAATTGCAGAAACTGCCGCCGTTGCCAAGTCTATATGTTATTTTTTCTTGAATAAAATTGCAACATTTATATTTAATCGCAAAAAATTATAACTATTAACCCTTTTAAACCCTTTAAAATTATAACTATTAACTGTGTGGCAGTTCTGTAACAAACCATCTAAATCTTCACAAAATTTCATATTGACATTGCCCATATTTGACATAAATCCTTTTTTAAATCAATGTCACACGACGGCTACAATCCGTTCTATGGTTTTTCAGTGCAATTCATGCAAACTAGATGTCATTAGTTGGATCAAAATTTGTTCGAAGTACACTTGTCGCGAGGTTGCAAGATTCGAGTGTCCGTAAAGTTTGCGAAAATGTGCTGTGTGCTTGCGTATCAAAGACCATGTGTGAAAAATGTGGCATGTCTTTGTGCTACACCAAGCGAAACAATTGGCTCAAAGCATTCCACACTTCATAAAGGAATGTTAAGACACAATGTAACATATCTGTCACACTCCCTCTATTGCTTTACAACTAGACCCCTGATTCAATTTTTCAAAAACTAATACTTTGTCTTCTTATTTATTAAAACCTATACCATAAATTCAACAATTTTTTTTATTTTAATGCTGTTGAGTTATGAAGCGTTAATATAATTTCCCAGCTCAGAAATATTTTTCAACAATATCATATTTTGTAAACTGTCTGATAATAGTTTATTTTTACATGAAATTTTATTCGCAAAAATTTGGCAACCTGTCGAAAACTCATTGTATTTTCATCCCCTCTCTCGCAGCCAACGAACGGGCTGTCGAAACTCCTTAGGTCGAATAAGTGTTATATTAATTGAAATTATGTCGGTGAATCTACAACGCCACGCTGGTCGTCAAAATTTCACCCTGACACACGATAATGCGCCGACATTCGGGTTGTCAGTAAAACAAAGGAGAAAATCTTACGAACAAGGGTTCTTAATATTTTGGTGTATGGCGACAGGTGTGTCCTACCGGATAGCAAATACATATAAATAAGTCACGCGCGAGTCCCAGGGGTAGGTACAGGAACGAAGAGGCCGCTCGAGGCGCTTGGCTTGACGGGGTTGCTTGAAGTGTGCCAAGGGGGTTGCAGCAGCGAACAGGCAAACGGCTGTGGCAGAGCCCGAGGAATGGCACAAGGTTTCTGTGCAGATAGCGCCCTAAGAGTTATAGCCTCACAGGGATAGGAGGAGTCAGTCCGTTTAAGCTCTCTCTCTCTCTCTCTCTCTCTCTCTCTCTCTCTCTCTCCCTCTCCCTCTCTCTCTCTCTCTCTCACACACACACACACACACACACACACCCTCTCCTCTCAACCCCTGCTCCAACCTTAGAACTCCGTAATTTTTACCCTCCTCCGAGAAGTTAAGAGTAATTTACTGGTTCCTCCGTAGACGTTATACCGTTCTCTCTCTATCTATCTAGCTCCGTCTCCCTTGTTCTCCGGGGCAGCAACGAGAGCCGTAGCTAAATGCAGAGATAGTAATAGCCCGGACGAAGACCGAGAGGGAAACATCGAGTGGAGCAAAAGGGTTGTTCTTGGTGTGTTTCTCTGTACAAGGGAGGGTGATGAGCCGGAGGGTTGTTAATTGCTGGTTCAACTTGATTTGTATCGAGGCGCCATATAAGTCAACAGTGAGGTGAAAAAAGAAAGAAAGAAATAAAGAAAGCCTTTCTTCCCTATCGTCTGCTATTCTCCCCTACGCCGTATACGTTAATAAACCGCCCACGAGATCGTTTAATGAATTAACCATCCACTTCAATGAATAAATCTACGCATCTTCTTTTTCTTCTTCTCCTTTTATATCGATTTCAAGAGATAAACTTTCCTTTTCACCCGCGCGCTGGGCGAGGGAAAATTTATCGCGCAACTTCGATATTTTCTCTGTGAAACCGCGCGGGGCCTCGAAACTTTTTTGTTTTTTTCCTTCATCTCTCAGAGACGCCATGGGGACTTTCTCTACAATATATATGTGTCTGTATAGAGGTATATCGAATTATCGATGATTAGTGCATCGCGTAGGTATCAACTTTGTTTCAAGTTGCAGTTAAGTGGGACTTTGCCGAATATACAGCTTGTTTGTCGATGCGTAGAGTGGTTGTAATCGAATGTAATTTTGATTCAGGCAGTATTGTTGCCTGAGACGTTGTTTTGGAGGTGAATTTTAGGATGGAATAACTGTTAAACTGTTTCATTTTTTTTTCGGAAGTTCTTTACACATGTTTATTGATCCTTGAAGAATATGTAGAATTTTTTTAAATATTATTATCGTGTACTTTTGTACATTTGTTTACAACGGTACGGAGAAAACACCCCCAATTGGCGACTAATGTTGTGGACGTTGTATGAATGTAAAAAAAATCAAATACACTCTTAATTTATATGGGTGTTGTGATATTTGGTAACAGATTCCGCAAAAAACAAAAAAAATACAAAATCGCGGCATGTTTAACTTTGATTATAAATTTTTTCGATTTTGCTGGCTATTTTACGAGATAAAAAAAATTACTTCGGCTCAATTCTGCTACCAACTTTGTAAAAGAGTCTGCTGGAGGTGAATGCTAAATCTGAGCTCAATCGGCCAATTGGTTATCGAGATATCGTGGTTGTCGATTTGAAAAACAGTTTCGAGAAAAACGCTTTTGAAGTTTGCTGCGTCTCGATCGCGCTCCGCGAGCGTATTTCTATCACTTGTCTCATTTTACGAGTATCGCTAAGGTATTCATTTCAAGAATCTGAGAATTTAACGATTCACTGATTTTCGTCTACAATGAAGTAACATACATGCCAATATACGGGTACTATTTCAAATCCAAGTTACCGAACTTTTAACAAAAAATGACGACTTTAAAAGTCGTCTAATTTTTATGACACTTTTTGGAGATGAGATGCTGGCCACAATTCTATCTAATAATTTACATACTAAATGAAACAGAGGGTCACCCAATGTTCAAAGAAAATATTAATAATAAAACTTAGAAAAATCTCACTAGCAGAAGAATTTTCGTAACCGCGACTTTCCAGAAAAAAATATAAAAATGTCTAAATCTACAAAATTTATAAGAATTTTTTGATTCCACTTTATTGTTGAGTATAATAAAAAGGAGGACAAATAACTTATCCATCCCGGTATCGCTAGATGAGGAGGCTTTTCCCGTAGATGAAGAATCATTTTCTTCGTGGACGAGGGCAAATAGAAAAAAATAATTTTTTAAAGTATTTTTTTAGGGATTTTCGAAAGACAGCCATTTTTGTTTGCTTTTAAATGACACAACTGATATGAAGGGCGCTGATTTCAGGTGACTACAAAAAACTCGTCACCACCGCCCACTTCACACTGTATCAAAAAGAATACTTCTGATTCATACTCTAGAATGGAGAATACTGACTATAATTAGTGTGCAAAAACGCAGCGCTTATTAAGATAAGCTAATAAATGTGCATACCTGAATATACAAGCCACTTTTGTGTAGTCAGCAAACACGATTCATCTTACAACTTTCATTGACCTCAAAAAAAGAAATGGCATGTAGCCTGTCAAACGAATAGAGTCCTTTGTAACCCAAACAAAAGTTGTCCCAAAAAAAAAACAAATCATATCCCTTCAAACAATATTATTAGGTAAGAAAAATTTGTGCCGAGCTTGAGGTCTGTAACTCAAGTTTAAGTGACAGCGCCAAATCATTTTCTTTCCCGTTTGATGTACATGGAAAATGTGCCTTTCATTTCAAACTTGATTAACTAAACGACTCATCAATATATTTCAAATGCGGTTAAAGAATCTCAATGCTGAACGTTCCAGCTTTAAAAACCTATCCTTATTTATCTCGACATCAATATTTTTACATAAATTATAACTACTTGAGAAATTCACGTATGTCGATCGAAAATATAAAAAAAATGTACTTTTTAAATTGGTGCGTAGCTTATGTAAAGATAATGATGAGATGAGATTGATTTTTTTTTTAAATTAAAGTTACAAATCTTCACGAATCTTCCGTCCAATTTGACAAATATCAATTATTTGTTGAGTTATTCAAGTTTAAATGTTAAGAGCGATTTTTTTTTGTTTAAATCAAATGGGAAGAAAATTATTGAACTCTACCACATAAACTTAAGCTGAAGAGCTTAAATTTCTGATGATTTTTCTTCGTTCCTAATATTGTCGTTTGAAGGAATAAAGGTGGAATTATTTTCTTTCTTCACCGTAAACCACATGCATTAGTTTATCGGTCCAGTAAAGATCGAATAAAATTTCCTCTTAATTCGATTCTAAAGCGATATTTTACCAATCTTGTAAAAATGAGCATCAATCAATAATCACCTTTCAAAATCGTGGCCACTTTGATCACCGCCTCATCCACCATCATCACCACATCCATCACCATCATCGACGGAGTTAGCCTAGCGACACGGTATCTGTGGTTTCTGGCAACATTGATTCACCCTTCGCGTGCACCTACAAAAAGTGCAACCGCACGGACTCTCATTATTTTGGAATGCTTTTCCTATGTTTACATCCCCGTTTATTTGACCGTAGCTAGAAGTGGGTCGCCGAAGGCAGAGCCCGCGGTTGCCGCATTAATCGGATTGGGGATAGTGGCAATCTTTGGCCCGCTGCTATGGTGGCAAGATACCATACAGCGCTACATTCGTTATTCATTAGACCGTTTGCCAAGCCCGGATTTGCGGTCTGACGCTTCACAAAGCTAATGGCGAAAATCCTCGTAAGTTGAATTCGAAGAGCCCGCGAAATTTCGTGCACCCTCGAAGGAAACGAAGAGGCGGTCGTAGAGTCGAACCGCGCATCCAAGTGGGCTTTCCAACAGCTGCGCTAAGTATGCTCACTATTGTAATATTCAATTAAAACTCAATTGCTTTAACAAAAAAAAACGCCGCCAATCAATCTATCGAAACATGAGCTGGTATCACACGCTCCAACCGCATCAAAATTCTGATCCCTAATATCAAGCAAACGATACAATTAATTGTGATAAAATTTATTGTGTACATGCGATATTCTTGTAGAAAGAGCTTGACGCTTGACATTTCTCCAAATTTTGAAGAAAAAAAACACTTTACAAATTGTAAGGGCTGTCTCAAAATGACCTGACATTTTTAATTGCGCGCCACGTCATGGAGAATTACATGATTGAGCAACGCATAGAAATTGTGAAAATGCAATGTGAAACAATGCAGTTATTGCAGACGAAGTTTCATGGTTGTTTTATCTTGCGCCGCGGCGATGTGAATTGGCCACCAAGATCGTGCGATTTGAGGTCATTGGACTTCCTCCTTTGGGGTTTTCTGAAAGGAAAAGTGTATGCCAATGATCCACAGACCATTCCGGATCTCAAGGAAGCAATTGGACACACGATTAATGTAATTAGCCCGCAATTATGCCAAAATGTTATTGAAAATATTGTCAAAAGAATGAACGTTTGCAGAACGGACGAGTCGGCCATTTATCGGATATTGTGTTCCACACATAATCTCCATGTTTGTACCTTATATTAAAATAAAAATATTCGTTCTTTTCAATTAAATAATACGTTTTATTAATAGATTAAAATGTCAGGTCATTTTGAGACACTCTTTAGTTACCATAGGATGAATTGTGAATTACTAAGTGATGCACCGAATTCATGCACATTTCAATACCGTTGGTCTCTCGTCAGTGAAAAAAACATACATATTAAACGGTGTTTCAACTGATTTTATGGAAAAATGACGAAGAAATTGAGGGTTGGATGTTTTTTTTTACATAAAACTAGCAAAATTGTACCAACGAAGCTAAAAAAAATGTTGTCGAGAATCTTGAAAATCTCGTGCATCGGTTTTCCGACTGGTGGTGATTTCGCACGGTCAACGCGCATACATATACGCGCGTCACATACGGACTTTACTCCCACTACTCTTTGCTGTAGTGGGAGTAGCAGACCGTTGCTGCGACATCTGCCGATAGTTTTCGGCGCTTCGTAGTAAAACTATGAATTCTGCAATACCGCGTCGAAATTTGGCAGTATGTGATAACATGACCTTAACATTATTTTACAAATTTCCACAGTGGTCAATATTTAGTCATCTGCAATTTTTCGACCGGTGTCGAAAATATAGCACAATTAAAAGGCATTTTTGTCACCTGAAACTTATTGTTTTACAGGAACCGCCGTTATTTTAAAGTGCACATGGAATGCCATTTTCTTGAATTATTGCAGATTCTTCAAACGAACGTTTCCAAGAATAGAGGTCAGGGGCAGGGGACGCAACGAAATTATATCGAATCTCGTATAATTTCTGGGCCTTTCCCTAGAAATGCTTATCGACGAACTAAGCTGTTGCAATTTTCGAAGTATCAAAAGAAACTATTTTTGCATTTTTTTGTTTACACGAGTGTGCAATTACGGACAAGATTGATGCAATTAGAATTACCTAAGGATACACTTGGCGTACACGATTTTCATTTCTCGAATGTTTATCTCCATCCGACGATAATAGTGTGGTACACACGGTCTCCGCTGAATGTCGTCTCGCCTCGATGGAAAAAGATATATGATTTTTCCGCTGAACATGACTATCCAGTAAAAGTAAATTGGCGAGCCTTTATTTGTGCGAAAAAAATCGTTTTGTATACACATATGGACGTTACTTTTTCCCCTCGTTCCGGGTTGACACTTACCGAAAAAAAAAAATCTTTCGAATTTTATTTTTCAAATTCATATATTCTCAACCCGATTTTACGTGTGTTTTCGTGTTTATATTTATACATTTATATGTATACGTGTGCATATATATGTATGTGTGTGTGTGGGTGTATGTCCACGATAAATCGGTCTCGCTCTCGACATTTATATCAGCATACCCGCGAATTTCCAACGTCCCCGGAATTTTATTCGCAACAAAAACCCGTATGTGTATTATTTTACCTCGTCTTATTCCAACGTCTCCACAAAGTAGTTGAGGCCATTGTCACGTGCTTTCAGCTTGACGTTTCGTTTTATTTCGTATCTCGCGTTTTCGGTCCACTTTGTCCGCAAATCATTTAACTAGGTCCGGTGATTTTTCGGTACAACGTGGATACTGTGTCTATTGTGTGAGGTGTTAAATGAGCAATCGACGAATAAGCTCGATATGTGCTGAAAAGTATTTTCAACTCATTTTATGTGCTATACAACCGCCGAGTAGACATTGTGTAATGTAATTTTTATTCGTTCGTTTCTTTTTAATTTCGTTTCGAATATATGTATAAAGTGTGTATGTAATATTTTACAATATCCTTGATGGCTTCCCGGAGTTTGATCGCAATTTTTTTTTTGCTGTAGGTTCACTGCATCCTATCGACACTTCTCGTATTACCTGGCCTAGTTGTCTAGGAAATCCATTATTTCTTATCATCACATTATATGCATATATATATATATATATATATATATATATATATATATACCATATATATGTATATAAATATATATAATCGATAACTACTATTGTTCGGTACATGCAACGCCGCCGATTCGGGAAGAAAAAAAAACTTTATCGCTTCCAGACTCTCGACACGATACATCTTTCGTTTTTTAAATTTTTTGTTTATAATTTATTTTGCATTTTGGCCAAGCGGTCTGTATTTTTCACGCACACACACAATTTTTGTTGTTATTGTTGTTGTTGTTGTTGTCTCTACTTACAAATTGACTTTCCATTTTTTTCTTTCATCTTCCACCATCTTGTCTATACTCGCGTAATCATTGACTTAAATCTAATAAGAGCCATCCTCACTTTACGTACACCGATCGTATTATTCACGTAAATCTTTGACACACCGTGCTCTTACAATGAGTATTTTACCGAAGTATTTTTTTGCTTTTATTTTGCCTTCGTATTTCCGTCATAGTGTTATTATCGTCGCACGTTGTAACGATCCGTTACGACCATTAATCCTAAATATATATATATTTAAATATATATATTTATATATTAATATATTTGTTCAGAGTTACTTTAAGGGAGAGAGATAGATGGTTTTTGGTATATAAGACGATAGATGCTTTATCGTACAAGGATCGGAAATTAATCGAACAAAAATTTCGTAACTTCGTCCTAGGGATATAAAATTAAAGGCGCTTTAAGAGCAATACGATTTTTTCGCGATTATTCTTCGTTCGGTCGTTTTCTTTCTCGCTATTCAGTAAAGAAAAACAACGATCGGAACGCACGCAATCTTTTAACCGGCGAGGTATGAATCGTTCGGGATGCACTTTTTTTACGGGACGATATCGCGAATTTAAATATTTATTTGCGAGGTTGTTGTTTTACTCGAAGAAATCGACTACGACGAATGCTCCAACCAACAATATATTACGGCAATTATTTTTTTTACCAACGGAATTTAAAAAAAAATTCAAACGAAACGGTAATTACTACGTAATTATAAGACACACATGTGCCAGTACACCACGTGAGTAATGCGACAGTACCGGTGCGGTGAGAGGAGAGTAGGGGAGGAGAAGAGGAAGAATGGAGAGGCTAATGAGAAATTATGGCTAAACGATACTTTATAAAAATATATCAACAAATAATAAATATCTCTAACAGTGTATTACTGTGTATAATTCGTCATATATGGCGTAAACAACAGCCAAAAAACCATTTACATTCACTATGTACACGTTATAAATCTACTCGACCTAAAATCCAATATCCAACAATTCTTTTTTCTCTTGATCTTCTCGGTTTTCCTCCTCTTCTTTTCAATCGACTAACTTCGCATTGGGGATTATTATATGCATCAAGTATAATCAAGTAGAGCCGATTATTTGGCAGCCCAAGAAAAATTCTCGCTTCACATTGCGTTTACGTCGTTCCTTTAATGGAATTATATTTGATTCTCTTTCGTTTTCATTTACGTTTTGTTATTTTTTTTTTTTTTAATATATACAGTACTGTACGAAAGTTCGGAGTCGCTTTCCGATTTTTCAACCGGGACAAAAATATACGTATCGCGGCCATATAAAGATTAGCCAGAATTTTCTTTTTTTCAACAAAAATGGTCTGCTTCTTTTACCTTCACTGAAGTTGAACCTGTTGATTTTTGCGATTTTTATACGGTCACAAAGCCGCAGGTAGTATTTTTTAGAATTAGCAGAAATTACTTCTTGAACGAAATCCGGTTTGGTTACGCATTTCTTTTTTTCACTGAGATACATTATTCTTTGAACGGGATCAAAAATGTTTGATCGAAAAATTCGGGAAGAGATCTCGAACTTTTCGGCGTTACTGTATAACTACCGATCTCAACTTACCGAACTTATCGGACGATGCGCTAGTTCGAATCGGAGCAATGGAGGGCGTTTTCAGTACGAGAAAAAAAAATAAAAAAAAGTAAAATAAAATAATTGGTCACTAATTTTCTTATCGTCGCATCGGTATATCGATATATATATATATATATATACCGATATATTGGGACAATTCATTCCATTATACAAATCAACTCGTTTCAACATGTTGCGTCACGGCGAATTTTTCTATACAATTATTTACACACCGACCAGGCTACTAAATATATATATATATATATATATATATATATATATATATATCCAGTATAATTTCATAATAGTGTACGCGTACTGTTTAGTTTTCCTTCCTTTTTGTATGAGAACCTCAGCGTCCGGAAAATCGATTCTACTACTTCTCTTAAGCCGTTTCCTTATGGGGATGTATAAGGTCGACATAACCTCACAAATTTTCTCACAGATGGCTAAGTTTTCTCGAAAAAAAATGGAGCATCAGGCTCTGTAAAATTCACCGATGCAAAGCCTGACAGTTTTCTTTTGCCCTAAATATTAATAATCTTCGAGAAATGTCTGTTCGAAAATTTCAGCTATATCTCTCGCACTCATATGTCACGTGGCACAGCTTCCTACTTCGCCTTAACACACTTTGCGAACACACATTCTCTCTCATTACCCTTAAAATCATCGGGAATAAGAAACATATGGAAAAAAAAGAGAAAACAAAAAGATATGGATCTACAAGTTTTCGATAACACGGTTAAGTGAATATTCTTACCCTTATACATATCCATGTATATATACATCCGTGTAATACTTGTGTCTCGAATTTTGCAATTTCCACCGAAGCTTCCACTTTGACAGTCAAGTCCGAACTTTAGTTTGAACTCAATCATGCGCGAATATACTTTGTTTTTCTTACCGCGCACTCGAAACAATTTCAACGCCTTACGCTGCATGCTATTGTTTGTTCTCTCTTTTTCTTTTTGCTCACCGCCCAAACTTGGTTTTGTCTTGAAAAATGGAAAGGGTTTTTTTCTTTTTTTACAACCCCCACGCGCCCCCGTCGCTTGTCTCAGAAGTCTTACGAGTTCACTACTCACAATTTTTCTTCTATTGTAGCGTCGACTTTGTTTGATCGTCCTCATCGTCAACTGGATCATCGATTCCTGTGGCCATTGGCCAATGGGCATATACCGGGTGGGGCATTTAAAATATTACAGAGCAATAGCGATCAAACTATTGATGATATCTAAAAAAAGTTTCGCATGAAAGTTGTATGTTTTGAGAAGGACGACATACGGCACCATCGTGAGTTTTTTTTTCGGTGGAGGCGCCAAAGCTACTTCAAGGTGAGCTTCACTTTTTTCTAAATCGTTCGTATCGTACTCGCTGATACGAGTACAATGAAAACATACAAGTTCATTACCAAACAATAAGGTACCGAAATAAATGAAGACATTTACTTGAACAAAGTAGACACGCCTGACGATATGAAAGATAGAATCATCCGAGCACATTCTCAAATTACACCGCAAATGTTGGCTGAAGTAAGGCGATCTTTTCATCAGAGAATAAACAAGTGCTAACAAGTCGAAGAATCAACATTTCAAGCATCTTCTGTAGGTCGACCCAAACCAAGGTTTGTAAATCGTTTAACCCTTAAGTGCATTCAGTATCGAAAACAACATATCGTGTTCAAATGATATATCCGAGCAAAAATACGTTGTCATGGGTTTAAGATATTAAAAGTCATTATTCCGATCTGATACGATTTTTCGACTATTTTGCGTGACAAGAATGACCTTGTATTGTGGGTCATTGAGCTCGTCTCAAAGTCAGTAATGATATCATAATAAAAAATACATAGTTCGATTAAAAAATGTGGAGTTGACGTTGACGTTGCCTTGGCGCCTCCATCGAACGAAAATTCGGTTGGTCCCGTATGACGTCCTTCTCGAACGATACAACTTTTATCTGAAACTTTCTTAGACATCACCAATAGTTTGAGTGCTATTGCTCTGTAATACTTTAAATGTCCCACCCTGCACACACACACACACATACACACACAGGTATGCATATACAGAAATGTATGCAAGTTGCCAAAGTACAATTTCTGTGTTGGGCTTTAGACTCGGAACTTTTTCATATGAAAATCATCAAATGTCTCAAATGGATCCATATATATATATATATATATAAAAAGATTGAACATATTTGATTTGGAGAACCGTTCTCATAGTAGCCGCATGCTCGCATTCCAACAATAAACCCTAAAGTCTTCAAAACAACCTTTATATAGATGTATGCGTGTTTATATAAAGGTCGTTTTAAGGATCAGCCTGTCCCCAATATCAATGATTCGTTTAAAAAAAGTTTGAGAACCATCTTTAAAACACCCAGATGTGTAAATAGCCAAGCTTACATAAATATAAGGGGTTCAAAATGTATTTTCCCCATACATACCGGTATATATAATATATACTGGGTGAGGCAACACCTATTAGCAGTAGAAATGTTTTCTATCCTATCAGACCTAGGAGAAAACCTTTTCTACAAAAGTTGCATCGTTCGAAGGGGGTATCGAGTGGTGGCTTCGAGGTTTATCAAGGTGGAGGCGCTGCGGAGATTTCAAGGTCACCTCCGGTTTTTTAGAAATGTGACTACGTTTTTCCTTTCAGTATCTTATCAAGGAACTAAAAATAGGTCCACACATAAAATTTGAAGATGATCGTTTAAAATGTAGTATAAAAAATCGATTAAAAAGAAATTTTAATCTTTCTAGTCTAGAATCGATTTGAAAAACGTTGCAAACGCTAACTCCCATGAAAGGTGCTCAAGGTGATGGCCACCACTTTCAATGCACACTTGCAATCTGATTCGCATTGATTGTATTGCCTTATTTGAATTCTATTCCATTTGAAACGGGGTGTATTAAAAAAAAATCAAGGTCACTCTAGGCCAGAAACATTGAAATTCCTGTTTCATCGATGTTTATACTAAATCTTGGTCGATAATCTTAAAATTTGGTGTGTGAACTTATTTTTAGTTCGTTGATAAAATTCTGATAAAGAAAATAGTGGTCTTATTTAAAACGATGGAGGTGACCTTGAAATGTGCGAAGCGCCTCTATCTGGATGAGCCTCGTAGCCATCACTCGATAACCCCCTTCGAACTGCGCAACTTTTGTAGGAAAAGTTGTTTTCTAACTCTGATGGGTTAGAAAATATTTTTAGTGCTAATAGTTGTTGCCTCACCCGGTATATATATTAGATGTAGTAAAAAGAAATCCATTATTTTTGCAATAGATGGCTTTAGTAATCTGTATCTCGCGTTGTATAAGTGCGATCGGATTACGCTAGATGGCGTTTGAAAGATAAGATTTCGTACTAAAATAAATATCTCAGACAGTTTTGTGATTGCTTGACTCAATATTTTTTGAGCGCGCGTCAAAGATGGCCACCAGCAAAGTGAAAATACGCCATATTTTGCAGTTTTTCTTCGATAAAGGCGAAAACGCAAACCAGGCGGCTGAAAATGTGAATATTGTTTATGGTCCTGATACTGTAACAGCCAATCACGCGCAATTTTGGTTTCGTCGATTCCGTTCCGGTAATTTTGATGTCAAAGATGCACCACGCTCTGGAAGGCCAATTGTCGAAAATGTCGATAAAATAATGGAAATCGTCGAGTCCGACCGTCATGTAAGCACTGTTTCGGTTACCCAGGAGCTAAACATTGCACAAAAAACCGTTTGGAACCACTTGAATAAGGCTGGATACAAAAAGAAGCTCGATGTATGGGTGCCACACGAGTTAACGCAAAAAACCTCATGGACCGAATTTCCATCTGCGAATCGCTGCTGAATCGCAACAAAATCGACCCATTTCTGAAGCGGATGGTGACCGGTGATGAAAAGTGGGTCACTTACGACAACGTCAAGCGAAAACGGTCGTGGTCGAATCGCGGTGAGCCAGCGCAAACGGTGGCCAATCCAGGATTGACGATCAGGAAGATTTTACTGTGTGTTTGGTGGGATTGGCAGGGAATCATCTACTATGAGCTGCTCCCCTATGGCCAAACTCTTAATTCGTACCTGTACTGTCAACAATTGGACCGTCTGAAGGAAGCAATCGCCCAGAAGCGGTCAGCTTTGGCCAATAGGAGAGGCATTGTGTTCCATCAGGACAACGCCAGGCCACACACATCGATAGTGACTCGCCAGAAGCTCCGGGAGCTTGGTTGGGAGGTTCTCATGCATCCACCTTATAGTCCGGATCTGGCACCAAGTGATTACCACCTGTTCCTGTCTATGGCGAAAGATTTTGCTGGTGAAAAATTCGCCTCAAAAGAAGCTTGTGAAAATCGACTGTCCCAGTTTTTTGCCAATAGGGACGAGGGTTTCTATGAGAAAGGCATAATGAAATTACCTTCAAAGTGGCAACAAGTTATCGATCAAAACGGTGCATATTAGACCTAAATCGGATCATTCTAACTATGCTAAATAAAGCCTTCAATTTCATGCAAAAATAATGGATTTCTTTTTACTACACCTTATATATATATATGTGTGTGGAGGGGGGGGGGGGCTATCCCCCTAAGTCATTTAATTATTTTCACATATAAACGGGTCTTGGGCCGAAGGCCTAACACAAAAATTTAATCGCACTTGGGCAGCCTGAATAAATTACCGCAAACGAGTCTCTAACATCCAGTACCTTAAGTGCGATTTGATTTTTTTTTTCTTTGCACAGCGGTAAATAAAGTATCTCTCTTGTGACGCGAGCCGTCGCTCTCGGTATTCGTTCGGCTTTACGCGATTGCCAATCGGGCAAGTGGGCAATTGTAGGAGGAAAAGGCTAAAGACGAAAAAAAAGAGCGGCAAAACTGCTCGCCACCTTGTTTGATGTTATTTCTCTCACTCCACTTCTCTCTCTCCCTCTGGCTCTCGCTAGTTTCACGACCCATTGAGGTCAAGACGATGTTCCGAACCCGTGCGTGTACGTACGCATACGAGTAACTGAGCTTTTTGTCGTAGTAACGAACGGCGTTGTAAGCGACGATCGTCTTTTTTCACTTGAAGTCAGCGATTCCGTCGGTCCTGCCGTCTCGTATCGATGACGAACGATGAGCAGGAAACGATGTTCGAGAGCCACGACGAGGCCATAAGGCATAGAAGAACATTCGCCAAGCAAGGCGAGCGGAAGTCAGCGTTGCTGAAACCAGAAGCTCTCGCTACGTTCAACAATACCGCCGCGTCCGCGATCCCGTCCGGCGAACGTACAAGGAACATCCATTCCCCGGCGTGAGACCATTGAACGTTCTCGAAATTCAACGTACTTCGGTAACACGCCTCGGTCTCGCCGTCCTGCAACGAGAGATTTGTTTCAAAGACTGCAAACCTCGCAAAAGCGACGAAGATGGAAGAAGTATGAGAAAAAGAAAAAAAAGATGTCCAGGAGCGTAATTTGGTGTATTAAGGAGGTACGACTACTTCCTCCGGGTCAACAAAGAGACTAAATTTATGTTACCACACGGGTGTTCTGATTTATATTGACTTATGTTGAATATTCGTATTTTCGATCCCAAAGTGCCAAATTTGTGGTAAATATTTTATTTATTGCATATGTACTAATAAAAACTGAAAAATTAGATCCTCAACGACTCTGGAGTCTTCACAACGATTTCCAAGCAGTAGCGAGATTCATTAACTCGGTAGCGACCGTTTTCGTTATCGTTAGCTAGCGACAACCAATAAGACAGCCCTTTCTTCTGTGATCATTCGTGCGAAGGCTGTCGCTAGCTAGCGACATCGAAAACTGTCGCTACCGCGTTACAGAATCTCGCTACAGAGCTAGGTTATGCTCGCCAAACGAATCAGCTGTTACGCCCAGCGTTGGCAAGTATATGGGTGCTATTTCGTCATTATGATAATATTCAACCCGAAGTTGAAACCGTTTCATAATGTAGTACTTGAACTACACGGTAAAGTTCGAATTGTCGATTTTTTACAATATCTATTATGTTTAATTTATCAAATTTCAGTTTTCCAACGACTTTAGTTGCATACGTGAGCAGCAAAACCGTGATCACGCAATTCCGATCGACCGTCTCCATAAGACGACGTGCTTCACTAGCTGAAAGTGCTCGAGTTTGCAATTTTATTATGAAAAAACTGAACGGTCAATATAGCTCAAATTTTTCCAAAAGGTGCATAACGTATTCGTCAATATCATATAAAAGTTTCAGGTCCAGAAGCTGGATTCTTCTCAATGATTGTACCTCCTTAATCTATACATATAAAATAGTTCCGTGGCTGGCTGACTGACTGACTGACATATAGGCATCGCACAGTCTAAACGGCGAAAGATAGAAACATTAAATTTGGAAGATGTATCCCTTAGATGATGTAAAGGTGCACTAAGAGAGGATTTTTCGAAAATCAACTTTTAAGGTGGTGCAATGTGGTGTAAGCGTTTACATGGAAAAGTGTATTTCTTGCGTGTATCAACTTGAAACTTGGTATAAATATTATTAAGAACAAATAATAAAACGCATATTTTACGATTTTTTAACAACACCTAATTAGGGGTGCAACAGGGTGTTGAAGTTTGTATGGGAACATCGAATCCTCGGCTTTTATCTCAATGAAATTGGAAATTAAAGGGCGCAAAGGTGCACTAACTAAGAAAGGATTAGCTTCTCGCATGGTCAACTAAACGTGGACCCTTCGAGAGTATGGAGAGCCCAAAACTTGAATGTGCTTGCCGAAGACCATAAATCATACAATGTTGTCTATAAAACTATATTGCAAGGTTGGCACTTTTATACTACTATTTCATTAATCACCAACCCTTACCTCAGTCAGTCAGTCTACCAACGTGTTTGAGAAATATGACACTGTACCTTCTTTCTTTATTTCTAACTTTTTTCTCTCTTTGTTTATCTCCACTCTGGATCAAATCCTAAAGTTCATACGGGCAAAGTCGCGGGCAAAAGCTAGTTCTACATATATTCAATTGTAAATTACTTCCTAAAAGTTCGCGAATTGATATGATGCTTCTTATGGAATAACTAGCTGCACCCTCGGCTTCACTCGCGTTGAAATCTTATCGATGACAGATCTACGCCCTCAATTTTATATTGTTTAAATTTTTGACTGGTTTGTGGGAAATCTTTACGGAAGATACTGAGAAGGATCTGCACTACCTGAGTGTGTGGGACTCTAACCTAACAAAATCTTTCCCCGTCCTTCCCTCTAGTCCCCATTATCAAGCACGCCTCATCACCTGTGAATTGTTTATTTATTTTGTCATTTGGACTTATTGTTCGTAGTTTTATGCGCCTTTTTTCTTTGACACTTTGTTTATTGAAAATAATTATATCTGTGAAGACAATTTATGAAAATTACACACAACCCCTGATTACTTGTAAATTATTGTTTGTTCATTTGTTTATCCGTTTGTTTGTTTGTCATCGTTCGTTGCTGCCGTTTGTTTACTTAATTTAAACGTTATCTTTGTTCGTTTGTGTGGTCGTTTATTGTAATTGTAATTGGTGCGGAGTGGAGGCTCCTGCGATAGATCAGAGTGATCTTGATGTTTTTCAAATGGGATACACCCTTTTTCAAACGCATACCTTTTTCTTTAGCTAGGTTTGTACCCTACTCCAATACGAATTCATTGACTTTGTAATATGTTGATCTTCCAAGAGTATTTAGCATCTCTTGTCCAATTTCAAATTCTCCCTACCCTGAATGACGATAAAATGTTCTTCTTCTGCCTTCGATGGACCCACCTTAGACTTATATCACTCACAAACACGCTGGTTTAGTGAATGACAATTTTACTTGGATTGAGGTTCAATCGATGATTATAAAAAAATTAAATACTTCGTTTGTTTCAAAAGTAGTTTTCCCGTAAAATAGTAAAAAAAGAAAGGGACCTGCATTGATCCAGCATAATCGCTATCGTTATTTGATATCGGTCACGCTGTCGGACTGTCGTAATGAGATCATTTATTTTTGTTTATTATAAACTAGTTCTTGCTATTTCATGACCTCGTGCTTTTCTTAAAGGGGAAAATTCATTTGACATAACAATTCATACACGAATGAATCTATTCAGAAAGATATCGCGAATTCGTGTTAACAAGCTATATCAGAGCATCTTAAACACACGTGGCATTATCATTCTGTCATGTAATAAAGTATCTTTTAAGTTCCATATTCAAGTCCAAGGATCATCCTAAAACGGAAGGAAATCCGTGTTTCCATGTACAAGTCCAAAGATCTCCCGATCGAATCCAGAAGAAAAACGTTTTCCCGATTTTGAGAACAAGTAGAATTTGAACGGTAACAAGTGATAGGGAAGGTCAATGAATCGTTGGTCAATACATTCGCATCGAAGTGTGCTATAAACGTACCCCGAAAAAAAGGCATCATTCCATTGAAAAAATAAACTAAGATTGAATATTCTGAGGTGCTTCCAGTCAGACTGTACTTGCTTCCACCATCGGATGTTCCCCTTAAAATACTACAAGTGGTATGGGAAACCGTTTTTCGAAGAACGCGAATGAATGGATTGGAATGAAGAATGATTGAATGAATTGGGATGAAATGGAATGAGGAATGGATTGGGTAATATTTCCGTAGAAAGATTTAAATGGGATTACTCTGTACACACATCGGTGGAATTAATTCTTTTAGAAATACTTCTAATAGAAATTAGCTTTTTTTAAATATTTACGCAGTAAATGTATGTTCTGCTACGATGAAATGATACTGTAATGTTTTAATTTTAATCTATAATGTTTCTACTCAATATTTGCACATGATTATTCATGTAAATGTTTTAATATTTTTACTAAAGAAAATATGAAGCCGAATTGCAAAGTACGAATTTTCATAAATGTTAAATGCGTCCAGAATTAATTTCACTAGTGTTGATGCATGTATATGTCTATAACTACGTGTCTATATACATGTGTGGGTGTATGTATGCGTGTATATTGTACGATACGTTTGAAAATGTAGCAGCACGATTTGACGTGTTTGAGATCGATCAGAATTTCCATTTCGTATGACGTCGCGTAATTTTGAGTGTTCTTTTTATGTTCACCAATAAAACGGCCCCGACTTGTGATGTTTCACCGATTGTATTCGTGACGAGACAATATACGAGGGCGGAACTACCCCCTCAGGACAAGTTCTAGCCCATCTCGTTTTCTCTCTCGCCTTATATGGACCGCACCAATTCTTCGTTTTGTCCCGCAGCAGCCCATTGCGACAGAAATCCGACAAATCGTTCAGATCACGAAGCCGGTATACCTTTGCTTCCCGCCTCCCCCCTTCCCCCTCCCCCTGCCCTCGCCAGTCTCTTTCTCGGCGCATTCGTCTTTCGACAAAGCGGAAAAACATGGCGAGAAAAAAATTCATAGTCCTTGTGCGCCTTGCCGGTATATAGAAACGAGGCCCCTGCGGGCACTATATATTACCACGGGAAGCCTCGACGGTTTACAACCCACCCTCGAACCCTCACACTCCCATACTCGAATCTTCGAAAAATACGGGATTCCTTCGTTTTTTTTTTTCTTTTTGTTCTCTCGTACGCGGGGAATAAGCTTCGTTTTCGTGCGATTTTTACGCGAGATTCTCGTTTATTTTTGTTTTGTCTCGAGGGCACTAGAAGTTTTTGAAATTGTCGGGAATATTTGATTTATAAATCGTATGAATTTACGAGCGAGGCTGCTGGGACGACTAAAACAAACAAGAAGAAAAAAAAAACCTCCATCATCGTAAACCTTGCAGCAACGAAGGTACTTCTTTTTTTCTCTTGCTTATTCGAATTTCACAAGCTTGAACTCACTCTTCAATTTGCCTCAAATTTTCGTCAAATTATAGCTCCGAGCTCTATTCGCGTTTTATCGCAATCTTTCGAGGACAATATTTTTTCTACGCGGAAGAAATAATATTTTATCGTGCTATGCGTCCCGTGAATCTGTTCGACAAAAAATCTTTCTGTATATTTTTTTCTTTTTTTGTTCATTTTTTTTTTACCAGTATTGGAGGAGCAAAAACTCCGTCAGACGTGACGTCGGCGCCGGGCACGTAGACCCTCTCCCATGAGAGCCAAATGACCCTTGTGTAGGCCGGCATAGCACAAAATTCCACTATTATCTCGAGGGACTGGCCCTCGTTTGCCGTGATCGTCTGCGACACCGGATGAACTACGGGTTGTCCTGAAAATAAATAAGAAAATGTGTGATGCATAGAAATACGATAAACCGAGGTAAGGTGTTTTCTTTTTTCAACGTTTATTGTTATTATGTAATCATTTTTATTTCTACATAATCATTATTTTCATTATTATTTCCTGTTATTCATAATCCTTTTCTTATTCGATAGACAATAAAATGAGCAAATATTGGACCGCTCCGAGTTACACCAGATAACAAAAAGGCGTTCAAGTGCGAGTAGAAAATATGGGAAGGAAAACTTTTATAAATAAAAAATCTTTCTTCCCTTATTTACCATTAATCTATACCTATAAAACGATTCCGTGACTGGCTGGATGAATGATTGACTGACAGATAAAGAACGCACAGCCTAAAACGCTAAAGATAGAAACATGAAATTTGGAAGATATGTTCCTTAGAAGGTGCAGAGTTTACAATAAGAAAGGATCTTCCGAAAATGAACTCTTAAGGGATAAAACACCACTCTAAAATTTTGAAAAAATCGATTTTTTTTGCTTAAACAATACTTAAGGGTCATAAAAACAATATCCAATGATCCTATTGCCAAAAAAAAATTCTAAGAAGTTCAAATTTCAATTTTGCCGCAGCGCCTCGGAGGTACTTATAAGTACTTATAAAACTTTAAACGCGTTTTTCTTGAAATCACTTTTTTCAAACTGGGCGGAAACGCTGCTCTAAAACCGTTGGATGAATTGCTTTGAAATTTTCACTGTAGTTTCACAATCACATTGTCTAAAGAAGTACATAGCCGTTTTTTGATTGAATGTAAACTTTTTTTTTATAAACAAATTACTGCAAATTTTTTTGCCGAAAAAATGAAATTTTTTAAAAACTTGTGCCATTTTCGCAAAAATTGATAAAAAAAAAACCCTATGTACTTCTCTAGCCAATGACATATAGATTAAGAAAACATTAATTTTTTTTTGTTCTAGCTCTTATGCTTTCGGAGTTCCACGTCCGCCCGTGGAGGTATCGAAAAAAAGGCATTCTTGAAGACTGGCTTTGCCGCCATTTTTTATCAAAAAAGCAATAAAACATTTTTTTTACATACTTCAATATGTGTTTAACAAACCCTGAAAAAAGAAACCCGATCCCTTTTTCAATATTCTAAAAAAAAATTATCAAATTTAGGGCTTTTTTGCTGACTCTAGAGTGGTGTTACCCCTTAAGGGGATGAAAAGGGGTGTAAAATTTTGTATTCAAAATAATATCCTTTGCGTGCATTAACTTGAAACTCGGCATAAATTATCTTCAAAACAAATAATGAAACGCATATTTTAGGATTTTCAAAACAACCCCTAACGAGGGATGCAATGGGGTGTTGAGGTGTTCAAACCAAACACGTAATAGCTTGAAGCCAAATTCCACGCGAGCGAAACTGCGGCCGAAAGCTAGTGTTATTATCAGAAGATAAAGCTTTTCCCTTTATTTTCCTTATTTAACAACATTATTTTACAGTAGCCGTAATTTAGTCGAAAATACTCACTAAATACCATTCTCCTGTATTATCTTAGATATTTTAATCAAAGGCTTACATTACTGCACAAATAAAAAAATCACTTGGATCAATGAAATTGTTCATTCATGAATATGAAACACTAAAGTATTTAATTACTGCAGGTATTCGTCATTTCGATAGAATAAATAATTATCAAAGTAACCAAATATTCAATTTAGTCAAATAAATAATTCGTTGGCATCCCGCAATGACGGAAGTAATCAGCACGAGTCATTTTCTTTCAGTGCGAACGGAAGAGTGGAGGCGGGGGGGGGGCAATCCCCAACGGTCGCCATTTTTATTGCATCGTCCCCAAACGCCCTGCAATGGCGAGACCTATGCCGTATCCGTCTCCGGTTCAACACATCTGTATTCTGGTGTACCGATTTCCGTACAGCTATCAACATTGCGGTAAATGGATATTCGGGCAAATATGCGCTTTTGTGTATATCGTAAAGGTGTAGAGAGATAGAGAGAGCGAGCGAGAGAGGGGGGAGGAGAGCGATAGACAGAGAGAGAGAGAGAGAGAGAGAGACGAGGTTTGGGAGAGGATTCGCTTATACACTTTGGCTAATTGAAGCTAGGATACCGGCTGTCGGTGTTAGTTGTATTCTCGTTACGTTACCTCTCTCATCTGCATAGATTCACTCGTTCGTAAAGCAAGCTTTCCCACCCTCCCAAGCCTCCTCTTCCCCCTTAACCATCTATGCAACTCCCGTTTCCTTCCCCCGTTAGGTACTTGCTACCAAAATCGGCTATGTCTGCCCTGTACATACAACCTGTACGTACATATGCATATCCGAGAAGGGCCGATCTTTCCTATACGCATCCTATGTGTACCGTATAGAATTGAGGGCCCCGGGTACATCGCCCATGGAGGATCTCTCATGAATATTCCAAGCGGGAAATTCGCGGGAATATCTTAGTCGAGATTAGGCGTTGGGAAGGAGCGTTACAGCGGAGGGCAAGCGGGTAAGGGTATTTCGGTGGTAGATATATTCACGCTGTGTTGCGAAAGAATAGACAGCCATAACCAACCGATATATCACACCGTGATTGCGATAACCTCTGGGTGAATGGTCCGGTGGTCTATGATGGCCAGAATGGTGTGACAACGGCGATACAATCGCTCCACAACCACAATCGTCTTCTCCTCGTCTTCTTGGTCGTACCGGCACATTGTCTCGAAATTGCTCCAATACCGTACATTGTCGGTCGCCCATCAAAGGGTATTCAAGTTCTTGGACGGACGGAGGTAAACGCACGTAAAGGGAGTCGATGTACTCGACAACGCTGACTTTGAAAGACTCAAAGAGCCTGTCTTGTGATGGACTTTCTCCTCAAACGGAAATGGAATGCTAATTTCACTGTTGGATCTGATCTCATTCTTCCAAAGTACTGATTTCACTATTACGGTTTTCATTTCGTCGTTTTCGTTTTCATTTCGACTTATCGTGTATGTGAATCTGCTAAAATGTTGAATGAAAAATATAAGTTTTGTTGAATTCTGTTGGACCCAGTCCACAATGCAGTTCTTTTCGCACCAATCTGTACTGTGGAAATTTCAGCGGAGAGCATATAATATATTTAATAACAACGATAATAATATAGCCAACGATTTCAACATTCAACCATCAGCATTTGAATCGGGGCTATAAAACCATGGTCGAAAGAGGACTCTTTCCTCAAACTGACCAAAAGACGACTTCCGTTGCAGGCAACATCAAATTTCATTACCGGAAATTGTGCTTCCAGGCTTGGAAAATACCAAAAATCAGTATGTTTTTTACAGTTCCCAAAAAGATGCGTACATAATACTGAGCTGCACTGAAAACTATAAGGTATAACGTTCCGGTGGAAATGCTGAAGACGAAAGACTTCGGGAGGAGAGGGTAGTTCTTATTATTCTCGTATAATTTGCAGAACATTGGACTTCGGCGAAGATTCTACGTGAGTTAAGAAGCATTTCTTGGGGGAGTTACTTCTGCGCAAAAATTTGTCGACTTTTGATGAAAGCTAAATTTCAAGTTTGAACTTTCGAGCAAAGATTTCTGTCAAAAGAGCTGGTAGCGCGAAGATCTTCATAGATTCGTTTCTTTACATAAATTCACTCATTTCTCTGAATGACCCATTCGTTCCAACAAAAAAATTAATGTTCGTTCCGTTACCAAATTCATAAACTCAACCTTTTTATTTTTCCAGTTACGCGTGAAGTGAGGAAACATAATATTTTGCATATGATATCATCGAAATAAAATATACTTTCGTTACGCAATTCATGGTACGTGTGTCATTACGAGCCCGCGAGCAGTTGCATATCAGAGGCTTAAACTCGCGTGAGCACGCGGCACCGTATTACGACATTACTGCGTAGGCATTGAAAATAAAATCTATCACGTGTTCGCGCATTCGCTCGCTGTGTGTGACTGCTCGCTAATTAGTCAATTAATCACAAATTAACGAACGGATCGGAAACCACCCGGTGGCGTTACGTATTTCCTCAACCCTTGTTCACCGGCTAATAAGCCGCGACAATTTGCAACGTGAACCCACGTAACGCCATACACCGTCTCCCACCCCTTCAGGTGTTATATAATTCATTGTGCTTTGGGTCGTACTTACCGTCGAAAGTTCTACTAATTTTTTTTTAGTGCCGCTTTCTCGAAGTCTTCGTTGTGAAGGGACAATTTCATAACCGTGGTCTAATTAGGACTATATTAAGGACTAAAATAGAATAGTACTTGGACATAACATAAGAATGAAATAGAAAGAAAAGAAAGTTAGACTAAAATAAAAATAATATTGGAATAACACGCAACAACGAACGCCGTATATTCGAACTTGTTTATTCGAATAATTAATACTATTTTGTGCAATCTTTAATATGAAAAAAAAGCAGATTTAGTTTGTATCGTTTTGACAAAAATAATTTTAGTTTCCGAACGCATCTGCGTCGCACCTTCTCAGAGGAACTATTTACAGCGTAATACTATACTTTTAAGGGACCATTCCAGTTAAAAAATTTTTGAAAAACTTTTTTTGTGTCTTATCCAAAAATCTGGACTTTCATAAACATGTTGTTAAATTTTGGTCGCGAAATTCGAATTACTCCGGTTGCTACAGCCTTCCTTAGAAACAGGGATTCGGCCAGCTTCGTGATACGCTGGTGAACGACGTTTTTCTCGAAAGGTCGTTTTTCAAAACGATGGAACATTTTAAACGAAGAGTTTTCAAGCTATCCGTCTCAATTTTGGCCACATCATTCTTCACGCTATTCCTTAAGGCCATGTGTCACTCGATTCGGCCGGTACAACAGAACACGATTACAGGTACCCAGTGTTCTCGAAAACGGCTCTACAGAATGTCACGAAATTTGCACAGTCGATGACAAATTAATAGACGAACAACGGCTATCTCCGCGATTTTCCCGATTTTGAAAAAAATAAAACAGTTTCTCTTACCACGCGAGGCCCCAAGCTAAAGTAAAGAAAAAAAAAAAATGGCACACGCGATCGACTAACGAAGAGATAGCGGTTGTTCCCGAAGTGAAAACGAATATTTTGACACCTCAACCGTTTCATTCCAGCAAGTAATTACGGAAATCATTGGGTAGCTGCACATTATAGGTAATCGTCAAGAATTTTACCCAAAATTCGCGTGACGATTGTCTAGTTCAGTTCTCGCGAATTCCGGCGAGGGCTCAGAGCTATCGTTCTGTCGCGTCGATATCAAATACCGACGGCTGCTGCTTGAGCTCGATAAAGCAGGGATCACACAGACCTTCTGTAGTGTATCCTCGACGTAACCACGCATTCGTTGACGATGGAAATTTGGCGACTTGTTTGTGTGAACCCGGTTTCGCGCTCAAGATGTGACAGCCAATATCGCGCTGTCGGAGTATAATTTTAAAAAGTTATAAATAAATTTTTAATGATGGTGTGTAGTGTTGGGATAGTGTGTGGGTTACCAAAGTTCGGCAAAATGCATGTGTTTACGTGTATTCATGGGCCGGGACCACCGATTCTCCGGAGGAATTTAAGGTTAGGTTAGGTAAGGTTAAGGTCTAGCAATCTCCATTGCTAGAGAATTCGGCCCTCGTAGCACTTTCCGAGGATAACAACCGACGGAGAAAAAAATGCCGAATATATTTGCTTAGACAAATAATATTAATTGTACTCTTTCACCACTCTCTTAACGAGTGAGTCTCCAGCGATCCCTGTCGCGCGAGAATTTGGCCGAAGTCGAATTCATCGACAATCAACGGCATCGAGAGCACAAGTACTGCTCGACGTTTTTCGTTTAAACAATTTCATGTTGCGAAATTCCACCGCTCATATGTAGAGCGAGTCTCTAGCAATCTCCATTGCTAGAGAATTCGGCCCTCGTAGCACTTTCCGAGGATAAAAACCGAGGGAGAAAAAAATGCCGAATATATTTGTTTAAACAAATAACATTAGTTGTACTGTTTCACCACTCTCTTAACGAGTGAGTCTCCAGCGATCCCTGTCGCGCGAGAATTTGGCCGAAGTCGAATTCATCGACAATCAATCACTTTGAGAGCATAAGTACTGGTCGAAATTATTTGTTTAAACAATTTGAAATAGCAAAATTTTACCGCTCTTAGGTAGAGCGAGTCTCTAGCAATCTCCATTGCTAGAGAATTCGATCCTCACAGCACCTCCCGAAGATAAAAAATGCCGAATATATTTGTTTAAACAAATAACATTAGTTGTAATCTTTCACCACTCTCTTAGCGAGTGAGTCTCTAGCGATCTCGTTCGCGCGAGAATTTGGCCGAAGTCGAATTCATCGACAATCAATGGCTTCGAGAGCATAAGTACTGCTCGAGATTATTTGTTTAAACACTTTGAAATGACAACATTTCACCGCTCTTATGTAGAGCGAGTCTCTAGCAGTCTTAGGGAATTCGATCCCTCGTAGAACCTCCCGATGGTAAAAATGTCGGGGAAAAGAATGCCAAATTGTTTATTGTTTAAACAATAAACAGTAGTTGTACATTTTCACCACGTTCTTGAAGAGTGAGCGGATCTTACGATTAGCGATAACGCTTTCTAGAAAATTCGACCGAAATCGAATTTTCGATGTTGATGAGGAATACGGTGGAATTGTATTGTTTAAACAATTTATTGTATCCCCGTTTTTCCATAAAGCGGGCCTCTAGCAGCGCCGATTGCTGAACATTTTTATAATCTCTTGAATCTGGACGGAATTGCCAGATGTATTTTCATATATATTGTTTGACATAAACAATTAATTATTTATTAATGGTATCGCATTTTTGCGATAGCTATGATCGGGCAACCGTTATTGCCGGAATCGGAACGCTAGCAGATTCACGCCTCATGCGTAGAAGCGAAACACGGTCGCCTAAGACTAGGTGTGTATCCATCGATGTATACACACACATACATCATTCAAAGTATTTTCGTTACGACCGAACGCGTGCAAAAAGGTCACCTCTCTCTCTCTGCACGTGGCCGGCGTAGCGAACACACACACGCACAGCAATCGTCGCCTATAGGGTCTCGAGTCTTCGGCGTAACGCCAGGCATGGAGCCCCTATAGAATACGTGCGCGGCGTTCTCTGGCGGGAGCAGGCGGTGACTCGTAGCCAAAGCTGCGAGGTTCTGCCGTACCGCCATGATGGGAGGCCGCGTCGAAATTTTCTGGCGTGTGACACATGGCCTTAACGTCGTACGGAAGCGTTTTTTTATTTTTAAATTAATTTTTTTTTAATAACGAACACCTGTCAAAAAAAGCCTAATTTGACACTTAATTTTGGAATATCCACTATTTTCTTAATTTTTATCGAAAAAAAAATCCTCTGTACACCTCATCAGTTTTTCATACTGATCAATAATCTTTTTGATTTTTTCTTTCAGCCAATTTTTGGAAGAGTAGGATTTTCCACCGTCAGGCGCTGTTTTTTAGGCATCTTTTTGCAGTGGCCAAAAAAATATATAAAAAATAAAACTGAAACATTAAAAAATATTTTTATGTACAACATAAGTCATTTGGATAAACGAAAAAAAAATTGGACTCATTATCGAATATTATGAACAAAAAAAATTATGAAAATCAGCAGTTATCAAACCAGTCACACTGAAATGTTCCCTTAACAAAATGGCCCTTATTATAACAGAATCGTGAATAAATTGCAAATAAGAATGGGCACGCAGTTATTCGTCGAGGGAATACGCGATTTGACCAAGTATTTCTCCGTGTTCCATAACGATAACATCGATGCTCGTTCAAACCAGAAGATAACAAACGAAAGAGCCTCATCCAAATAATAACCACGTGTTTCGCTTGTTTCGTCGGAATAGAAATGCCTTTATTATACATTCGTTATCTCGCTATTGTTCACGATATGTAGTTTCATTAAAACCCACATTCGGGCAACAAGCTTATACGCGCGAAATGTGCAATACGTCAGAGATAGGCAATTGCAGTATAATGGCTGAAACTTGGAGGTGTAATACTGGAATTGCAAAAAATTTAACTTCTCGAATGTCCTTCATTCGGAAAATCCCGATTCGGCAGTGACTTCTGTTTTTTTTCTTCGTATTGTTGAAGTCCGTGAAAACAATGTTCGAGGGATAACAAATTGTTATAATCAAAGATTGTATAAAATATGCTATATCTGTATTTAAAAAGATTGCATCTACACATAGAGTTTTTGTTTTAATATTACAATTATATGTATATTCTCCGGCAAGAACTTTTCAGATATCACGAATATTTGCTTGCAAAATGTTTTAGGATAAGAGATCGTAAATTTGAAAAAAAAATAAAAACTAAATCGAATTGTTCTCACTATCGCTTGAATTTGCTAAAACATTTAGGCTTGTATTTAATCGAATAAATGGTGTAAAATAAAAAATCGAAGAGTACGGATAATAAAAAGTAGATCTGATCAAATGAATTTCCCGTTTTTTAATTAATTCAATCTAATTAAATCGCCCTTTCTCACTGACAAGGAGCATCACTTAAGTGTCCGCCTTTGATTTTGTTGAAACTCATATATGTGATAAAGCATTGAAAATGATTAGACACGTACTTTTTTATCGGCGGAAAAAATGGGTTTAAGGGAGGAAATCACCCTTCAATAAAAATAGTATCGAGGAGTGATTTTTGCAGTTTCACCCACAAGCAGTTGATTGATCTGAATAAAACAAAAACTGATATTCTAATATGAAGCGATGAAAAACCTACCTAAGAAGAATAGGAAAAAATTAAATTAAGGGGTAAAACATCCCTCCATTTGCCTTTTTCTCCACACTTAGGAAGGCTGCATGAAAATGAATAAAACAGGTATCATTTTGAATGGAGAACAGAATCCAAGTTTACGTGTTTTTGTGTTTTTGCAGGACAGCAAACTTAAGGATGTAAATTACGCCTTACATAAATTTATTCATCACAATCGTGTTTTCGGTGTTCAAAATGTATCCGCTGATTCAAAATATTCCTATAAACTACAATTTAATGTTTTCTCATGTTTCGACATTATTACGTTTGTCTTAAGGGTAAATTACCCCCTTTGAGTTTCTTTCTATTCGGAATTTAAGGGGTGGTTTCCCTCCTTCAAACCGTTTTTTTCGCCAATAAAACAATCATACGTGTCTAATAGTTTTCAATGCTTTATCACATATATGAGTTTCAATAACATCGAAGGCGGACACTCGAGTGATGTTCGTCATGAGTACAATCATATTAAATTTAATAAATGTAAAACACCCAATAGAAGTAAAAAAAAGTAGATAAGTAGTAATGAAATAGTAGAAAATAAAATAAACTGCGCGTCAAATTCAATAAAACATTTGGCAGTGGCTTTAATCAAATTGATGTGATTATAAATGAAAAATTAAAAATGTGTTTAATGAACTTAAATCTTATTTTTTCCATTAAGCTTCTAAAAACCTGAAATTCCAAATAGACAGAAAATATATCCACAAAATTACAAGCATTTCATATCAGGAAGACGATGCAATAGAAAACGTGCTCTTTGAATACCGTTCTCCACCCGCCTCCGCCCCTACTGTGCTTATTCCTGGCTAGTGAAAGCTCAATGAGGGTTTTTTCTCTGCCTAGTTCGGAATTGTTGTACCGAAAATTATAAACCTACATATGTATACACACACACACACACACACACACACACACACACATATATATATATATATATATATATATATATGTGTGTGTGTGTACATTCTCGGTCCCGAGCTTATTGAGAAAAAAGGTTGAAAGAGAGAAAGAGGGAGAGAGGAATAGAAAGAGACAAATATATATATATATATATTCTCGGTCCCGAGCTTATTGAGAAAGAGGATTGCAAGAGAAAAAGAGAGAGAAATAAAAGGAGACCAAAAGGGGGTTAGGGGCAACAGCAAGAACAAAACAGTCGGGGCACATAGATTTGAGCGTAGGATACAGCCGGAAACCAGCATGGTCCGATAAGAACAATAGCTGCCAAGTGGTGTTCTCTCCATCAGTTTTACCTCCGACGACCTCTATCGCGTTTCTCATTACGGAGTTCCGCAAATACTCCTACACTAGAAGTGTGTATTTACGATATCCAATACCCCGAAATGTTCCATATATGTGTGTATATATATATAATATATGTAGTGTTTGACCTTCCCCCGAAGCTATGACGAGGATACTCAACCTTCCCTTTGACCTTCCACTTGTGTGCATTACCCTCACTCTCAGTTTACTATTTGGAGATTTTGTTTTCCTTTGTTTCCGTCTAGCGACCATGGTTCGCTGTATACTCGTATCTCCACTAAATACACCGCAGTTACCCTTCCGAGCGATTCTTATCGGTTCGCCAATTTGCAATGGGTGGTCTCGAAAGCCACAAATTACAAGTTCAACAACAAAAGGAACGAAACGTCAATAGAGAGAAAGTCCATCGGAAACCCTTGTCAGTTATTTGACAGACAGATATTTTGTGACATTTTATCGGTTCATCGAATAGCCATGCGCTGAATAACCAAAAATAGGAGATTGGGAAGCACCGAATTAACATCTTTGAAATTGATGCAGTTTTTTTCCGAATGTCAACGTATCCCGATGAGCTTTAATATCGGACTGGGCACTTAATCGCACGTCTTGACAGTAGCAGTGGATGCGGGGTCGATGTGCGGTTACGACAACCTGCCGTATTAAACGGCACTGGTCTGGCCGAATATTCGAATGGGCGACCAGTGCCGCTTAATACGGCTGACCTGCTCATCGGTTTAGAAATGAGAATAATAATAATATTGGATGCTATGATACTGCAACGCTAATGGGATTGTATATTTTTAACCGAATCGTTTTGCGTTATTTTTTCCCTACACCTAGGGTACACCGACCAGTGAATAGACGGGGACTAATGAATAAACGGAAGTTAATTTATATTTAAAATAAGTAATGAATATACATTTTTGATAAAAACTCGGATCACTATAATTTAGCAAAAAAAATCACAGGTGTTATTAAAACCAATTTCTTAGTTTAATATCAACTTTTGAAGCCCCACTTTTGAGTTTTTTGAGTTTGTGGTACTTGCACACCGCGCAACTTAATTACGATACGGCTGTGTACAGTAGGTATTCTAGAGGTGAAAACAAACATTTTTATGAGTTTTGAGGTTAAGTATTACTTTTATTATTTAAGATAGGATCAATCTTTGAATATTGAAAAAAAAAGTAATAAATTCGTAATGATAGATCTTAATTAGACGTGTTTATTCACTGGTGCTGTATTCCAGCAACACTGGTGAAAATTGCAGAATTAATTACTGTTAAGAATTGACAATGTATATTTCATCAAATGCTGTCAAAAAATCATTTCATTCTAACATTTAATAAAATCATTTCAAATTATTTCAATAATTTCAAATCTAGCATTTAATAAAAATAATTAATAAATCTTTATCGTTTACAGCGTTCATCAAAACTCCATACACGTCCATTTACTGGTAGTTGAGTGTCCATTTACTGGTAATTTCGTCCATTCACTGACGATTTATTCATTTCGCTACATATTTATCAATTCTTCCAATATTATTTATTGCAATTAGTTCGAATATTTGTTAAAGGAATGTTAAGAAAAAAAAAAAAATTTATAATATGTTCATGTTACAGACCATCTGAATCCTACAGTGTCGTTATTAGTCCATTCATTGGTCGGTTTACCCTATATTATCGAGGGGAAAATGCATTGAGAAGAACGAGTGAAATACCAGACGATTGCTCTCGAGCATTAATACTTCATAAGTCCTATTTCTCGTTCTCCGGGAGTTTCCTTTTTTTGCTCCCTCTTCTTCTTCTCATCTTCTTATTCTATTTCTCCCCTTTCACCCGCGTGCCCTCTCGCCTTGTGCGTTTACGAGGCTACGGGAATGACCAAAAGTACAAAGAAGAAAAAATACGACAAATAGAATGGAGCCCGATATGGAAGAGAGGGAACGAGCGATAATGGAAGCGAATATGCGCTTCTAGTAGACAGGATACGGTTGTAACAAGTTTGCTTCTATCGTCCGTAGCATAGCCATTATATGACCGACCTATGAAGGGTATACACAAATGAAAATGTATTTATTTATCTTCAAATGAGTACTACAATATTAAATTCCAGGTGCAATGGTTGCCCAACAAGATTAATTTCAAAACAAGTCTGCCTCTGTTAGAACCGATCTTGGTATGGGGATCGGTTGTAACCGTGATTGGGGCATTCGTAACACACACGCACACAAAAACTCAAAGACAATGTTTTTAACATCGGTTTATTATACTTAATTCTTCTTATGTTTTATAATTCGTCACCAATAAACTGATAGCTGACATATAATTTAAGATATCTTCTAACCAGAAACGAACACATCACGGGAACAAAATAGATTTAGATGCAATAAAACTTTTTTTTTACAATGAGAAGTTATAACGTAAAATATTACGTTATAACTTCTCATTGTAATATTTTCTCATTGTAATATTTTACAATGAGAAATAACTTCTCATTGTAAAATATTACGTTATAACTTCTCATTGTAAAAAAAAAGTTTTATTGCATCTAAATCTATTTTGTTCCCGTGATGTGTTCGTTTCTGGTTAGAAGATATCTTAAATTTATCTTAAATTTATCTTAAAGCAGAAGATATCTTAAATTTATCTTAAAGCACCTTTGCTATAAAATCTAATCAATACAATTTAGAGTATCGTCATAGCTCACATGCAACATAAACACTTTTAAAATGACTATTTGTTAGATTGGATTACAGGAAGAATCAATCTGACTAAAAGTTATGACATTCGTAGTTTGGACCATTTGTTCATTCTTCCTGAGCCCAAAGTAGGCAGCTTGTTCATTGTATTCATTCTTCTCTTGGCCAGCTCCCTAAATACCATAATGTGGTAAATAAACATAAGGCTACACTAGTAATAATCCTCTTCTTGTACGATTTGGGTGAAGCGTTGATCTTCTTCATCTTGGCTTTCGCTTTAGTGTTTCGGCACTTCGAAAATCAAACCAAAAAATGATATAGCGTTACCATCGCACTCATAAAAATTGTTTCAACCATACCCGACCCCCTTGTTGAGTCGAAAATAATTCACAGTGTCGGAGCCGCTCAACTTACTTCAAAAACTCATTCATTAGCAAGAAAAATCTCAATACTCTACATTTGATATTAAGAGAGTAATTGGAACGATAAACTTCGATCAAGAATACTTACTTTTCTTTGTCAAAACACATACGAGCAATACTGGGAAAGAAGTTCAGATGCTCAAGTCGCTTCCTTTCCCTTTTGTATTCTTCACACTACCGTTACTAGTTCGCGCGTTATTCAGGGGTCGCCTCGTTCGATGAGGGCTCAATCCACGCTCAACAAGATCGAGACACACATATATGTATGTATTAGGGTGGCCCAAGAAAAAACGATATTTTTTTCGCGATAATAGTTGTTAGGAAGTTGGAGTGTGGTGAAAGAAAAAAACCTCGCGAAAGGAGGGAGTCGTGGCTCAAAATTAAGAGGTGGCGCAAGCGACTTTTATTTTTTTTTTTTTTTGCATTTAATGACAAAAAATCATGGTATTCATAAAAAATGTATGCAACGAAACTAATTCGATTTGTAATAAAAGAACGCACAAGAGTGTCATCATTGCGAATTTAAAAAAATATGTATTATTTTTTTAACGATTTTTTTTTATAGACGACCATCATCGTATATAAAAATACGTATATATTATACGGGAAAAAATAAAAATATAAAAAATTATGTTTAAAAAATAATATATATTTTTTTTAATTCGCAATGATGGGGCTCTTGTTCGTTCTTTTATTTGTTTATCTAATCGAATTAGATTTGTTGCATACATTTTTTTATGAATACTATGATTTTTCGTCATTAATTGTAAAAAATAGAAATAAAAGTCGCTTGCGCCACCTCTTAATTTCGAGCTACGTCCCTTTCCTTTCGCGAGGTTTTTTCTTTCATTGCACTCCAACTTCCTAACAACTATTATCGCGAAAAAAAAATTCCGATTTTTTTTTTGGGCACCCTAATATGTATACATATAAACACGGGTCATCGAATCTCATCCGTGTGCTTTAGAGAAAGCTTTGTATATGAGAACGATGAATACCCGACACCTTATTGAAGGTTTTGCGTACCACTATGTATGTACTCTTCGAGCACAAACAGACACGCGAGGCTGCACAACGGCCGGAGTCGGGCAGTGTATTGCAATCTAGCCCAGCACCGCGCAAAATCAGTTGAGCTTTATCTTCCGGCTCTTAAAAATTTCGTATTCGAGTAATCAAATGCACCGGAAGACTCGTGGAAAAAATAGGCTATATTCTCGCTTTTTTACACGGCCAACTGGCGCGCAAGCCAGTGCGCGACCAACCGGTTATCCATTTAAGTATTGGGCCTGTCGGTTGACTAATTGTTTTCTTCAGATTCGCGAATTATTCCATGAAATTCACTCTTTTTGTTGTAGTCTTTTCATTGGTGAGCAAACGTAGTTGGCATGGAATTCCTGATACATTCGTTTATTTGAGCAAAGAAACGTATAGAGGTATGATACGGAGATCGCAACAAGTAGATGATTTTTGCCATAAGCTTCGTCGGTTATTAGCATCCTACTTCTCTATGCATCGCGTGGCTCCTCCTTTTGGAAACCATTGGATTGTACTCTGTAGGGATCATATTATTGTTCCGTCACAAGTCTTTCGATCTGGCTCCTAACGCCAGCGAATCTTTCAGACTTGAAGATTGCACGGTTTTTCTCTCTTTTATAGCCGATGCGCGCGAGAAACGATAAAAAGAAAACTTTCCTCGCTCCTCCTCATTCGTAGTTTGCCAAGTATCGGAGGCAAAAAACGCCGCGATCCTGAACAAAGAATCGTAAATGTTGAAGAAAAAAAAAACAAAAAGATGAAAAGTTCTCGTCTCTTATTCTTGCCAAGGTGGAGAACGTAACTCAAAAGATCTATAAATATACACGCGCGCGCACACGTGTGTGCTTGTGTGTGTGTGCATGCCATGCTCTCCCCTTCGCCCACGTTCCAATCGTATCATTGGCAAATCAACCCCTCAACTCTAAATTGTGCAAAAAAAAAAAAAATCAGCGGTCTTGTGGAAAGCCTTACCGAAGATACCAAAAAGGATCTACACCACCTTACTGTGGGGGATTCTTACCCATCATAATCTCTTTACCCTCTCCCTCCCTCTGTTCCCTTTTACATTATTAAGCACGCCTCGGTATTTGTCAATTTTTTGTCATTTGGATTTATTGCTTTGTAGTTTTCTGTGCCTTTTTTCTCGGATATTTTGTTGGTTGAAAATAATTATCTGTAAAGACGATTTCTAAAAATTATACACAACCCCTAATTATTCGGAAATTTTCGGTAGTTTATTACTTTTCTTTTTTCACTTGTTTCCGTTTACTCACCATAAACGTTATGTTCGTTTGTATGCTTGCTCCTTGTTATTTCAATTAACTGCATAGCGTAATGCTGAATTATCTAATTCACATTCCACATATGTCTACGCTATGTTTCTGTGAAAGATCCATCGAAATAGATTCCGTAATTCTGAAGTTATAAATGCGTATATGTACCGACAGCAAGGTGGACAATTTTTTTTCTTCAAAATACGGCCTCTCCATTTGTTTAAGTTGAGTTCATATGAACAATCTAAAAATGAATGTATGAAAATGAAAAAATGCCATGCAAAGCACCCCTTACAGTTTTATTATACATATTTGATACACACACGCACACATTAAATTTTCATTCCAATGCATGTGCTTCGCGCGCGCGCACACACACACACATATACACACACACACACACACATACACACACACAAGAAAAAGCAAGAAAACATACGTATATGTCTGCGAAAAGCAGAGAAAGCTTAAGCCGAGTGCATTATGTGGGTGCTCGCGCAGGATCTTCGCGAGTGCAAAACACTTTACACGTGATAAAGGGAACGTTTGTGCGCATGGGAAAGCGACAACGACCTTGCGCTTCTTATTGTTGGCTTTTCGCAAAAGGTAACGACGGTAAAGCGGAGAGGCAAAGGCACAGGAAAACTCGTAGGCGTGTGTACAAGAATTCACTTATATTTGTGGGGAAAAGCATCTGTGAGTGAAGACTCCGGGGACCGCCCTCATAGTAGTCCATTCTCCTCAGACATCACATAGATGTCATATGAAAGGTCTTTTTCCCACACACACACACACATATATATATATATATATGCAAGGATGCTGCTCATACGTCAATAATGCTTGCAGAACTTCCAGGTCTTCGTACAAATATCGTCGAGGGCCTAGTACTGGTGTGCAAAGACTGCCTGTACCAAAGTTCACATACCCACGATGAGTCTTTTGGTACATGGGAACTTTGATTTAAGCGTATGACACTTCTGAAAGGGTCCAATGCATCTTTCGTTGCTGCGGCTCCATCATGTGCGGTCTTTGTCCGCAGAAATGTAGACAACAAAGTTTTCGAGATATCACATATACCAGCGCGCATGTAAATCACTCTCTGGGTAACAAGGGTCGGTCGGATAGGTGATAGAAAATTCCCATCGTCACAAACGGGGAAATTCACCACCGCAATGTGCCTCACATCGGGTGAAATGTTTATCATTGTTTCTTCTGAGCGTATATACATTATAAGAATATTCTCTTAGATCGCGAAAAAAGCACGTTTTTTTTCGTCTCGTTGGTCATTATTGTCTTGTCAACATCGCGGCTGTTGCGGTTTTTTTTTTTTTACTTCACCAGCCAGCCTAGAGCGAAAAGGATTCTTTTCAGGTTTTTTTTACATTTTGTTATATGAAGTGCATTGTATACTTCGTAGTATTGGGTGTTTGCATAATTTTGTAAGGAAAACCGAGTGAATTTCAAACGCAACATATTTACCAAAAAATGCGATTTTAATCAACTGTGTCCCATTTTGTTCAATAACTTTCTGTCATCTCTCCACGAGCTTTATTATCCCTCTTTCATAGAAGTCTTGAGATCTTTGAGCAAAGAAGTCATCCAAGTGGTTTTCGAGAACGTCCAGGGAACTGAAAGTTTTATTATTCAAAATGTTCTGTAGCGTCCGGAACAAGTGATAGCCTGAAGGTGCAATATCCGGACTATACGGTGGTTGGACCAAAACATCCCACCCAAGCCGCAATAACTTTTGCCGGGTCATCAGAGAAACGTGTGGTCTCGCGTCGTTCTAGTGGAACACTACGCCCTTTCTTCTTCTGCCAGTCACATTTTTCTAAGTTTAATCATTAATATTTTCTTTAAACATTCGGTGACACACGGTTTTTGATATCGTTACGAAATCGTCAGAATTTTTTACTTGCTTCAAGCAGTTTATATCAGACATCTAGAGTTATTTAGTATATAAATTATTATATAGAAATGTGGCCAGTATGTTATCTCCATAAAGTGCTGTATAAATCAGACGATTTTTAAAGTCGTCATTTTTTGTTAAAAGTTCCGTAACTTGTCGTGCAATTTTACCAGTATACTGGAATGTATTTTTAATTAATTGTCGACGAAAATCAATTAATTGTTAAAAATTGGGGTTCGTGAAAAGAATGCCTTAAAACTTTTAATGGGTTTTCTGCCTAGTATTGGGATCCGCAATTTTGGTGGTTTGTTCTCCATCGTCCTTCGTATGTTGAGTACTTTGTATATGCGTTTAGTGTGTGTAGGTGTGTGTTTAGTATTATCAAAATTTCACGAAATACAAAGGCACTCAATTTACAAAGAGTAAGTGAGAAATAACGGCCCTAAAGTTTCCATCATCGAAATCCAATGGAAATTCTCTGTAATTTTTTTAAATCTCAATTTTTACTATCCAAAACTTGTTTGAAAATTCAGCGAGTAGATCTGTAGTAATTTGAATTCTCAAATTAAATTTCAAACTAAATACTAAAACTGACCGATTTTCGTAGCCCAATGTACGAAGAAACCGTGGGGAAAAAAAGAAGAAAAAAAATTCATTACATAAAAATGATGAAAATTTTAACATCGTTAGAACTATCTTGAATAATCGGAAACGCAAAACAGCTTAGCTCGATAATTTTATACTCGATAAGTTTTTCAAGTTGTGTCAATGCAGAATAATTATGAAATACAATATGTTGGTATATATATATAACATATATTGCATACACGTATCGCCATATTCTTTGCCTTCAAAACGAGTCCCATAAAAGCTCTTTGCACTTGCCGGGATGCGCCTATCTCACGAGATAAAAACCGTGTCCCAAGCAACGGTACGAACATGTACGATACCCCCCCCCCCCCCCCCCGCTCCACCCCCGCGTACAACTACAAAGGCACACTTACGCATACATACAGGCGCACAACTGTACGTGGTATATTTAGATACGAAGCAAGAGTCGAGTTTTGCATCGGGTATTTAAGCAATTGCGCCTTTCTCCTCAATCCACGTCCTTCCATACAGAACCCTCCTATTATATACTTGGTGCACTTACGTGTAGAACGGTTTTGTTATTTCACCTTATCTGCCTCTTTTGAGGGTTGGTGTGCTATTGTTTTTTATTTCGGTATCCATGCTAGAAAATATCGTTGCCGCGCGGGTCCTTTATCCACCAATGGGCGAGTGGAACCAAAAGTTTTCAAGCGAAACTTCCGCGCACGGTGAGTCGAGAATGCGCACGAGCATAAATTCTCGTTGGTCTTGCACCATATCACGTGGATAAATGCGTAAGATAAATATATGGGGGTGCGGGCTTTTTTTTTACTCGTAGATATGGAAATCTGGGTCATTTTTGCAACGGAAGCTCGTAAGCCACTTTTGAAAAATTATTGCGAATGGGGAAATTTTTTTAAATTAGGTAGTCACGGTTTAGGGGAGCATTCTCTTGGCATGCTCATTCGTCTGCCACGACAGGGCGCCGCCGTTCTATCTCTTTCTCTTTATTATTGTAACCCTTCGGTTTGCAATGTTAAAATAATTCTTGAAATTATCATTCAGTGAGTAATTTCAAAATAAAATGATTGCGGTTGCTGTAGAGTAATGAGTTTTGGAGAAAAATAAAAGGAAAAACGCTTTTCAATTTGACAAGACACTTTTGGACACATTATTTTTGATAGATTTTTCATCGTAGGGTAAACCGACCAGTGAATGAACGAATAACGACACAGTGTAGGATTCAGATGGACTGTAAAATGAAAATATAATCAAAACAATTTTTAAAAAATGATATAGCTAACAAAATATATTATTCTGATAGTAGAAAAAAATAGTAGAAGTAATTGCAACAAATAGTATTGGAGGAATTGATAAATAAGTAACGAAATGACTAAACCGCCAGTGAATGGACGAAATTATCAGTAAATTGACACTCGGCCACCAGTAAATGGACGTATAGTGTAAATTAACGCTGTAAAGGATAACGATTTATTAATATTTTTTTCTTTAAATGCTCGATTTGGAGATATTGTTGCGCAACAATTATAATATACTTATACATCTAAGTATCACATTTGTTATTACGATTTTGTAGGAAATACACAAAGCTTTTTTGTATCTTAACATGACATTGTCAAAAAACTGCCAAATTTGTTTTGACAGAGAAACAGAAAATTAAATTTTATCAAAATTATAAAAATTAATGAGCTGATTTTATGACAACATTTGATAAAATGTACATTGTCAATTCTTAATAGTAATTAATTTTGCAATTTTCAGCAGATGAGCTAAATTGTTCACTCTTCTTCGAGAAATATCAGAACAGAGCTCATATATCCATTCACTGGAAAGAGGTTAGAATACAGCACCAGTGAATAAACATGCCTTAGTCTAAGCTATTGTTACGAATTTATTTAAAAAATTTGCAAAAACTCATAGATCGATTCTATTTTAAATAATAAAAGTAATACATACCCTCCAAACTCATAAAACGTTTGTTTTCGCCTTTAGAACATCTACTGTGCATAGCCGTATCATAACTAAGTCGCGCGGTCTGCAAGTACCACAAACTCGAAAAATTCGATGTGCCGTCAAAATTCGATATTGCACTAAAAAATTGGTTTTAACGACACCTGTGATTTTTTTTTCGCTAAATTATAGTGATTCGAGTGTTCATTGACAATGCATATTCTTTACTCATTTTAAATACAAATCAGTTTCCGTCCATAGACTGGTTCGTGTACCCTATTATAAATAATTAACTTCGATTTGTTCAAGTTTATTTATAGTGGATCGCACATCCACTACTATCGCTGTGTTTGTAAAATACCGTTATTTAAGAAACAGATGAATTCGCAATTGCCTCGGAAATAATTAAGTTTTAATTGGACTCGAAGCTTTTCTCGTTCACTCGATGTTTTTCCGTCGGCTATTTGCGATGCTAATCATTCCACGTGCACACAGTTCACGGTGAGAATTCTTTTTTTTCCCCAATGGACCCGCGGTAAAACTGATTTTACTAGAGATGTAACCGTTACACGAATAGCGACTGAATGTCCAACATCGTGTCGAGATAAAAATAGTGAGATATTTGTTTCAGCGTTCAATCCTCGGTATTCATACCATTTTTTTCATTATTCAATTCAAAGGAGGTTTCCTGGCTACCTGTTGTCGTAATGTAAAAATACCATTTATAAAATCTAAACCAACTGATGTAAAACCAACAATTTTTTTATCAACGTCACTAATCCCGTTTAAATGTTTCGCCGGAAAATATTTCACATAAAGATTCCCCGACGCATTTACGACGCCATAACAATGTGATATGTCCCGTTGGTGTGTTTCGAACAGGCCACTGTCTCTTGCACTCTTGCCACCCTCCGTCGTGTTTTTGTATATATGAGGAATTGCGTATATGTGTATATATATATATATATAAATGCGTGGAAAAGGAATGAAATATTATTCATATATACGCACTATATCATGAAGAGGAATAAAAAAATAAAAAAATGGCCAACAAAAAAATAACCACTGGATGTCGGGCTTTTCTCTCGTGTTACATTTCATTCGGCCGCCCGCACGGTTGTGTGACCGGTGAGCTTCCGTTTTCCGCGACGTTTCCGCAGTTCCCGTCCCGTGATTTTCAATTCCTCCCTCTTACCCCTCGTTTTCCAGTTTCTGTAGCTCGACCGCAGTTCACACGGGCGTGCGGGACGGCGAAAGGGCGAGGCAACGAACGTGCAAGAGAAAGTGTCCGGAAGAGCGCGCAGATCTCCGCTTTCCGGTTTCCACGGCGCCAAGAAGTAAAAAAAAACGCACTGCTCGGGTTTTGAGGACTTGTGGATGGTCGAGAAATTGATCATTCGCGGTGTAGAGAAGAAGCGCTTCCATTCAGAGTAAGTTTATCCCCGAAGCAAAAAAAAACATACCCTGTTTACTGCACCGTGTTTGGTCGTTCGACGAAGCTGATTTGCAGAAAAAACGGATAGGCTATCATACTCCATAAATGGCATACTTCCGAAAATTCATAGCCCAGAAATTTTATATTCCCGAAACATTACCATACAGAAGATTGCGTTGGATTAAGGTCTAGACAGATTTTGCAATTAACAAATAGCACTAATAACATCTTCCAATTGAGTGAAAACTGTCATCGGCCAAATGTCCATACATTTCTATGTATTTTTCATATCCATAAACTCTTTGTCCATGTAGCACTGTACTCCTCGTACAGAAATTGTCGTCGGGATCCAAATGGATTCCCAAACTTGTCCCTACTGATAAGGATTTAATGAGCCATCGGATTAGATACCTCTCTACGTGCGGCGTTCCTATCAAATTCCTATTGAGATGTCGTCGGATCTGGGGACACCCCAACAAATTTCTGCACGAGTTTCGTTACATTGACAATGTTACTCTTGTTAGATTGACAAATAGGTTAAAAGTCATTAAAAAATAACACCCTATACACTGAAGTTTATGAACCTTTCGCCGATTACATTTTCAATTCAATTGGAAGATGTCATCAGTCCCATCGGTTAATAGAAGAATCTGTCTAGCCACAATTTTTCGTATCGTGATATTTTGAGAATAAAACATTTCTCGGTGGTGACTTTTCGGACGTATGTATCGGCACAGGTTTCCATAGTTCTTCCATGTCCTCGTACAAACGTCATACAATAGTATATCAGGAAAGAGTGGCGGTGGGTAACACTGAGGGAGCATCTCCCGAAAGCCGAGAGTAGTCGAATGCGTGACAAGTATAAGATAAGGGTGAAAGGGCTGGGATCATAAAAGACCAAAGATCACCGAAGAAACGTTGGACTTGCAGCGACCAATTTTTCACAGGGATATCCCATAAGCCGCAAACGAGCCTTCTTTTGCTAAAGACAAGACGAACAATGAGTAATTCGTTATTAGGAAGAAGCTTTTCGTGTCGTTCAACCGTTAACCGTAATATCTCTCTGCTTGCTAACAAATTACCACGTATATCCTTCCCTTGCTGAGCAGTACTTTCGTATTAATCGTGCAATCAATTGCTCGTTCTATTAATACCAGCTGAAAGCACGACGAATCCTATTCGGGGCGATGTGGAATTGGGGTGAACACTATATTACATTTCTTATCGATAAAAATGAAGAGATCGTTTCACCCCCGAGGTATACCGGTCGCACGAGTCACAACAAGGTTTGCCAGGCTTGTTTTCTCTTCTGTCCCCTTAGATTTATTTACAAGGGAAATCCAGGGATTCTCCCTTACCGCGCCATTACCATGGGCCCAGGCGTCGTCCCTTAATAACCATTCAGCATCGAGACTTCCATTAGCATCTTTTATACGCTCCGCGCTAGCTCGGGCCATCGTACAACGCACCAACACCGAACCCAGGCTTTTTCCAGATTAGTTATACGATAGCCCGAAATGGGGACAGACCGAAAAATAACCTTAACTCCCTTGCTCTTAGATCCGAGATTTTGTGACTAGTTCGGGAGGATAACTTGAAGAATTCGGGGTAAAGCGGAATCTCCCACGGGAAGATACGTAGAAACGACGATGAGACACAGGTCGAGAAAAAAAAGCTCGGAAATCCGTGCACCCCTGCTGCCCACATTGGGGGATATAGATGGAATCGTACCGAAGAAAATCTTGATTTTACGATATCCTTTTAGCCCGCATCTACAGCGACGCGAAAGAGGGGGAAAATTCATTTCACGGGGAAGAAAATAATCGCCAATGTTTCGAATCGGTGGAGCTGAAAACATTGCAAGAATGTGAGAGATGTTCATCAACATCCCTTTTGGGTATAAGAGCCTCGTCCTCTACACCATTCCCTGAAGAACCAATAGGTACACTCTTGTTAGAGACTTCTGCCAATTGAGAAGGGTCGAGTGTTTTACCGATAAATGTCAAAGGGCAGTGTTTATTTTTGTAAGACGTCTAGATTTGTCAAATAAAAGTTCAACTTGCACGTTTTCGCAAGTTCAGCTACATTGTTGACGTGGAGAAGAAGGAAAAATCGCAAAGTTTCGGTTGTGAAAATCACACAAGTAATGTACGTACAACCGAATGAATTGGTAAAGTCACGAAATGAATAAAAATAACTGGTAAGAACTCCAACTCAATGGGACGGCGTTGAAGATCAATCGAAACCATTGAATACTGATTACTAGTACGATATGATTCGGGTATACCATGTAGCCAATGTCAGATCCTTGTGTGTGTGTGTGCAGCAGAGCCAAGCGCCATGTTCAATCGCGATCAAATGTGTACGTATGAGGAAGGTTCTGCATCGAGCTTTGCGCCTGTTTCACAGGCGATCGAACGATCGTTACAGCTCGTGACTAGTACCCTTCCCTCGCCTCCTTTGCCCGGCCTCCAACGGATGCTCGAAAGGGATCCAAGTGTCTTCGAGCCGTGGCAATTACTCGGTCTGTCGGGCTCAAATCAACGTTAGTGACCCGGCCCGAGAATGGCACATTGGGATACTTGCTCGGTCATTGAACTTGGGCGACAAGTATATTCAGCATTTTTATTTGCTTTGAAGTACAAGGCATTCCACTCAACGCAATATACGACCATATAAAACGACCCCATCATTGGTTATTCCCAAAACAGTCATTGACAATTTGAAGAACGAACTTGGCATTGCTTGCTTTTTACTGTTTCATCGTTCTATCAAGTAGGAAATCGGACAAACCGTGTATATACGTACATATATGATGGTATGTATGTGTGCGTGTGTGTAGTTCACTTTGTAAACCATTGGCAATGATCCTTCGGGCCCTGTCGACATAACTAGCAGAGAAACGCGTTTTGTCAGTACGCATTCGCTAGCCTGTATCGCTTCTATAATCCATCTACTGTAACGATATACATTCATATATGTATATGTGACTGCCCCAATGTAGGACGGGCACAAACTGATTGGAGGCTGAGAGTGAGTTCTCTCAAGCGTGTCCGAAGCTCAAGCTGGTGCATCTCGTAGCACCAGGTGGCAGGCATGGATCTCTCCTATATCCTTCACTGTTCGGTTCAACCACCAAGTTACGCGTATACGTATATATCTCTGTAGAATTCCATGCAAAATCGACACGTTCTTGACTATCGCTCGTTTGAATTTCCCATCACCCGGGTCAAACCATATATAACCAGTACTCGCGAAAATTCTGACAGACTGCAAGAAACAAACAAAAAATGCGCAGCCTGCCAACCAGTGGAAGTAAAAAAAAAAAGATATCCACAGGAACAAAAATACTATGCCTCTCGGACATGTGAGACTATATTGTTTAAAAAATATAATAAAAAATATTGTGGCTCAATTTCTAGTGGATGAGGTTTGCGATGCAGTTGGTTCGGGTCGATATGGCTCGTGTATTAATGCGAGGTACCTGGGAATGAGTGAGTGAAGCGGAGAATGGCGTCATTAGTTTCGCCCGATTGGTCAAAATTTAATTCCTTCTTTAGAAAATTTTATTGGCAATGCCACGAAATTTACGGTTATCTTCTGCACCGATAATTGTCGTGTTAAATAATACGCGCAGACCTGACAACAAGGAGGAACAATAGGAAATACTATTGAGAAATAATTGATACCAAAAGGAGCAAAAAAGATAACAATATCATGCTAAGTTGAACCGTCACTGGTGAACGCGCGATTGATGGGCGGTTGTGGCGATTTCCCATGTTCCGCCACGTTAGACGGAGCCGATACTTGAACGGATGACCGCTATAACTACTGAGCGACCGGCAGTTGTACCGAGGAACACGATTCTATCAAACAGACTGTCTTTGAACGTTTGTCAACTGCTACAACTTCACCGTTGAAAATTGTATTCACTTTTACATTAGACTGTTTGGTGGTAATGTCTTGCACATGTGAAAGCTTTGATATCACATGCATCTTCGAGAAACTGACGCGGTTCAAGATGGTTGTTGTTGATGACACAGCCATTCGAGGCACGATTTTTAAACGCCGGATCAATCTCTCGCCGAATCAAGCCATAGCGCTTAATTCAGCTTTGTGTTTTCAACAACTCAATATATGGTACTGATCACATTCTCGCTTTCATACTATATATTCTTCCACTGATTTATTAGTGCAGCTTGGTCACGCAGATTTTTTTCCAACTGTGAAACATCCGCTATTTTCTTGGGTATTCGAAACGAAAATTTTTACGAGATCGTGTAGCCAAACTGACTGCTCGATTCAAAGTGTTAAGCTTTAGGTGGCAAAAGTCGTTTTCTTTTGAAAAAATTGTTTTCCATCTTTCTCCTCCATTTTAGAAGATAGCTCCTCACCATAGTGTTTTTATATTACAATGGTATAAGTTGTAACGTAACTCCTTCAAGACTCTTACTTTTTACTTTTTAAACGCTGGGATCGGCTTGAAGGAGCACGCAGAAAATAAAATTCGCTTTTATAAATACCTTGGTCCAATAGGGGGGTACTCTCACCAAACACCTTGGCATCTGCCGAATGAGTGGGCCCCAAATGATCCGCACTTCCTACTGAATAACTCCGATTATTTTATACTTAATCTCATTGACAATTTAACATTACATTAACCTCGTTGTATAAAGCGCTCGACACTTAACACTATGACTCTATACGATCTTAACGGGTCGACTGCTGAGCGCTGAGTATCCTCGCTACTCTCATTGAGTTTTAATTTTCGTCTTCGTTGACCGATAAATTTTGGGAAGGGGCTATGTCGTTCGAATCTGGTAGATGGTTAATCCGTCCGCGAGCAGCAATAACCAAGGCTAATAGAGTTGAAGTTAAAAGTAATGAGACTCATTACAGAGTATGGTGAGGAAGCAAGAAAACAAAATGAACAACTCGAGAGGGTTCATAAGCGCGGAAGATTTGGGCGCTTTACACAAAAATTCATACTGGGGCACCCACACTTTGTTAAGTGCCTTGCACTTAACAAATTGCACATGCAAACACCTCGATGTTATCTTTCCAAATGAAAACAAGAACCAGATACAACGAAATTTTGGAACAGCAAGCCTCTCTGTTACTACAGCTGCGTCGAGTAGGTTGTACGAATTTTGCAGAGAACTTCATATCACATCTAGCATTTCTACTGCCTGATTTCTTTAAGCGTGTATTATAGACGCGTGCTTCCACATGAATATCTGGATGTTTGAGACAAACTCTTCGACATTGTCAGGGCCAAAAAGATTCACTGAAACGCGAACACGTAGACTAATTATAGAAGAGGAAGTTAAAAATTGAATAGAATTAAATATATATTGAAGATAGAGGCGGTAATGAACAAAGAAGATCGAGGAACATTTCCGGTTTACCAAAAGTCTTGTATAGCAATCGGTTTGCACCGATCTATACAATTGAAATGGTTGCACACCCTACGGAGATGCGCAGACACGGAGCTCGTTGGTGTATGACGTGAACCAGAGTTGGAAGGCTCCGCGTGAAAGCAGTGCAGCGCTCAAAAGCTCATATGGAAGCGTACGAGAGGTACAGAAAGACAGAGAGAGAGAGATAGTAATGTTGCAGCGTGAATTCACTAATCGGGCGTACAAGAGATTTGATCCTCAACTGAGCTACTAGGAGAAACCATTCCGTGCACGCTCTCACCCCGGAACGAATGGAGGCACCAGGTATTTCGCTGAATTACAATGTTCTTTGAAAGCTCCGCATATACATACGTGTACATAGATTATGCGTACACAACTACACGCGACGTGCCAGCATATAACTCGTCACTGTACATGCGATACTTGGAAACGACACCAATCCATTAGCTCAGCTGCTCAATAATCATCTCTCTTCGTGTTTGGTTCTTCAAACGGCTTATTTGTTCCACAACACGTATTTGAAGGCAATTAATTCGGATACTTCGAATCCGTTATATCAATATGAAGTTCGTTATCAGCTTGGAAAATAAATTTCGTTTGGCACGAAAAAATGTTTTTGACTTTATTTTGCGTTAGTGTGGAAACATTACGAGGGTGGATGGGAATTTCCACCCCCCCCCCGTAATAACGGTAACACAGAGAATATGATGTAACGAATGCAAGTTATAAAATGAAGAAGGAAAAATAAACGAATAATAACAATGGAAGGGAAAAAAACAAATTTAGATTACAATGCAACATAGGAAAAGTAATAAAGGTGGTAGAAAAACTCAAAAATAGCCAGCGCTGGTTGTAGAACAATGACAAAATGTAGAGCAAACCATATCGAAACAATAAAAACCGCAAAAGGACATAAAATGTAACAAACATGAAATCATAATATGAAACGAGGTTAAGCATTTAGAAGATTGTGAAGAAAAATCTCAACTACAGTCCAGTAACATTTAATATTAAAATAACCAGAGAGAGCGAGAGAGAGAGAGAGAGAGAGAGAGAGAGAGAGAGAGAGCGAAATTTAAAGAGGCAAGAGATACCGATACCGCACACTTTCTCACATATCAAACGCTCTGGATGTAAACAAGCACTGCAGCTGCATAAGGGCTGAATAGTCGGGGTTGTGAGTAAACACCACGCAAGGACCCTATATATTTTTGCTGCTTATGCCGCAGTGATCGGCGAAGAAAGTCCTCACCTCCACAGCCCCATCCCAACATGGGATGTTTTCCCACGAGACCACTTTTACCGTTCTCACTTTTACGAGAGATAAGCCCAAACCGTCCAGCTTACTAAAATGCGAGGGTAGGTGCCCCCAAAATGTGTGGACGTGAATTTACCCCCCAGATACGCGCGCGTGTGAGAAATGAGGATCGAGGTACGCGGGAGTGTGAGAAAGGGAGGAAAAACCCGAGAATTCGTACGGGAAGTCACGTATTCACGATGTCTTCCCGACGAATGAAAATTGTATGAATGCATGAATTATGCGTGCATTCTGCGCGAAAGTCGATGATGTATGTAGTGCAAAGATTCACCACAATTACCGAATTACCAGGGATAAAGTTTCAGGCTTTCGTCGCGATATTTTTTTAATTTTATAGTCTTGAAAAAAAAAAAATATATTGTGATAATGATTGAATAATGATATTTGAACTTTGGATAATAATGAAAAGCTACAAATATATTTGTGATCTGCAGACAAATATTTCGGATGATAATAAAATAGCAAAAAAAAAAGATTTTCGATGTGCGCAAAACATTTTTTAATGATAATAACAATTGAGAAATAAATATCATTAAAAACAAGGTTTCGCTGCATTTCAACGATGCGATCCTTAAATGGATATGGAGAGTCCGTGGAGAGTATTCACGTTTCGTCGTGATCTTGGTGTTGTTGAAAAAATGTTGCACGTCAGGCATTCTATGAACGAACGTTAAAAGGTCCCTTTTCGCGCGCCTTAAATTAACACATTTTACCGCGTTGCTATAAACTGTGGTTGTAGGGCGTGAACGGGAAAACGGAGCGTTAACGTATTTCATTTTCCACCTGGACTTGCCTATCGCCGACCCGTATTCACGTTGCTAAAGCCGCCACTTTTCGTGGACCATCTACATTTTGCCACGCAATAATATCGTACAACAATATATTTAAATGTACGGTGTAAATTAATAATACATGGAAATATTCATGACAACAGCTCGAATACCGAAAATCCATCTCGACGAGCGTCAATTGAATTGATAGGTACACAGTTATCAGTATTTATGCAATTTGCAACACTTTGAATTAACGTGATTGCCTTCGGACGCATGAACCGAGGGAAGGCTGAAAGATTATCGTCTGCAGTAATATGGTTCAGCCTATTCACTCGCTAGTACACCGGGTCGAGAACTTTTCAGCCTCGAATCACACGATATATAAACAGAGAGTCGAGCTGATTGAGCTTAATTTTCAACATTTGATATTTCATTTTACAATTTTCGATACAAACCTATGTGATTCTTCGAATAAATTAGTTAATTGAATGACTATAAAAATTCAGCTTTTAATAAAGCCACCTGTTATTGAAATTCACTGTAAAATTTACATACGGATGAGCCTGTTGGAAACTGACGATCAAGCCTGGCGGCAGCACACGCCCACGTCGGCTTTTCATCTCATTGACAAATTATAATTAACTGGACGAACATTCCATGATTGGAATCTATGAATACTTTAGAGCGTGCCAATTTGTGATACGATATTAAATTTTGTGGGCAGTGATTTGCGTTAGTCAATCGTTACTCGAAGCGATTTACATACAAGCAATAACACTTTTCCAAAATTGCAACATTGCTACGATATAAAGTTAAAATTTGATACGAAAAACAAAAGATTATTCAGCCTCAAAGAAAGGTGTTCGTGAACTTGTCAAATTTTCACTTCTCACGTTCGTATAAATGAAACTTGTCAGAGAAGTTTGCACATTTTTTTTTCAAATTAACGAAAAGAGATATTTCATATTTAACAAGTTAAAAAAAACCGAAAAATCATTATACAAGAAAATTATCGGCAGAATCATCTATAACTGATTTATAATTTTTTTTTATCGTAAAAGCACGTGAAGGGAAATGTACAACGATACAAATCTCGAAATTCACACGTTCATACCCTTAACTTTTTTTTCAGCCCTTGCTCTTTTTCTCAAGCTCTGTCTTCTTCTGTTTGCATGTCGATAGAAAACTACACGTGTGGACAGGAATCGGAGTGATACGTGGGGCCGTACGGAGCACCGATGCACAATGCACGTGCTCGAGAGCCAACTTACGACACTACCATATCTCTCTCGTTCGTTGGGTAATCGTGCGACTCCGTTTCTCTGTTACTACGAGAGCTTTATTGGTAGATTAAATCAGTCGTACGCGATCGTTCGTTTACTTCAGCAAGAAAGGCAAGAACCGAGAGAGGGTTGTGATCGAAAAAATTGTGAAAAAAGCACTCGCTTGTTTGTGACCACGAAGGGTTGCCAATGTTGTATTTTTTTTTTATTTCGAAAAAATACCCGGTCATACGAAAGTTTTATTATTATACAAAAAGTACTTAATTTTTTTATTTAATTAATCATCCTAGTTGCCAGAACCACCCCTACGCTGATTTGCCATGCAGCAACGGCGGCACTTTGTTTAAATAATTATTATATCATTTATTTTCAACATTTATCAGTAAAAAAAAACAACCAAAATTTGGCAAGACTATGCATTAAATGTGTGTAAAAAATCCCGACTTCGTCATCCCAATACTCTCACGAGAAAAAAATATTGAAATTCAACTTGTTTTTTGCGCCCGAAGCTCATGAAGACCCCTTAATCAGACAAATGGTACGTACAACATTTTTCAGTAATGACAACATTTTGTACGATGTTTGCATCGCAAAATAACTCCCAGGCACTAAAATATCAAGTAGAGGTATAGCGGAACAATTAAATAGTCGAGTTCACGAATGTTAATTGAAATTGCCATTTTTAGTCGGTCTCATACGAGAAATGGTAATGTTACGCTGTTCGGTCAATTTTCGAGATCCCTGTTTCGATCATCATAGCATGAGAGGTTGAGAGCATCAATGGAGAACTGATGAAAAGAAAATGAGGAAAGAGGTACGGGCTGCAGAGAGCGCTAGCATATTCAAGTCGATATTACCACGTGGACTCTGTTCCCTTACGAACAAAAAGATTGTATTTTAATCTCATGTAGATTCCATTTATTTATGCACTTTCTGGGATATTGTTTTTCTCGTGGCCTTTAAGAGAGAATTTCGCAGAACTTTTTCCACAAACGAGAATAAAAATCCTTTGAGTTGGCGCATCAATGAGAAAGTACTCGCGTATATTACAAAAATAATACCCTGATGAATTAAAAAAAAAAAAAACGTTGTACGGAAGCGAAAGAAGATTCGTGACAGGATTATATTCTTAAGTATAAATATATGGGACTTGTATTCCATAATTACGAATATTTCGAATAAAATAGTCAATTCCAAAATAACATTTCAAATCGATTTGAAGTTTAAACTACCTTCGGTTTTGATCGAGGGAGCGTGAGGCTAATCTTGCCTTTCTGTGTAACAATTAATCCAAATAATTGTACAATGGTTGTGAAAGAAATGAAAACTAATAGCAACACCGACGGAGTAGTGAATTGCCGGGGCCAATACTTGGATTAGTAATCGCTTAGCCGTGTACAGGATTGTGCAGTAACTACTGAGCGGTATGAAACTCAGTAAAATATAACCACTCATATCGGCATCGGTTTTCCACAGCCTGATAGCTGCTCGGTGTTGAGGCGGCCGACGGTGAAGACAACGAAGGCATAGGTTAAGGACAAAAGTGATACTATTAAATACAGTATAATTAAAATTATTATTAATCCAAGAACCAAAGTTCAACCAAAGATGTGATGACTGTAATATCCAAATGATATAAAAATAAAAATACATTACAAGTGAATGTATTATTGTTATTGAAATTACTATGGATTATTATAAGGCCAAATTCCCCGTTTTAAGTTTATTTCAAGATTTTCTGTTAAGATTCAAGGAAAAAACACTATTTAAGAAAAGAATAAACTTAATGACATGCTTGAGAATAATAAAAATAAGCAACGGAAAAAAGCAGGTTTACATAAGTGTTAGGATGGCTAAATAGATAGCACGCTCAGCTTTAGAATTTAAAGGCGTTCAAATCCCGCGGATAGACAAAAACTTTGAGGAGGCAGGGCATGATTTAATCCAATTCTCATATACGCAGGGATATAAATAAAGCATATGGAAGCAAAAAATACTACGATATTTTTTTATTTATAATTTGTTGATTATTTCATTCTTCATTTCAGCCATAGATACGGTAACCGGATCCGGGCCTGAAAGAATGTACCGATCAGGTCCGTAACCGGCATTTGCTTCAAGGCCGGATGCCAAAAAGCATTTCACGCCTAGTAAAGCCCTGAACCGGCAGCCTGTACAGTGCCACAGTACGGGATACGGTATGTCGGATTCGGTCCTAGTCTGCTCCGTAGCTAAATTTCTAGTCGGGTCATTATAAATATCGTCGCAAATCACAATCAACATTTTTTTTATTAATGTACATATATTTCAATCCTGTCAACTACGAGGGTCATTTGAAACGTTTCGGGCCTTGCCAACGTAAAGTTATAGTAGACCATTCTTTGACCGCCCGATAGATGCCATTGATATATGTAAACCGTAAAAATTTCAAGTCATTCTCATCATCACTTTATTTATGGCACCCTTCCAAAGTTCGCCAGCTGACGTTGTCAACAATGGAGAAAACCGCGTATGGCGCAGTGATAAAGTTCCTTCATTTGAAAGGCAAAAAGACTCAGGAAATAAAATATGAGTTACACTCTGTATAGCAGGGGTGGCTATAGGGTCGACCGCGGTCGACTCTGTAAAACAAATTTAGAAATGTTTCATTGAATAAATATGTTTGGGTTTGTTTTGGTTTAAACGAACTCAACTTTTGTTTGTTTGTTTGTTGTCGGTGGTAAAACGCCAGGAATATTTTGAATCGTAGTGTCGACCGCACACTTTAAAAGTCTGGCCACCCCTGCTCTATACGGTGAAGCCTCCCCTTCATTTACAGCGGTCAAATATTGGGTTGCCAAGTACAAACGTGATCATACGAGCACTTTAGACTAGGAACGTTCCGGATGCCCGAAAATCGCCACAACTTACGAAATGGTCGATTAAGTGCATCGAACTGTGATGGAAGATCGTCAATTAAATGTTAAGGGTATTTCTGAGGCTTGTGGGATATCATCTGAACGGGTGCTCAAGATCTTACATAAAGATTTGAATATGAGCAAATTGACTGCGCAATGTGTACCGCGCTTGTAAGGGATCGACCAAAAGTTCATACGGGCGGACATGTCGTGAGAGAGTCTTAGCCTGAATAAAAAAAATCCGGCGGAATTTTTGCGGCGAACGATAACCGACGCTGAAACCTGGACACACCACCATACACCTGAGACCAAACAACAGTCAATGCAGTGGATTGCGGTGGGGAAACCAGCTCCGAAGAAGGCAGAGGTCGTTCTCTCTCCAGAAAAAGTGATGGCGACAGTTTTTTGGGATTGCCATGAAATAATTCTTATCGAATATCTTGCAAAGGGTGAAACAATCAATGGGCAGTACTACGCTGCATTGCTGGATGAATTGAAGGCCACAATTAAGAAAAAAAAACGTCCGCATTTGGCCAATAAAAAACTCCTGTTTAACGAGGGTAACGCACGGGTTCACACGTACATGGTCGCTATGTCAAAATTGAATGAATTAAAGTTCAAATTGCTTCCGCAACCACCCAATTCGTTACATCTAGCCCCCAGCGACTTTTTTCTGTTTCCCAATTTGCAAAAAACATCTCGGAGGGAAAAAATATGGGTCAAATGCCGAGGTGGAAAACGCTGTAAACTAGTATTTTTCGGGTTTAGACAATCAATTTTTTCTGACAGTCTAAAAGATTGGGAAAAGCATTGGACCAAATGTATCGAGTTAAAGGGAGACTACGTTGAGGAATACATTTTGTGTTGCTTCGAAATATGTGTTTCCTTAAAAAGGCTGGAAACTTTTCAAATGAACCTCATGAAGGGTGTCTCAAAATGACCTGTCATTTGAAATTGCGCGCCATGTTTTTTTGTGGCGAACATAGGGTACTAATCTTTAACTAATTACACGATCGAGCAACGCACAGAAATTGTGAAAATTCACTGCAAAACAATGCAGTTATTGCACACGAAGTTTCACGGTTTTTTTATCTCGTGCTGAGGCAATGTGTATTGGCCACCAAGATCGTGCGATTTCACGCCATTGGACGTCTTTGTTTAGGGTTTTTTTGAAATAAAAAGAGTATGCCAATGATCTACAGACGATTCCGGAGCTCAAGGAAGCAATTGGACGCACCCATTAATGAAATTAGTCCACAATTATTCCAAAATGTTATTGAAAATTTCTTCAAAAGAATGAACGTTTGCAAACAGGGACGAGGCGGCCATTTATCGGATATTGTGTTCCATACATAACCTCCATGTTTGTACCTTATATTAAAATAAAAATATTCGTACTTTTCAAATAAATAATACGTTTTATTGATAAATTAAAATGTCAGGTCATTTTGAGACACTCTTTATTAGGATCTTTGGAGAGTTGAATTTTGATAATGTAAGGCAATATTCATTTGATGAAAACCTACTATATTATATTAGACGAAGTAAAAAGTTCTGAGCGTTTTTTCGCTTTATTTCGAGGATGAAATTAACATAGTTAGGATTATCCGATTTAGATCAAATATGCGCCGTTTTGTTCGATAACTTTTGTCCATTTTGAAGGCAATTTCATAATTCCGCGATTGAAGAAGTCCTCGTCCCTATTGGTAAAAAATTGACCAGCTCATTTTCACAAGCCTCTCTTGAGGCCAGTTTTGTACCATCAAGAAAATTTTGCAAATGCTTGAAAAGGTGATAATCGCTTGGTGCCAGATCTGGACTATACGGCGGGTGCGATAGAACCTCCCATCCAAGCTCTCGGAGTTTCTGGCGTGTCGTTAAAGATGTGTGCGGCTTGGCGTTGTCTTGATGGAACACAACACCCTTCCTATTGGCCAATTCTGGCCGCTTCAGGCCGATCGCCTGCTTCAATCTGGTCAGTTGTTGACAGTAGAGGTCCGAATTGAGTGTTTGGCCCGATGGGAGCAGCTCATAGTGGATGATTCCCTTCCAATCCCACCAAACACACAGCAAAACCTTCTTGGCCGTTAATCCGGGCTTGGCGATCATTTGGGCCGGCTCACCGCGATTGGACCACGATCTTTTTCGGCTGTTGTTCTCGTATGTGACCCATTTTTTATCGCCAGTCACCATCCGCTTCAAAAATGGGTCGATTTCGTTACGTTTCAGCAAAGAATCGCAGGCATCAATTCGGTCCAAAAGGTTCTCTTGCGTCAATTCGTGTGGCACCTTTTCACCTTGGTCGTAGTGGTACTGAAGAATGTATCGAATTTTCTCTTTTTTTACCTCCATTTTGGAACGCTGTAACACACAACTGGCTTCACCAAACACAAAACTGTCAAAGAACTTTTTTTGAAGCGTAATGTCACCTTTAAATCGCCGTATAGTATGATCCGATGCGATGTATACATCGTGAGATATGGCTCATTAAAGACATCTAGCGGAAAACGCTCAGAACTTTTTACTTCACCGTATATAACATTCAACAATCAACGTATGCTTGTAAGATCGGTGGTTGCGATTAACATATGTGCATAATGTATGCAACTGCTAAAAGATCAAAAAGCAGTACTATATTTTTAGCAGCAACCATGGCTATAAAATATTATTATCCTCTGAGGCAAATATAAAATATAGTTGAAAACATCATACATTTAACTCAGTGCACCTACTAAAGTATTTGTCATACCGTAATACGGTGCATTTTCCCTACTGTCTCTCACGACCTCTCTTTCGGATAATCCTGAGATGTTGATTTAAAAAATGTGCATCGTTTTACGTGCTTGACGGATAACGCAACAAAAAAAAACCTGCGACATATCGTGCGAACGTCAATGTGTTCGTGCTTGCGGAAGATTTGCGACGGAAATTCGAGCACAAAATCCGTGTAAGTTGACGCGATGAGAAGAAAAACAGCAGGTATACCGTAAACAGAATAATAATCATCGAGTCGTAGCTATTCTGTATATACTGCGAACGACGGGGTACTGAGGTTGATTATCCCCTGTCCGCGTTATGAATCACGTGTATCATATGCAGAAACACGTAAACACTCTATAAACCGTATTTTCCCCGAGGGTCGAGGTGTACGTTCGTTTTCCGGACGAGTCGCTCGTCTCGCTGTACGCGAATTTGACCGCGCAACCGGAACGGTTATTTTACGAGCAAATAATAATGGTTCAGTCCCCATCGCGTACACAGAGATTTCCCCGAGTTTTTGTGTACATTGTATACGGGACGTTTTATTTCAAATGGACCGAAGTTTAGCTTCGTGTAAGATTCTTCATCGTTTCTGTTTACGACTAACAAGAATCTTGAATTCTTTGAGACCATGTGTCACACGCTGCAAAATTTCTCTTTCGACGTCTAAAAAAAATTTTGAATCTCTTGAATAAGGTATTTTCAGCAAAATAGATAATTTTTCAGTCAGTCTGTAACAAAAGTCAGCCCTAGTCAGTCCTGTAGCAAAAATTCTAGTCTGTAGCAAAAGTCGGCCCTAGTCAGTCCTTTAGCAAAATTTCTAGTCGGGTCAATTTCGGAGCATGCAGTAGCTGTTTCGGGCCCTGCGTGGTGAGCGGTGAATTCCGATGAATAGGCATTGTTGTAAATTCGTTGCTCTAAATCCTCAATAGAAAACCTCAAGTATAGAGTCTGACGTGTGATTTCGACAACTGCAGTGACAGCGTTTCGTAAAACTGTGAGCAGAACACATCCCTTTACAGTATCGCTATGGATCGAAAGCATTGCAGACCAAGTAACTTGCTGAAAGGCAAAAAATACTAAATTCCGCGGAAATACTAAATGAATGTGGATTATTAAATGATATAAAAATTAGTATATAATAAACAATTATGCTGAAAAATACATTAAAATGATAACTACATATTCGTTTGAAATTGGTGCTTTAAATGATTTCAGAAACAAATTACTACAGAACCCTACTTTATGGCCATTTCCCGACATGTACGTGGCAAGTATTTTTCATATTTTATTAAAAGCTCCTAGAATCGACGCTTTAGTCTGTTAGCCAAATTTTAATATATTTTTGCAGCGGCCCCGCCATCGGAAAATCTTTGGAAAAACATAGAGCTTCTTTGAAGATATCTCAGATTTGATATACGACGCAACGAGACAAAAACAATTGTAGATAAACGAACAGGAAAATAGAATTATCATGTGGTTCGATAAATCGAAAAATAACAATGAGAAATGTAAAACCAAACAATATATATTACCTGAAATAGCCCATGAGCACGTTTTCCTTCTATGTATGTTTTTTACACTAGTATTATTGGAACAAAATGCGGTTCGCGTTAAGCGTTGTTCGCTGGATTATTTTTTTCCTACAATGAGAGGACGAGGGTTCGATGTCCGGCAATCCTTGGATGTACTTATTGTTGCTTCTCTGCACACATATATGGTATCGATTTTTTGACAGTTCAAACAAAAACCCTGAGAGACTATAAACAAAATCTTATCATTATCTGCTATCAATTAAAAAAAAAAATTTCGCGTTCAATTTATTTTCACTGTCACTTTATATGCCTCCGCGGACTTTTACGATTCCATCAGCATTGTTTTTACCCCAGACTCATCACTACACTATTTCCAGTTCTCAAGAGAACCCTCGGATCGTTGTTAACTACTCTTTCGTAATGCACTCCCATATCGCATTTACACGAGGGTGCCGGGAAACTGCGAAAAACCTTTGCCGATACACATACCTTGTCAGTTTTCGTCCAACCGTAGTCATAGACAAACGGCTATTGTTCGAAAAACACGTCGAAAAAAGACTTACTTGGGCAGAAGAAAGTTTGAACCGCGATTGGGACAACAATTTTTTCGGACGAAGCTTCTTTTTGGGGACTTTCTCCTATCAAACATGCTTGGTCTATCCGCACCACTAGACACCAAAGATCCGAAACGTCAAGCAATTATTCCGATAAATTTGACTCATATGAAGGGCTTTATCACCAGATTATGCCATGAGATTAGTGAAAAGTATGCCCTGGAGATGCCGGACGATTATTGATAGTAGAGACGGTTGGACTACTTATCAATAAAAAAGCATCACGGTGTATAGCATATAGTACGTATGTATTTTTTTTCAATGCCTTCTCCCAATTAGTTTTTGAGTTTCGCAGATCACGCTCCTGTCAAACAAACTGTATATTTTATTGAGTTTCATTTGTGTTTCGGTCGAAAATTCAGGAAAACTGCGTCCCGCATCTACGACAGTCGGCTTTTATCGCGTTCAATTTTTATTTTATTGCACGACTTAATTTTATTTCGAAGATTCACGAATCCTTGACTGATGACCGTGACAGGAGAAAATCACGTAAATGTATAGTTTACGATAGAAAGCTCGGCAGCTTCGATTCGGCTTTTTGTCGGAGGTTTTCCTCCTGTACTTTCGTAATCCCTCGTGTCTGCGTAAATAAAAACCGAGCGCTATGGATGCAGAAGTAGTTGCACTGCCAATTTGACTGAAATTTTTGGCCTCAGGGTAATGGGGGAAAAAGTAGCGTGATATAAAAAAAAATCGAACGAGAAATTCGAAACATATACGAAGCAAGCGTCAATTTCGTACAATCGGTACCCCGGAGGCTAAGCCGGGATTCGCGAGACCATTTGCAAATGAATAAATAAAGCCCGAGTAAAGGATTAATTTTCGTTGCGTTTTGCCGTTTGAAACGCGCATATTTAGGTAGCATTTGCCCATTGTACTGTGCGTACTTCAGCCGAGCGAGCGAAAATGTTGTGGCGCAAATTGAAAAATTGTTCTACCATGCACATCATGTTCACTCGTCGCAGCGGCGATCCCATACACGCGAAGCAAAATAGTTGATTATTTTGAACGCGATAAACAGTAAAAGTTGAAAAAAAATTAGATTTCAATTTTGATACGATACACGTACATAGAGCTCGGCGGGTATCGGAGCCATATTTTATTTTCGATATATTGCCTCTCCAATGGTTAAGCATCGTGTGATTGATCGTGAGGGTACTGGACGCGATTGAAAAGCGGTCAAGTACGTATCGGACTGAGCATGAGAGTCTCGTAAAGCTTCTTGGGTCAGCGCAACATTGTAAATTACAAATTTTCGTTACGTTCAAAAGTTTTCGCCAATTCTTCTCTCATTTATTTAACAACGATGTTACGGCAAAGCGTATTACCTTCGAATATTGATAGCGTGAAAAATATTCTCTCCCACTTCTGTAGGAATTCATCGACATTTAAAACTTTACTATTTCGGGAAAATTTCTATATTTCGTAGTCTTTACGTTCAATCGAAATTTTCAAACCGCACTTTTTACTGGACTTCCTCACGTTCTCCTCAAAACAGTTTTCCCCAATTACCAATAATTAGCAATATTCGAAAAGCCGATTTTTTGCCATATCGTATCCAAAATATGGCATATAAAACCTCGTCGAGTACCGATTCTCTTTTCTTTAAAAGAAAAAATGGTCATTTTACAGTAACCGTAACAATTTTACCTGCAAGTACTCGATGTTTGCTATATTCCAATTAGCTTCCGCCCGCGGCTTCGCCTGCTTTGGAATTTCGCCCATAGAAACTTCATTACCAGTTGCACCACTTATTAGGGGTTGTTTGAAAGAATCCTTAAATATGCGTTTTATTTTTCGTTCTGAAAAATATTTATACCAAGTTTCAAGTTGATACACGGAGAGAATTAAAAAGTAATTTTTGTCGTAAATTTCACGGTAAAAATTACCGTGATATATTTCAATGTGGTGACAAGTGAGAAAAGCATAATAATTCGTATGCGACAAGTTTTTTTTAACTCACGTTACAGAAAATTTCAAATACGTAGCTAAAATTTTACTATACAAGAAGGGTAGCGCGCACGATAATTTTTACCGAGAGCACAATACATTTTCCTATAACACTCATTAAATTTTATAATAAATCTTAAAATAACTGTTATAAAGACGATACTTTTTTATAGACATTTTTGAAAGGCAAATTTCTCTGATATTATATATTTTTTAAATTTAAGTTTTGCGTATTTTGTTACACATCAAAATTTACTAGAAAATCTGGTAAAATTTTCTATTTGAAGAAGAAATTTTATTTTATTTTCGTGAAAATCTGTGTTTTACTCAGTAATAATAAGCGAAGTTTCAGGGTTGTCATCTGGTTACCGTTAATGCACTGTAATTTTTAACATTTAATTCTCTCCGTGTACACGCAAGAAATACAATTTTCCATACAAGATTTTACACCTCATTTCACCCCCCTGAGTTGATTTTCGAAAAATTCTTTCTTAGTTCACCTCTAAACCTTCCAAAAAACATACGAGGGTCTTTTGGAAAGTTTTCGGTCTTATCAACAAAAAAACGATAGTAGAAAAAAAAATTCTTTCGCCGTTCGATAGATGGCCTTGATATATGTAAAACATGCAGATGTCGATTCCTTCTCATCATTACTTTGTCTATGGCACTTTCTCAAAGTTGCCAGCTAACATGGTTTGTCAACAATGTCAGCTCGACACGAAATATCGCGCGAGTGTCGTAGCGTGTATAAAAAAATATCCGGCGGAATTTTTGCACCGAACGATAATCGTCGGTGAAACCTGGATACTTTGAATTGCTTCCGCACCCACCCTATTTGCCAGATTTACCTCCCAGCGACATTTTTCCATTTCCCGATGTAAAAAAACATACCGAAGGAAACAATTTGGGTCAAATGCCGAAGTGGAAGACGCTGTAAACCAGTATTTTAAAGGTTTAGACAATCAATTTTTTTTGTGACGGTTTAAAAGGTTGGGAGAAGCGTTGGACCAAATGTATCGAGTTGAAGTGAGACTACGTCGAGAAATAAATTTTGTTTTGCTCCGAAATATGTGTTTTTTCTTCAAAAGGCCAGAAACTTTTCGAATTACCCTCGTATCTTCAAAATTTCATGTTTCTATCTTCAGTGGTTTAGGCTCTGTGTTGTCTATATTCAGGAAGTCAGTCACAGAAATGTTTTATATGTATAGATCATTTCAGATTCTCACACTTTCTAGAATACGGGGTTGGGAAGACTGTGACAGACCAATGATCGGACACAAGGAAATGAGAAATGGGTTGGCAGTGGCCGCTAAACTGCGAAAAGTAGTCATGGTGCGTACGTGAACAGCCATGGCCTGACGGACATTAAAATGTTCCCTCCGTTACTGGGTAAGCGACACGACGATTCGCCATCGTCAACGCGATATATCAACCCATTTTCCACTCGAATCGTCTTTGGGTCCACGCGCTCGATTTGGAACGCACCCCAGATTTTTTTCTCGTTTTATTTTTTATTTTTTTCTCGTTTCCATGCGAAATTCAGATTCGTGCGTTTAAGGGGTTCAAAGTCTCTTCATAGATTAGAACGATGTCTTATCGTCGGTGCGCGAGTAAGAAAAGCCGGCGCGCTTTAGAATGAAATTGCTTCGAATAATTCCCGGGGCATTAATTTTTCAGCACGATAGCCCCCTTTTTGCGTTGAGTTAAGCGTGAATTATGAACACATTAGAGAAAGGGGTGGTTTCGTTCGCTTGTAAAGGGAGCAGTGGGAGAACCGGCAAAAAAAAGAGAGGGAAAGAGAGAAAGAGAGAGAGAGAGAGAGAGAGAGAGAGAGAGAGGGGAGAGGAAGGATAGGAATTGATTTATGACCAAGGCGCAACGTCTCGCATATCTAATGTGGCTAACATGGCTATTCCGCAGCATCTCGGAGGGAAAAGAGCTCTGCATGGGAAACGGGGCGGGTCACACGAAGAGGAAGAATACGATTAATCTGTGAGAGGGCAAAAGAGCATCGGAGTTTTCCCTTTTATACGACCAGCTCTCGCTTCCTGTGTGCCTCATTCGAACAGCTTTTGTCATATTCTTTCACCTACGGTGTGAGAATGTACGTAGGGCTGTGTTATTGTTCTATGTTTTTTTTTCGGTTTTTTTTTACAGCCTCGCGCCGGGAATTTACGAATATGACAAAGTAATTAGTAGTATTTTTGCTATCACGACTGTGCAAAATGTATTTTCGGCCATGACATTTATGTGAAAAAAAACGCCCACAAAATCGGTGTATATTTCATGATAGCTGTGCCCGCGACCTCGTACGCGCAGACCACTGAAATACGTACCGACGAGGCTTTTTTTACAAGTATACTCTGAGCCCTGGACCATCCTCAAAACAAAGACAATAGAAAACAATAATTAAAAATATTTTTCCTTCAGTAGATAGGTTCTACAACAAAGCTTCGCTATAAACAATGTTAGCAATAGAACCACCAGGTATGTGGGCATAAAGATTGCTGGAGTTGCTAAACACGGGCGAGAAGTAGCTGAAACTGAGGTCCACCCCCGCAACGCGTAGCGTCTGGTCCTGCGCTTTGCGGGCGTGAATTTTTTAGAACTTTACATTCGCATATATTTTGCTTGAGTGGGCGAATTTCGATGAAATAAAAACTTAATGATACTTCAAGTTGAGCCCTATATTTTTCTGAAAATTCCATCCAGATTGGGTCAGTAGTTTTTACGTGATACGTGCACAAACGAACAGACAAAAATTTCAAAATTGACCATAAGGCCTTAGGCAACTCTAGAGGCCAATAAAAGGGCATATTTTGTGATTTTTTTTTTCAGCGAAAGCATAAAATAAATCGGAATTACAAAATAGGGGTTTTATTATACACGTAATTGACTATACAAAATTATTTTTTCACAGCGATAGATGTCAAAATGGCGACTGTGCAGCATTTTCCCAATGACGCCTTTATTTCTGGAAGGTCAATGGCCGGACCAAGAGCTCCTATAATTTTTGAGTTATGATGAGACACTAAAGTTTTTTCAATTATATATAAGAATAGATATAGAAGTACGTAGGATTTTTTTGATATATTGTTTTTTTTTCAAAATGGCGCATTTCTAAAACAAAAAGTATAAAATGCCATGAGAAAATCGTCCGAAAATTGTTTATAAAAAAGAAACTATGCAATATAATTTTAAAAATCCTACGTAGTGCCTCAGAAAATGCAATTCTAAATAAACAGTTAAATTTTCAAGTGAATCAGTTGAAATTGGTTTGAGTTATGAGTCCGGCCGACTTGAAAAATGTAGTTTTGACATAAACGCGTTTAAAGTTAGTAGAAAGTCACGTCATGAATCAAGAGGGGTTGCGCTAGAATTCGAAAATCGAGTACTTGGAGATTTGTCACACCCATAATCTTTTGGAATATGATTTAATAGGTACTAAGGTACATTTTTAATTTAAAAAAAATCGATTTTTGGAAAATTCTGGCGTAGCCTAAGGCCTTAATGTATTCTATCACTTATCCTTCATCCCCTAATCAATTATTTTGCAAATATTTTCCATGTACACGCAACGTTTACAGTTTTATTATATGTATAGATTCGAATTATGTAGTTGTATGGACAAAGCCTCGGAGTGTGCTGATTTTCCCGCGTCTTCGCTCAATGGAATTTTCGTTCATACATATATCGGGAATGAGTTTTAGGATCGTATGGTATAATTGATTATATACCAAAGTTATTATTTAAAAAAAAACGTTATTCATATAGTTAAATAAAACTCGTGTTCTGTACAGCTTAATATATATTTATAATCACATCACCCGAAAAAAAAACAAAAATAGAGCATTTACTGAACACTACATTGAGCACTTACTGAAGAGCTACTTTATAAATGCTGAAAGGTGTCGCGCACAATTATCCTGTTCAAAGAAAAACCGTATTTTCTTCGGTTCTCCTTGACGGACCCAGATCGAACAAAATGCAGGGAAACTCTGAAAGCGTTTATTTCCACATACCAAAGATTCATGAAAAAAGCTTTGACAATTATTACACCCACTTTGCTCAAACTGTCGAAATCCGAAACGATAGATATCATCTAAACATTGTATTCTAACTCTGCCGATTTAATTTCAACTGAAAAAAAAAACGAATGAACTATACTTTTACTACTCCACACTACAAATACTCAATACAACAAGATACTACAATTTTATAATGTCAGTAAGATGTTAATTGAGCCATTTTATAATGCTGTGATAATATATATATACACACACACATATAAATATGTAGGTTTGTATTCGTGTACACAAAATCTCAACCTCTTGAAGTGTTCTCAGAACACTATTTTACCATCCGACGAATGCAATTCTGAAGTACATACCTGCACATTATTCCAGTCACTTCTTACAAACGTGGAGTTATGGCTTTTCGGCTTGTTATCAAAAGTACGTTTTTACTTTTCTTTTCTTTCTTTCTTTTCAATTTTTATTACATGACAAGGAGGTATTACATCCGACACTCGATCGATCTCGTCGATGGTGAAATCCGAGAGAAATTGCACTCGATATCTATAACGTGAATATCCTGTTACTATTCATTCCTTCGTTAAAAAATCGTCTGTATCTCGATGGCGAAAGTGGAGAATGCAAGTTAATGAGAAAACTCAGAGATATATGTATTTTATGATTTTGTTTCGCAAAGCCTGCACAATCGTCGCATAAGGAAATCCCGGAGCTTTATGTGTATATTGATGGGAGAAAGAAAATACGATCTATCGCGACTTCGCATGCGTCTCGTATATCTATGTATGTATATTGCAATCGCGACAATAAAGTGGAAAACGAATCCCCAGGATCGATCGTCTAGAGCCTGCTTGGGATAGAGTGCTCTCTGATGTTGAGGCTAAAGGACTTGCCAGAGGCAAAGTATAATGAGCAAAGGAAATGTAATGTATACATATACAAATGTGCGCACCTGTGAATATATTTCCTCAATATAGTAGCTGTGTGTATATAATGTATATATATATATATATACATATATGGAGTTAGGTGATTCCGAGGAATCGTTCCAACAAGCAACAGGACGACGAATATTTGATTTCTGCTCGCTGAGCTTCGGGTCAGTATTTTTTTTGCTTCATATCCAACAAGAAGGGTATACGTGGAAGGTGCATGCGAAAAATCACCAGAGACGTAGAGGCCAGTAAGGAACTGAAATAACAATGTACAATTATCGCGATACTCCCTCTACGTACAGATATATGTGTGTGTGCGTAGAAGGGCGCGGCATAGCTTTAAATACACCCTCGCTCGGTCGAGAGATAGAAGTGACAAGCATCGAGGGGAAAAAAGTAATCCCGACTGACAGAGAAACGGTCTCTGGAGAGCAGAAACGGAACGATAGACGGCCATCGACTATGTAGCACGCCGGTGGAAAACACCCGCGTCTTTTCCTGCCCCTCACTGTCTTCATTCCCAAGGGCCTTCTCATGATTAGATCATCCTTTCGCCACTAGCAATTCCCATTTCCCTGGGCATAAAAAAACTCACGCAACCAGGGTCCTATCTGCGCTTCGCGACAGCATCCCACCCTCACAACGTAGGCGCTGTGATCAACAATGGGTTTTCCGTAGACCGCAAACACCCCTGACTCATTCGCGCCACCGCTTGTTTGACGTTTATCATTCCCCATGAAACGTTGCGAGAAAGAAAGGGGAATGAATTTTTCCGGTCAACAAAGAGCAGCAGCATGTTTGTAACTTGTAATCAACTTCGGTTTGGTGGTTCAACATGCTGTTGGTGTAACGCCATCAAGAACTGACGAGTTGCTTAAACTGCTGTTGCTACTTTTTTGGTCCTCGTGAAACGTAACCGTAAAAGGAGAACTGGGAAAACGTCGGACACTACGATTTCGGGCAGAGTTGAAGGTTGAGATATTATCGTCAACTAACTTCCGCCCGCGTGGAATTTAGTTCCAAGCTATTTGAGCCTCAGGCCAGAGGTGATGTCTCAACAGATTACATTAGAATCGAAAAAAAGACAAAGTAAGGATGTTTCATCCAAAAATAAACGTCACTAAAATTGCTTAGTTCGAATAAAAATAACTGATCAAAATCTATTTTCCATGCAAACTTTTACATCCCATTTCATCCTTTTACGGGTTGATTTTAGAAAAATCCTTTCTTAGTGCACCGCTCTATGTCCTTTAAGGAAGATATCTTCCGAATTTCATTGAGATAAAAGCAGGGAAGTTATTTTAAAAAATCCTAAAATATGCGTTTTATTATTTGTTTTTAAGAATATTCATACCAAGTTTCAAGTTGATACGCACAAGAAATACAACTTTCCATACAAACTTTTGCACCCCCTTAGGAGTTGATTTTCGGAAAATCTTTTTTTAGTGCACCTCTACACCTTGTAAGAAACCTATCTTTCAAATTTCATGTTTCTATCTTCAGTGGTTTAGGCTGTCGATTGTTTATATGTCAGTCAGTCATTCAGTCAGCCAGTCAGTCAGTCAGTCACGGAACTGTTTTATATGTATAGATTATGATCGCCATTGAGGTTCAGGGAGTGCCTGTTCTTTATTGGAAAAGGATCTAATAATGTATATTTTTCAACGTTACTTCGTATGTCTTGGGAGATCACCCATCGTAGTAGTGGCTGTTCTGGACATCTATTTTTATCAGATAAGTTTAAATCCTTCTGGCTTTTCGGGTAAAAATCTAGAAAAAAAACCATGTCAAGTGTTTATCGGAGAACACGCATAAAGTAAGGTTCCGCCACAATTTATTGGCGCAATCATTCGAAGAATTACTATAACATGTTTAGGTAACATTCAGTTATTGTTATCGTGTATGTTCTAACACAATAAATTATTGCATACTAATTTCGATTTTAGTCGATTAATCACAATCATGATACTCTAATGGTACAAGCGGAGTGCAGAGGGCGGATCCTTTGTGCGATGTTTGATAATTTATAAACAAGGCTTCAAACAACATGCGGTAAAATTATATGTGTAGTCCTCTTCTGGACTTTCTACAGAGTCAACTTAGCGATAACCTGGTTATCCATATCTTTTGAAATTGTTGATGTAGCTTAACCAAACTAATTTTAATCGTTCGAATCAAATTCTGGTACCTAGAATTTTTCTAGATCTTTCAAATCGATAGTTAAACAATTAGAGGAACAAGAAGCATCAATTTCAAACTTAATATTTCCCAAACGGGATTTAGAAATGAAAATATGGTAAATCAAACCTTAATTTCATCTGAAACACCTGCCCACTGACACCCCAGTCGATGGGCTGCGCGGAAAAAAAATGTTCGCTCCTATTTTATATATGTATGAAAAAAAAACCCTTTAGAGATGTTTTTTCAATAGTTTCCTACACATTAATTGAGATCCTTATTTGAAGCATCTAGTTGCAAAAATTCATGCATATAGATTTAAAATTGCAGAAATAGTGTGTCTGACAGACGAACGGACGGACGGATGGCCGGACGCGATAAAGTAATGATCCTTGTTTAAGGGGGGAACGACATTTACTAGCTTTCACAAATGAGCAGCAAGAATATCAGTATTGTGACGAACCTGAATGGCTAATGTATGGCGCTAGGATCGCTGATTAGCCGGTAAGACGTAAAAACCATTCAGTATCCACTTGTTGAAACTTTAAACGCGTTATTCTCAAAAGTGCATTTTTCCCATCTATTAGCATGATTTTTCAAAAACTATTCAACCTACTTTGATGAAATGCGGCATATATCTTCTTTATACTATCAGTTTATCGGTGAACAAAAAAAAACGTGTGAAATTTGAAAAAGAAAATATAGTTTTTTCGCAAAATGTTGCGGAAATTTCATTTAAAAAATTACAACATCGCCTTTCTTAAGTTGCCATCTTCCGAATTCTTCATATATTTTGATCCTTTTGGTTCACTGGCAGCATATGGATGTAAACTTCGAAAAAATGTTTGGTTAAACTGTTTCAGATACCTACAGTCGATGCTAGAATTCCAACAATTTCGCAACTCCCGATATGACCTTTCGAGAACACGGAACTGTACATCCGCCAATATAAATACATTTTTTCAAAACATATTTTCAAATAGTCAGAATGTAAAATAAAAAGTGTACAAAGTTGTAATAAAGTCCGACAATCCTTTTAATTAATAAAAAATCTTACAAAACTGCTAATTTTTGGCCTTGTAAACGGTGTACCCCTCTTAACTGCGTAACCGCAAACAAATGGAAAAATATTGGCAGTAAAAAATGCGCACTGCGAATAGAAATTTCAAAACGAATAAAAATCCTCCTGTCACTTTTTTACTTCAACCCTCCATACATACGTCAAACCTACATAGGTATTCCTCATCCGAGTTTTCGGGGATAATTTCGCACTACTGCAAGGATTGTTTCGCCTGGAAACGTCTCGCCTTCAGCTTGATCCCACATCTCGCATAAGGTGGCCTGCGAGGCCAAGTGCAGCGCAAATGCGATTTGGTGAAAGACGTTTTGGGGTCGTACTGTTCTCGTGCGATAGGAGGCGGTTCGCGACACGCGCATTACTATTTATGGGCTACGTAAACCAGCAAGCTCGACGGCTCAGGGATAAGATAGCTCGACGTCCGTCGCCGGTACTGTATAAACTCAGAGAGGCGACGAGTTTGCCGCACATTGGATGGTCCGTCGCAGATAAGTTTTCGAGGCGCCGGTCGTCCGATGTCATACAACGAGAAACGTGACTTACAATCGAATATACGCGTGTATATGAGGGGTGAAACTGTATGCGTATGAATATCAACCCCAAAAAAGTGGAAGAGAGAGAGAGATAGAGAATAAGAGAGAATTTATATAATCCACAATAAAGTGATGTTTAACATTCGAATGTGGTCTTAGGGCAGTAGTGTTGTCTAGAGCTCTATTTTTGAGGTGATTTTTAGCATGGAATAACTTAAACTATTCCCGTTTTCTGTCTGAAATTTTTAATATATGTTTATTGATTCTACAAGAATATGTACAAACTGAAAGAAAAAAAACGTATTATCATGTACTTTTGTGCATTTGTTTAGAACGAAACACGGAAAACGCCCCAATTGGCGACCATTCCCGAGTAGAAATTGTGCTCTAGCATGTCTGAGTTACGTACTAGTAACTGGCTCACCCGATTGAGCTCATACGAACTGAATAATGGCTGCCTCGCTATGAGCTAGTAATATTCTAAATGTTTCGTTATCCAGGCCTTGTCCATTCACTGCCAAATCGATTTTCACTATTAATGTCACTGCGTACAATAAAAATACCACCTAGTAATTAGGCTGTACTGGAGGAGTCAACCATCGTTACGAGTGACACAGTGAGTTTCTGTGACTATACGTACGATCATCTAGCAGATGACCCATGGCTGGCTGGCTAACTTAAATTTCGGATGGCATTGCGAATAAACAAAATTCTCAAGTGGGTATCTCGCCATGATCTAGCCAATGCTAGCTAACTGCGGCTATGCACCACTCGGTTAGTCACTGCCTAGCCGATCTTCATTACAAATGCTAGCTAATGATGGACACAGATGACAAAGTGAGGTTAAGGCCGGAGCCTGAATTAGAAGGTCCGAAAAATCGTTTTTTTTTGTATTGCTTAAATCGATAGATAAACTATCCAAAAAAAATATTTACAAAGTTACAGAGGCCAATTGTAAATATTTTCGAAGATACAAGGCCAAAAGCAGAGAAGCGTCGAACAGGTGTGTGAGTGCTGCGCTCCTCGATCCTCTAATCCTAATTTTATACCTGGGAAAGGTTCAAGGGTCTTTCAGAACAATACTTGGATTTCGTAGTAGTGTTGTGTTGAGTCATAATATGCTATGTTGAAGTATAAAGGTGTATCATACACCATGATACACAAAGCACCTGAATTCCGGCCAAAAGGTCGTTGAAATTGCCACCTACATGGCTGCAGGTATGTTCAACGAAGGGTATTCAGCGATTTTGAGTACCATGCAGTTGCTCAATTTGAGTATTGGCCTGCAGTGCAAAATGTTTGCTGATTTCGCTGACGCGCAACGGGGGGGATCGAGAGGGGGGACAGGCGCCAGCAGCAGGTTAAGTTGTAGCAAGTCGGCTCCTACAGCTCGTAGATTCAACCAAAGTCATCTGAACAAGTACTTTGAGGAAGCAGAAAGACTTCTGTATGGACCAGGAATAGCTGATTAGCAAATTATTAGTATAAGTAAGCAAAAATTGATATTTCCTCCTATGGAAAACTTTAAAGCGCGTTTTCTCCAGTTTTTATTTTCACGATTTTACCAAATTGGCGGGCGTGATAGCAAAAAAAACTAAACGACCTATTGAATCAAACCAAAGTTTATTTTCTTCAATATGAGAATCTCTTCTAAGTGAACTGAAAAAGTCATTGGAAAGTCTTTTTAAATAATTTTTATAGCACGTTAAAGTGTTTTTTTTTTTAACACATTTTTTTCAAACCTGAGAAAAGTTATCATTTCACAATTTTTTCAGCTTTTTCTTAGTTCACCCAAAAGAAAAATATTAGGTGTAGTAAAAAGAAATCCATTATTTTTGCATGAAATTGAAAGCAAAAATAATGGATTTCTTTTTACTACACCTAATATATGACAATTGAAAAGTTTATTGATTTTTTGTTTTAGTCAAGAATTACGAGCTGCATATTTCTCGCCGATTGGGGACTGCAGTGGCAAGACGCACATAGAATAGGCTGATAAATCTGCAGTCATTTATTGTTTCATGTTGAAATTTTTTTTTATACATTTCAAATATACATGAAAGGATACCTCAATGTTTACTGGGCTCACTTATTTTTGGCCCTTCTAAAAAAATTCCCCAAAATATATTTTTTTAGACTTTCTAATTCAGTCTCCGGCCTTAAGTGACTACATGTACTTCCATCGAGCGATCATATAAAGTGGGCATCTCGCGATTACGCGAGATACCCACTTTATATAATGTTTATATCGTTATTAATAGTTTATCTAATGGATAGCATTTGTTGCAGTAACATCGTGCTCATTAATTCGTCACTGGCCAGAATGAATGTTTGGACAAATACAATTTCGAGGTTATCTAATTCTATCCAAATATAGCTCTTAGTACAAAAAAAGTAATTAATCTTATGCTATTTACATTTGTTAATCCACCTATTTCTTAATAACGCAACTTTTTGCATGGTAACATATGTGAACGATGCGAAATTAATAAATTAACCGAGTAGAACTGGCTCAGTGGACAGCATAATGAATTTATCACCCAGAGGTACCGGGATCGAAACCACCTAATATGTTATCTGATATAATTTCCGATGAATAAATGAATATATTTGCAAATATCATTACCATAATTAGCAGATGACGAAGAAAATCATAAAATCGCGCAGTAATATAAATAATGTGAAAAAGTGATTTTGCATCTAGCGTCCAGCGGCTTCAAAAAATTAAATAGGTCATGACTAGATAAACAATATTATACAGCTGAGAGGTATTCTTTTTTCTAGTCACCACCTAAATTTCTGTACCCAGTCACTAGACGACGAAAGCGTTACAAGGCTGGATAGTTACTAGCTAAAACGGCTAGCTAGTAGCGATTTGAAATATAATTTCACTAGCTGAAGGCTAGACTGTGATGAGTTGTATTTTTCACTCGGGGTGTTGCGGACGTTGTATGAATATGAAAAAAAAACCAACATAATCTTATTCTGTGTGAGTGTCATGATGTTTGGTACCAGATTCAGCAAAAAGAAATTATCAAAACAGCGGCTTGCTAAACTTTGATTATCAATTTTTCCTATTTTTTCTGACCATTCTACGAGTTATATGAAATAAAATTATTTCGACTCAATTCTGCTACAAACGTTGAAAAACAGTCTACTGAAGGTGGATACCGAATCTGAGCTCAGTCGACTAATTGGCTATCGAGATATGGTGGTTGCCGATTTGAAAAACATAGTTTTGAGAAAAACGCGTTTAAAGTTTGCTGCGTATCGACTACGCTCCCTAAGCGTATTCCTTTATCATTTCTATAACTCGGCTCATTTTATGAATATCATTAAACGGTTTGCACAGACGTATTTAGAAAGGTCTGTAGAATAATAAAATTAAAAAAAAGATTTTTTAAAATGTCTAGGCAATAATACTGCCTTGATAAGTTCAATCATGTTGTTTATTCAATGATCACGCGAGATGACTCACGTACTTCTCGGGCTTCTCGAATAATAGGGACTTTTCAAGAGATGTGGAAATTTCTGATACACACACACACATATAAATAATTGTTTGGTATCCAGAAATTTCCGAATCTCTCGCTGTCCGATCTACACACGCATATATGTGTGTGTGTGTGTGTAGATGGCAAAGAAATCGTACTCGAAGCAATCCGAAGCAAGCAGTATCGTCGTCCCATATTTCAATCACGCTTTTCTCTGGTCTAGCAAGCTCAGACTCTCTTTCACTTTTCCATGATCGTGGTGCTCCCATTGGTAGACTATATATTGTATATACCGCTGGGAAAAGCATCCGTCCGCGAAAGTCTCATACCGCAAAGTCATCCTACATCTCTATTCCATATATAGGCAACCGACGCCCCCAGATAACTCGGAACCCGCATTTTTCTTTGGGAAAACTGCATCGGCCCGTTCGGCATTTCCCCATACTCGCGTCGATCCTGAGCGCTGTGGCAGTGCGATGGAAGGTTTCCTGGTTGAAGGGATGGTTGAAGAAGAAGGAGTACGACGAGGTCAAGTGAGTTATCGGGAAGGTTTCAAATGCGATTGCAACCGGACCGAAAAATCTAGCGAAAATACATTAAACTCCCCGCCTTTCTCGTACCTCTCGAAACGCATATCTCCGCTATCTGACCTCACTCCGCGCGACCCTTCTTTTCACTCAGCCCGCATGGAAAAATAAACATTCGCGATATCTTACTACCGTTCGAGAGTGCTTGAGGGGCGCGTGTTTCAAAAGTTATTTCGCGATATGTTATAAATTGATGGTACGATGAAATGGGTTCGGAATTTTATTTATCACGGCAAGGGATGGAATACACCTATCCAGTCGCTTTTCATCTCTACCCGTGCAGAAATGTAACCGGGCATTCCCTACTTTGTGTCGAGCCCTGGCCAGGCTTCCCTCTGATTTACCTGATCGGGCCCTTACATGGAACAGACCGCGAAGATCACAAAATCGTTTTTTACGGCTTACACTCTATGTATGGAAATTACAATGCTCTGGCCAGAATACATTGCGAGCACGTATACTTTCATGTAATGTATACCCGGCCAGAACATTGACATTTCCTGAAAAGTGGAGCTCGATTTTAAGAACTGTGTAACGCTGCTTTGCTTTTCACCCCATTCAAGATATTTATAACTGATTAGGAAGAAACTTATACATCTGTTGTTATTCTATTCACCGTTATAAGATTTTTTTAACTGAAATTTCTTATACGAGGTTGCGTTTAGCGCTTGCGTTACTTTCTAACGCCTACCGTGGAGGGGGAAAAGAAAGAGAGAGAGAGAGAGAGAGAGAGAGAGATAGCCGGCGAGTGAAAGGAGAGATGTGCGCATGCGCACTAGTATCCCCGTGGTATACGAAGAATCATACGGCGCATCACTAGCAACCTTTTTAAAAACATTCTTGCTTTGCTTCTGCTACCCAGCAAATGTTTTTTAAATGTGCCTCAAGTGACGCTCCGCAGGCATTACTTGTTGCGTTGTGCTGTGTACCTCGGTGTATTTACATTCGATTTATAGTGGGGAGAATTTTAGTTGCTGTTTGTTTCATTTTTTATGAAATATTTTGTGAGTGATATGTGATGAATATTGAACGTGACAATTTAAAACACTGAAAGTGTGAAAAGTGGAAAATGGCTAATAATTGTGGAAATAACCCACCGCGTTCTAGGTTATCTGAAGGTACGTTTTATTTTATCTTTTTCTATCATTCTTAAAAAGCAGGACAACAACTCTATTCTTTATTTCTCTATTCTCAGACATCTCTCTTCTTGAATATCTCTATTCTGGAGGAGATTTAATCAGAATCATCTCTATTCCAAAATATCTCATGTCTAAAACATTTCTTTGCCGAAACATCTCTATTCCTAAAGATCACTATGCCCCAATAACTCACTTCTGAAATATTACTGCTTCTAAATATCGCCATTCCACAATCTTCCGTATCCGAAACTTCTCTATTCTTAAATATCTGTATTCTTCAAAATCTCATGTGACATCCAAAAGATCTGTATTCTGACAATTTCAAATCACAATATCTCTCTATCAAAACATCTCTATTCCAAGAGTCGTAAATAATACAAATAAAAGTGATGACAAAAATGATGAATGAAAATAATGAACAGAAAATTTACTGTGAATTTAACATAAATTGCTCTTTAAGATTATGAGCCTCGTTAGAGGTTAAATGACATTAAACATGAGAAAAAATTAAATTCAATTGAATTTTGATAGCAATCGTACGGAAGTCAATCAAGTTTCCAATGAATTCCAAATTTATAATTGAATTGTCAATACAGAACTAAGTTTTTGATTGAAAATTAAATGAATAAAAGTTAATCTTGTAATTTTGCCATTTAAGAAATTTCAATCAAATGTTTTATATTTCTTTTCAGCACAATCTGGTATTTTCAATCATCAGTGACATGAATATTTGAAGTTTTACTTCTAACGAGCGTGGCTACACGTATACAATTTTTTTTCATAATCGATAATCGACAAGAGTAAAAATGCTTATCATAAATAATGGTATTAGAGCAAGTATTAATTTGAACATAACGAATAACAAAATTATTTAATAAGACAAAAAAGTAAAGCAAGTTGTTCGTGATGTTTTTTAATCTAGGTCGCCTTGTCCGGAAATATCGATGTTCCGGCCGGGAATGCATTCCCTGAATGTATTTCGCCAACAATTCGTCTGGTGGCTTCAAGCGAAGCGCTTTGCGTAACCAAGCTACCATCATACAACCATAAAACTTCAACCCATTGTTGTATCCCAGAAGTGCTATGCTTACAGCGTGCACTTTTGCTTATGATTTTGTGATACTTGTGAAATAATGAGTATCAGTACGATATGATCCTACTTTTACTCGGGTATATCACCAAAAGTCCTTTTCCAGTACTTGATAATTATTCTATCCGTCCGCAGGTTTACTTTCCATGCAGGGCCCTGTCAGTACATTATTACCTTCCTCGCCATTTCGCGACGACGCTGAAGTTCGCATCGTTGGAATGCAACGGTATTTATTTCTTTGTTCTTTATTCCTTTATTGAAGTCATAAATTTGTAATAAAAATACGTAGAAACGTTTGAGCGATTTCGCAGCCTAAAACGACCAGGAAAAATTTCAGTAAATTAAAAGAATTAATTTTCGTTGCATTCCAACGATGCAAACTTCAACGTCATATTTTGCAGCGATTTTCCGATCCCGGTACACGTCAGTTCCTGATCAGTTCCCGAAAAATGAAACGGCGGTTCGGGGCCTGATCTAAGACCTGTTACATGGCGAACCCGATCGACGTTGGATGGCCTGACCATCGTCTGATATCATCTAGGGAAGACAGATAAGGGGCAGTACTTTTTCCCGACTGAAATTTCTACACGGCTATGTACCAGGGGGTGCCCGTTGCATTTATATTGCTCGTTTCTTTCCCGTGTACTCGTGCGCACACTCTCCCAGATACTCTTACATCGAAGAGCACGAGATTCACCGATTATGTCAGCACGACCTTGTCGACGATCGATTATTCCTTTCAATCGGCAACTCCTTGGCCAAGTAATCGGATAATGTTGGGTGAGCTGGTGCCCGCTTCTACTATACTTTCGACGCCAAGAGCAGCCACTGCCGAAGCGCGCGCGCGAGTTGGAGGAAATGGCAGTTCCGGTACCTCGCTCCGACCAAGCCACGACGGCGACGGGAAGAACTTTTTTTGTTCGCACAGTAGATCCGAACGATAAGAAGTCGCTACTCATTCCATCGGGTTTCAACGTCGTGACTACCAGCCGATCTCGAAACGCTTACAGTAGTGACGCAGGCCTGCGGTACACGCCCGAGTTTTTCACGTTCCAATCGAAATGTATGTGCCTAACAGCCCATGTAATTGGCCTGTCGTCCGCTACGGATTTCCAAAGCAATCACGCACGCTGAAAATAATATGAGCTGCACGTACATACGCGAACTGGACCGCTGAATCAATGAACGCACTCGGAGGGACCTAGGCGCATTGGAGAATAAAAAAATAAAAATGAAACAGAATAACGCCGCAATTGCACGGATGAAATCACTTCGCTTTGTGAAAAAAAGAGAACTCTTTTCGATTGGTAACGTTACGTTAATGAAAGGTGTTCCGGGTTCAAGGGTCACTGGATTCCCTCATATCTCGTTATATCCGCCCGCCTGCAACAGCTTAATGACCCTCCTCCCCGCATTTATATTCGTGTAATACTCCAGTTTGAAAATCTAAATTAATTCGTATGACTAACATTCGATTTAAATTGAGGCTATTGTGGAATAATTCGTTTTGGAAAAAAAAGAAAAAAAACGGTTTTCAAGAGGAGAAATATATGTAGCGCCGTAAAAGAATCGATATTTTTTTTACGTGAAATGTTAGAAGCTGAAGGACTATTGTTTGGCCCTGGAATTACTGATTAACCAGTAAGTCCCTAAAATCCTTCAGTTCTCATCATTCGAAACTTTAAACACGCTTTTCTCAAAACTACATTTTTTAATTTGTGGGAAACATAACTTTAAAACGAGTTGACCGATCGTGCTAAAATTGTATACCCGACTCAATAACAATATTACCTTGAACTTATACCTACTTTTTAAAAGAAAATCCCTTTTAAAAAGTGCTTTTTTATTGCAAAATAGAAAGAAATTTTGGTGTGAAGTTAAATTTTTTTTTCTTAATTCACATTTTTTTTAATTTTCAACTTTTCAAATATTTCTTAGGTACAAATTCAGCATTTGGATGTTAAAATACTCAAAATACTTGGCTCATATTTTTAAGATCAATATCGAAATCGTTGGATTTCTCAAAAACGGACAACTGCCGCCAAAACCTTCCTGGAAAACCAGGCGATAACGTTGCCATTTTGCAATATTTTTTAATGAAAAAAATCACTCGTATAGTTTAACCATGCAATAAATTGTACCTAAAGTTTCATAAATTCAAAAGGTTTTGTTCCTTCAAAAAAAAAAAATTATAATAGTTTGCTATTTTTTCGTCGTTTACATGTATTTCCCCCCTTAACGGGTGTAGTCGAACGCGCATTACTTTAAAAAAGATTGAATCCCGTATTACTCAATCAAGCAATGCATTGGAGATCGAATGTATCCCAAACGAAATACCGGTTCTCCACCACCCTTCGTGTGTGTATCCAATGAAAATTGAAAGAAAAAAAAACATTTTTCAAAGGGATTTTTATCGAATTTGCAATTACTTCCATCAACCATTTTTCACCGAACCTATAGAACTGCGTGCCTCGTCTGCGTTGAGTAATCGAGTTGCACGGTCGAGCAATTTTTCAATTTGCGCCACAAAATTAAGTTTTAATTCGATCCATCCTTGATCCTCAATCCATTACACACATCAACCACTTTTTTGCGTCTCATTAACATCGAAACAATGCACCATCATTGAAGCCTTTCAAAGGCAGCTATATACGACCAGCCACTCAGTCAGCTGATAATATTTGCTCGTTCGCATCAGTTTTTAAGGCGCCTCAATTAGCAATGTGGGGATTCGTATACAGTTTGGAGAAACGCGCGGATTCACGAGGGAATAAAAGAAGCTGCCGCGGCACATATCGCGCAGAGGCATCCGCAAGGTGACTTTACGACTGGCAGCGCAATTCTCGTGTAACCGTACGAGCGGTAAGGGTGCATAGCCGGTCGTAAAGTTGTTTCCTCTCAGTCGATGGTGCTAACCCACACCTCGGAAGAAGGTCACGTACATGCGATTCGGGTCGTGAGAGGATAGTTCACTCAGACGTTTACTTTTTTTTCTTTTCCTTCTGGCATGCGGTGATGCGTCAACCTTTGAGCGAATGGTGGCGTGAAAGTACGTGTGGCTTCCATCCAGGGATATCAAACTCACGTTCCCGTGCTTTCAAGAATGGGATACGTAACGTTCCCATGCTTTCAAGCACGGGATACGTAACGTTTAGGCAAAGTTTAATTGGCTTCCGCGATGTACAAACTCTCATCCGTACAGAAAGAACTAACCGGGACTACATGTAACGTCGCTTCTTCCAAAGAAAGATCTGCACTATGCTCCCATGGACATGCTGAGCTATCCCGAGGCCCCACAAAGTCTTGCATTTTCACCTGCTAAGCCAGATCGTCTCACGGGAATGCCGTCATGCAATTGCTCACTTTACCCGCCACTGTACCTGCGTTATTTGAAAAACTTACCACGCTAGGTCTGCAGCTTCAGATTATACGGATGCCTTTGAAGAAATATGGTAGTCTGTTTTGGGAACAAACTTATGAACCTCGTCAAAGGTCTGTACACGGAGTATACTAACTACGCGGTTCCATTGGATAATTCATAAATACCAAGTCTTTGAGGCAGTATTCTAGTCGAGAAATTTGGAAAAATCGATTTTTTTGGCATTTTCTTAAAGTATAGACTCTTAAGAACATATCCTCAAAAGGAAATTTCGAAATTGCCAATATTTATCGGGTTAGAGTGATTGAAATACGGCCAGATTAAGAGGCCGCACTCGCACGAATCAGACAATCAGAAGATCTAGATCAATCAGAAGGAAGCTAGAACTGCTCGCAGGAAAGAACGAGCCTCAGAAAACCATCATTTCGATGTCGAGGAAGGCACACTTTACGAGGCAGGGATCACCGATTAATATGACGTAAGTATAATATGCCGTTATATCATTTTGATAGTTGCGGTTGTCTGAAATTGTACTTAAAACTTTAAACGCGTTTACCTTGAATCTACTTTTTTTTTACCTGATTGACATAAAATCTAGAGTTCTATTCAACCGATTGACTTCAAATTTGATATGGACCTTCAGTATATATCCTTCTGTCGTTCCTACCTAGAGAATTGCGAAATTATTATTATAACTATTTAAAAAAAGGTTAACTTTGAAAAAAATAGGGCGAAAAATTAACTTTTGTTAGACAGTCACTATGTTTAAAAAAAAAAATCTCTTTGGTACCTGCCATAATGACATTCTTATTGATCGAGAAAATCGGTTTTATTTCTGTTTCAGATGAATGGGAGCTTTAGAATTACGTCAATCGGCTCAACCCTTTTTTCACGGCGATATTTAGAGGCCCATAATTTTTTCAATTTTTTTTGCACAACATTTTTTTTGTACGTTCTTGAGACATCGATAAATAGACAGTAAACATATTTTTCGTTTTTTTTATCATGTCCACCAAAACGCCCGAAATTTAGGCCTTTGAACTAGAATACTGCCTTAAGCCAGCGGCGTCTGAAGAACAATCCTAATTTCTCTCATTGAAAATGCCATTGATTCCGAAACGCCTTCTAACGAGGCGATGAGGACCGGCTCTCCCTTATCGAAGAGACGACGAGGAAGGGCTCCTCATTATTAAAGAGACAATGAGAATAGGCTCCTCGTTACCAAAGAAGCAATAAAGATTGACTCCTCATTATCAAAGTAGCAATGAGGATTCCTCAAAACTCGCGTTTCAAAACGTCTACTGGACATGTCGACTTTTATCACTGGGTTGTCGTGGTCCAAGCAGCTGGTATTTTCACTCCAACGAAACAGACAGTACCTGACAAGTCTCGGCTAAGCTAGAGAGTAGACATATCTCACTTACCGGTGACCTTGATGTGATACGGCAACTGCGCCCGCCACGTACCCTGCATCTTTCTGTCAGGCGCGACGCAGCGATATTCACCGGCGTCCTGATAAACGACTCGGTTGAGGGTCAACGAGCCGGGTCCACCGACGGGATCCATACGAGGACCGTGCCCCCAGCATCCTCCATCGCATTCCAGTGTGACCGCGCCTCCAATCTGGACCTCCATCTTTCGGGAGTCCATTGCCTCACCATTCAGTGCCTCTGCCTCGGTCTCCATGTCTGGATTATCTGGCGGACAGTTGTTTCTTTAATATCACGATGACCCATGCTCATTCGTACACGCGGTCACGGATCAATCGTAATTGAGATCGAACTTCCTGTCGGAAGATAGGGTACACTGATCAATGAACGGACGACATCTGATTTATATTTCTAATAAGTGGAGAATATCAATTCTCGATGAAAACTCGAATCCCCACAATTTAACAAACAAAATAACAGGCATCGTTAAAACCAATTTATTAGTTTAATGTCGAATTTTGACGCCACGAGGAATTTATCTAGTTTGCGCTACTTGCATACCGCGCAACTTAGTTACGATATGGCTGTGCACACTTCTAAAGGCGAAAACAAAAGTTTTTATGAGTTTTGAGGATAACTATTATTTTTATTATTTAAAATAGAATCAACCCTTGATTTTTTGAAATTTGTTAAAATAAATTCGTAATATTAGGTCCAATTTAGACATGCTTATTCACTGGTACTGTATTCTAACCTCTTCCCAGTGAACGGACATACGGATTCTGTCCTTATAATTCTCAAAGCAAACTGAAGAATTTAGCTCATCTGCTGAAAATTGCAAAGTTGATTACTGTTAAAAATTGCCAATGTGCACTTCGTCATATGTTTTCATAAAATCATTCCATTCTTTTTCTTTCATTTTGACAAAATTTAATTTTCTGTTGCTCTGTCGAAGCAAACTTTGATAGTTTTTTTGAGAATAGCAAGTTAAGATGTGAAAAAGGTTTGTGTATTGTCTACGAAATCCTAATAACAAATATAAGACTCATATGTATACGAATATTTTTTTGTATGCAACACAGTGATCTCTAAATCTAGGATTTAATAAAAATAAATAATAAATCGTTATCCTCTAAAGCGTTCATCTGCACTATACGTCCATTTACTGATGGTCGAGGGTCCGTTCATTGGTAATTTCGTCCATTCACTGGCGATCTAGCCATGTTGCTACTTATTTATCAATTCATCCAATATTATTTGTTGCAATTACTTCGAATATGTTGTTCTACTATCAGAATAATATATTTTATTAGTTATAGCAATTAAAAAGTTTCTTTTGATAATATTTTCAGTTTACCGTCCATCTAAATCCTATAGTGCCGTTATTCGTCTATTCACTGGTCGGTTTACCAACCCTATTATCTTCCCGAAAAAAACATTTGTTCCTAGACGCCGGTTTCTTATGAACGGACCGACCAATCGATATTGTATTTTCATTATAATGGAGATAAATTTAGCTTGCTTGAAAACCGGGATTCCTACGTGCTTGAATACCTATGGAAACTCAGTTTCGCCCGGTAAAACGTGTCTTCAACAAGCCTCTGACGTAGGATCGGTCCCGAGTCATTACTGATGCACGTGGTTGGAATGTCGAGTATCTTCGACGTATAGGCGAATAACCTGATATTTCATACTTATATATGTATGTACGAATACGTATGGAGCCCCGCATAGAGAGTTATATATGGAGAGAAAGAGAGAACGCGAATTTTCATCCTACGGGGCTTGGTTTCGCGAGACTGGTGCACGATAGTGAGGACGTCATTCGTGTGTCTCGTTTAGTGTGAGTCGTAGCCATCTTTCTCGCCCTCTCTCGTTCAGCCGCATCGGGATCACTTGCACGTATCGAAGATAAACTTTGGCCTGTCCCTGTTCACGACACCCTCCACCTTAACACGCGAGGCCACGCCGCATAGTGTGGTACACGAGATGCGTTCTCGTACAAAGAGAGAGAGAGAGAGCCGACCACTCGCCTTTCCTACTGTCTTGTATAGAACCGAACAACATCCCGTTCACCCCTGATGGCTTCGTAGCGCGCACTCCAACAGTGGTATACAGTGACGCTACAGATTGAGTTTCGAATCCTGGCAAGCCGCACTACTCTCGGCAACGACCAAATTCATTCTTCTTCTCACTCGAACCTCGCCTCATCCTCCCACACTCTTCTACCTCTGACGTATATTCTCTTCGATTCTGAACTTACCCTCGCGAACCAGAGCGTACGGTGGCATTATATCTATATATAAATAAATAGGAACACACGCTCAGGCGGAGAGCCGACACTGCATACACACGGGCAAAAGTTCTCGTGATCCCAAATGGCGTCTGCTACGTTCGACGCGACCGTCACGGATTCTGCTCTCCTCCACCTACTCCAGATATGGCCGCCGGTCCCCTTTCGCTTCCACCTCATTCCCGTAAAAGTTTCGCGTCGAAGTTTGATACAGCGAAGAGGGTATTAGCGCCCAACTTAGGGAGACGGTTAACTTCGCTGAGGATGAAGGTGGCATTTTCAGCAGAGGAGGTGGTGGCGAGTGGAGGCGAGGGGAAAGTACGAAAGGAAAAAAGACAGGCTGCGAAAAGACGGTTTTATGCCAATAAACGGAGATATCAGACGGAGCTGCGAAATGGACGAACACGTAGCGAACATAATTAAAGAGTATTTTTTGTTTGTTTTGAGACTCGAGAAATGTTTTGCCACAATGCATAGGGAAATTCTCGTTGCGCCGAGGCACTGTCGCTACATAGCTACCCAACTCCTTGATGTTTTCCTGTACCGCTTAATATTCCTCAATCATAAGATCCACTTCTTCGTGTACACGACATTTTATGCGCCGACTGCCGGACACTTGCTAACGAGCGATAACGGAGGTGTCGTTTTTTCGGTCTGTTAGACAGGGTTGTAGGTTTTGTTCGTCCAGACTTCGGAGAGGAGAGAAGAGATAGGCAAAAGTGGATGTGCCAGCTAAGCAAGGTAGGTTAAAGTTTTTGACACCGTGGCAAACTGCTGATAGCAGCAAGAAAGACAGAGAAAAAGTGTGGAGACGAGAGGAAGAGAGAAGCTGACAAAATAAAAGAGCCTTTCGCAAAACCACTTTCCCATCATTCCCTTGGGCGCCTCGAAATAAGGGAAGAAAGGCTACATAGATATACGCTATCAGACAAAAGGCAAATCACGCCAGAGAAAGGAAGATGGACAGTGGCTGAGAATGGAGAAGGCGGGAGGAGAAAAGAGGTGAATGAAGATGCGAAATGGAGAGAACAAAAAAAAAGAAGATATGACCCAGCAAAGAGGGCTGGTGTCATGACGGGCGGCAGAGAGAAAAGGAAATGGAGTGTGCGGAACGCAGTGAGAGCCCGAGTGCCATCTAGTAGTTGCAATAGGAAGCCCTGGCTGTGTTCATCTCGCTTGTATACACCCGAGCTATACCGTACTCGAGAAAACAAACGGGATTGAGTGAATCAGTTTGGAAAGAGGATAGACACGGCGAAGGGCTTTATCTCGAAGCTTTTAGAACGGTCCAACTCGGTCGATTGTGAGTTCGCGGAAATCCTTCAGTATTCCGAAAGACCAATATCATTTTCGCGGGATGAAAGATTTACACGGGAATATGTCGGAATGGATCGTTATACGAACGAAATAATTGATAAATCCAAGCGGGGCAGGTCTGTCGACGTTGACGCTCAAAGCGATTCCAATGATCATAGTAAACTACCGTATGAGTTTCTTAGTGTCAATGATATCCGCCATGCTCGATTAATAGAAATTATGTGGGCGGACTTGAAGAAACTTTGGTGGGTGTCGATCGGATGGCGTGGATCAGGATGTAATCGGATGGAATAATATTATTAGATTTCACAAAGGTGGTCCGGGTATAGAGACAGGACACGTATGCCCGAAAGACAAGAAAACTGAAGATATACTTTGTCCATGCGATTGTGAATAATCCGAAGGCGATTTGGACCAGCCCGATCGATTGTTATCCTCGAGAATGGATTGTACGATCGTTTCAGTGAAAGTAGCCCTCGGAGCCAAATGGTTCGGAGATTAGGTACCCACGGTAGCTTATTAGGATGTTCTTTGTACCTTGGCATGACCCAACATTCGTGCGGATTGCCGGATGTGAATTGCGTCCATTTGGCACTCGTGCCAAATGCTCGTGCGTCACCTTGCCTTAATTCTTGGTTATTAGAAGAAAGAAAAGAAGGAAGAAAAATAATGGAGCCCGTCAATTAAAAGGACGCAGTGTAGGCGGGCAACCTTTGTGTAACTTCGTAAGAAAAGCGAATATGATAATTGGACGGGGTTTCTATGAAAAGCATCGGATCCGCTCGCGCGTTCCTTCAACTTCCGTTTTCTATATTCGAGAATACCAGCTTATTCGCGAGAGGAACGAGGTCGCACTTAAGCCCCTTTCCGTAGCTGGGGCTAGTTTGGATGCGGCGACGGAGGAAATTTGCAAATTTTCCCACGCGGGCTTGGGGGATAATTTCCGGATGGCTCGGCGGTTTCCTCCTCTGACAAATCATGGCGGTTTCCTATTATCGGGCGCAAGACCGAGTAACTGTACCGAGTAACATATCGTTATACGGAAAACGGCAATGTGAGGGTGGAGAGAACACGAGAGGTCGGATCAGAGATGAAAATGAATTTTCGTCGCTGCTGCTGTCTCGTCTCTGATATTCCGACTTGTGTAGCTCATCGAACGGAGCGAGCTTCCCGATCAAACGTAACATTCAATTTTTTTTTAGAAATCCAAATTGCGCTTCGGATTTTTTATCGTGTTTTCAGAAATTTCAACGATAGTTACACATTTACTGAGCATCAATTCAATAGATATCATCATTTGGAGACAATATGTCCAAAGTCAATTACCATATACAATATATATGGTAATTGACTCTGGACAATAGAAACGCCATAAAACCATTAATGAAGTAAACTGAAAAAATATTTCTATAAATTAGCGGTACAATTTTTTTTCATAACATGAATTATATCATGACCCTGAATGCTGACCCCCAATTATTGGTAGAGATTTGAAGTGATCAAAGGGAATTACGTTTAGGTTTTTTTTTTAGAAATGATTGGCTTATTATTCTGATAACTTTAAAGAATAGACGTATAAAGAAAAAAAAAGGAATATCTGAAAACCTCGTATATTGTGACGTTACGAATATCTAGACTATCCAAAAAGAGTGTGGTAAGCGGGCTAGCGTAGCTCAGTGGTCCGAGCAGTCGACCGGAAATCGAAAGGTCCCGAGTTCGAATCCCGTCCCAGACGCGCCCCGCACCCTTCCCGATTTTTCTCTGAAGTTGTTTCCAGACGCCCAACCCAGGGCCCACGGCTTCAGAAAAATCTCGAATTATCGTTGATTGCCGTGGTTAAGAATCTTTTCCCCTCCCTGAGATGTTCGAGTTAGCCCCTTCCTTTCCCTGAGGCCAGTATCCACCTGTAATCACCCTTCCCTTTCCGTCCCTCAAGCCAGTATCCACTTATAATGGCTCTTCCCCTCCCGTCCCTCAGACAAACCCAGTCTGTAGTACCCGTCGAGTGTTCGTGGAGATGCCGTTCGAGTAGAGTTCGAGCAAAAATTTCGAGACCCAATTATGGCCCATCGGATTGTAGCGTTGCGAAAATATAAACTATCCGAAAGAATGTGGTAGACGGGCTGTTGTACCTCAGTAGTCAGAGCAGTCAACCAGAAATCGAAAGGTTTCGGGTTCAAATCCCGGCCCAGACGCACCCCGATTTTTTTTCGGATATTTCTCTAGAGTCTTTTCCAGACTTACAATATACTGTCAACATTAAAAGATTTATTTCGGGCCTTAATAAAAAGTTGAGGAATAATTAAATTAGTTGTTCTCATCAACTTGTCGATACCATTTTTATTGCCCGAAATTGCTATGTAAACGGCTTTTTTTAAATAATAGTTGTTCTATTACGCAATACCGAAACTTTGTAATGTACAGTATACAAACTATTAACCCCCAAACCCCGAAGACGTACGTTAAGCGGAGCTATATGTAGAAGTAATTTTCGTATTATATTATAATGAGTTTGGGTCGGATATCTCAATGAGGAAATGAGGTTCGTAGTCATTAAAGGCCCTCCGGTATAGTCGGAACGTATCTCGTATCGAGTGCGAGGCATTACTAGCGGTTTCAACTCCGAGGCAAATTACCATGGTAACTTTAGATCGAGCTGCTGCCTTTCTCTGATTGGGCAATTTCATCCGAATGTGCCAATCAGATGACAAATTTCCATCGCGTGAGAAATTGTAGCTATCGAATTGGTGAAATAAAAAGGGACGAAAGCAATTGTGTTTGAGGTCTTTCCGACACGTTCAATTTTTATCGCGAACATATAAAATCCCATATTTCGCATATCAATTGATTTGGTAGCTTGGACGATGAGCCGTGTTAAATAGCGTTAAGTGCGCCAATACTTGGATGGGTGACCGCGCACTGGCTTGCGTACTGACTACCGAGTTGACGCCAGTTGAACAGATTTTCCGATGATGATGATTGTAAATCAGTACAATAAGAGCTTCAAGTACGCGAAAGGTTTTCCATAGTTTCGGTACAATGGTGCAATCAAGAACAAGAAGGAGGGGGGCAGGGGTGCCAAGGACAAAAAAATAGAAGTGACAAGGCCAGCGTAAAAGTGGACGAAATGGAACCATGGAAGCTCGAAAGACTACCCGAGCAGAAATTTGTTCAGGGTGAAATCCGGACCGGATCAGGCTGCCACAATAGCAAATCCGGGCCGGATCAGGCAAATTTAGTCCGGCCCTGATCAGGGATGTAACGCTTTTGCAAATTCAGGTCCGGATCAGGCACCTTATCAGGTTCTGATCAGGCGCTTTATCAGGCCCGGATCAGGCACCTTACCAGGCTCGGATTAGGCACTATATCTGGCTCGGATCAAGCAACTTATCTGGCCCGGATCAGGTGCCTCATCCAGCCGGAGACATGCGTGTCATCTGGCTCAATCATTTGATTAATTTTTTGTTTAAAAATAGATCAACATTTATTAAATTATTATCGCAGTTACACGTTATCAAGTTTACTGACGTTATTAAAAATATGAAACATATGAAAACATTTTTTTTAATTTTAAGTTTTTATTTTACTTGACTTGATCGTTTAGTTTTTGTTCCGGTTTTGGCGATGACCGTCCCAATCTTTCCGGCCCAATCTGTCCGGCGCAAATCATGCGTGCCTGATCAGGGCGCCTTATTGATACCTGATAAGGCTTCTATACGGCGCAAATCAGGCGTGCCTGATCAGGGCGCCTTATTGATCCCCGCCCAGGCCCCTGTCTGGCGCAAATCAGGCGTGCCTGATCAGGGCGCCTTATTGATCCCTGCTCAGGCCCCTGTCCGGCGCAAATCATGCGTGCCTGATCAGGGCGCCTTATTGATACCTGATAAGGCTTCTATCCGGCGCAAATCAGGCGTGCCTGATCAGGGCGCCTTATTGATCCCTGCTCAGGCCCCTGTCTGGCTCAAATCAGGCGTACCTGATCAGGGCGCCTTATTGATCCCTGCTCAGGTCCCTGTCTGGCTCAAATCAGGCGTACCTGATTAGGGCGCCTTATTCATCCCTGATCCGGCCCTGATGGATCCTCAGGCAGCCTGATTAGATTTCTGCTCGGGTAGATGAAAGAACCGCGAATAACGATTACATGTTACATAAAATATTTCGATATTACCTTGACGTTTAATTTTACACAATTCAGTGAAAACTAAGTTGTCGCGTTTCCGCCATTTGAAAAAGAAAGAATTTGAATAAATGGCGATGAGATGGACAGAAGAGGATGCCACGTTTAAAATCAAAGAACAATCCATCACATTCGCCATAAACTCACATTGCTATAAAAATAAAAGTACGCAATATTTGTACTGATATATTCACGATACAGGTATCGTACTCACAGCGAACGTTGAGAAAATATCCGATGCTGGAAAAGCTGCCGAGGGTATGACGTGTAAAGCACTTGTACCATCCACTCTCAGCACGTGTTATTTTTGTGAAGTTCAACCAACCGCCTTCGCTCTGCTCGACAGGAGGTGGCTCGTCGTCTGAAACATTACAAAAATGAGCATACGATCAGTTGACAGTTCGCATCATCCCCACACGTCTCGTGCAGTACGAACGGTCGTCCCTCGAGGCTCTCATATATATACACAGCACCGGTGCAATCGTCTAGTGGTTAGCGTGCTTGCCACTAAACCCGCGGACCGGGAGGTTCCCGGGTTCGAATCCCAGTCGCGTACGTTTCGTCGTGAAATGTTTTTCTTCGGCATTTCGCGGCGAAATAAGACTAGTTCCACGACTGGGGGGCAATCTTGATGACCGGCTGCATTGGTATAGGTTTTCCGCAGTTTCCCTATACCCATGACAGAAATGTCATGATGAATATGATACAGAGGGGGAGGTTGGCTGCGGCCGCAAGGAGGGGGGGGAAAAGGAGGAAAAAAACAGTTCACAGTGGAGGAAAAAATAAGGTAACAAACGCAAACAGCGTGTACCTTACGAAAAACATTAAAATAAAAAAATATATATATTTACACAGTGGATAAAAAAAGTATTTGCACACCACATGTTTTTCAAGTTATCCTGCGAAATAAAATAAAATACTTTAGCATTTTTTTTTTTCGAAGAAAAATATAATGTTGGAAAAAAATTTTCCAACAAATAATAGGATAATTTGAAAAACAGGTGGTGTGCAAATACTTTTTTTAACCACTGTTTATATACAGGGTGGGAGATTTAACGTGACCACCCCAAATATCTCCGTTGCCTTTAGAGTGAGAAAAAATGGTCAGGCGGTAATTTAATTGATTTCGAAGGACTGATACAGTCGTGAAAAATTCATTTTTGTCAAGGTCATAGTTTTTGCGTTCTCAAGGTCATCAATGGTTTTTCAAATGGGAAGATTTTTTTTTATCAAGACGTTGTAGCTGATATTCAGACGAATTCAGCAACCTATGATATCATGACCTTGAAATGATTTTTGAAGGCGAACATCTCAGGAGTTCTATGAAAGAGGGATAATGAAACACGTGGAGAGATGACAGAAGGTCACTGAATAGCATGGAACATATTTAGTTGATTAAAATCGTTTTTTTGGTAAATATTTTGCGTTCGAAATTTACTCGATTTTTACTACAGGATTATCCATGGGCCCCATATATATATGAATAGGGGAAATGTAATATTGAAGCCATTCGACCTCGACGTGACCGACAGATTCGACATTCTGTAAACTCCTGATTGTCTTCAAAATCGCTTTTGGATAAATGGAAGGACATTTATACGAAGGTATATGGGCCGCCCTGTCCACCAAATCAATGATTCGATTGAAAAGGTTTCAAGGACCGACCTCAAAGCAACCAGATTTGTTGACAGCTAACATTATACGAATATAACAGGTCCTGAACGACTATTCCGTATATACAGGGTGAGACACATAAAGTGTTACAGAGCAATAGCAGTCAAACTATTGATCATATCCAAAAATGTTTCAGACAAAAGTTTTAGTGTTCGAGAAGGCCGTCATACTGGCCCACCCTATTTTTTTTATCGGTGGAGACGCTGAAGCTACGTCAAGGTCAACTCCACTTTTTTAAATGGAACCATGTATTTTTTTTTCGATGACATTATTACCGATTTTAAGACGAATTCAGCGACCTACAACACAAGGTCATTTTAGTCACGCAAAGTATGAAAATAGTCGAAAAATCGAAAAATATCGGAATAATCACTTTTAGAGGATACACTAACCTTGGTTTGGGACTACCTACAGAAGATGCTCGAAGAAAGAATACGCCGAGCATGTACCGAAATTACACCACAAATGTTGGCTGAAGTTAGACGGTCTTTTCATCAGCGAATTAACAAGTGCTTACAAGTCGAGGGTCATCACTTCGAGCATCTTCTGTAGGTAGACCCAAACCAAGGTTAGTGGATCCTTTGAAAGTGATTATTCCGATGTTTTTCGGTTTTTCGACTATTTTCATACTTTGCGTGACTAGAATGACCTTGTGTTGTAGGTCGCTGAATTCGTCTTAAAATCGGTAATAATGTCATCGAAAAAAAAAATACATGGTTCCATTTAAAAAAGTGGAGTTGACCTCTGAGCACATCTAGTTGTTTTGAAAGCAGTCCTTACATTTATTGAAACGATTCGTTTACATATATTCAAATGTACATATATTCGGCACAATTTCGGTCCATGCAAATTGAACGGAATAACTACCGCATATGTTTAGCAAACAATTCAGTTTCTAGGAATTATCTCGATCACTTATATTCGAAAAAGCATCGAATTGTAAAGAAATTTTTCATTCCTCTCGTTCTCTCTCTGACTGCCTTATTCTCTTTCTCTCTCTCTCTCTCTCTCTCTCTCTCTCTCTCTCTCTCCCTCTCTCTGTCTGGTGGCCCAACCCGCGAAAACCAAGTTCGAAAACAGGAATTACGCGGTACAAAGTTTCATGCCACACAAGTTTGAACGCGAACAAAAGTTACGACGCGACGTCAATTTTTTCCGCATCATATCTAGACATGCAATGAAAAAAGAAGAGTAAAAAGCCGTCTCGCTATACTCGGTATGGCAATCCGTTCATTCCTGGCACGTGGACAAGCAGAAAAGAGGGAGAAGTGATGTGTGGAGATTCAACGGCAGTCGAATTCATGGACAGCGTTGTACGTCTGAAATAGAGATAGAAAAATAGAGAGCAGGAGACAGAGAGAGAGAGAGGGAGGGAGAGAGAGAGAGAGAGAGAGAGAGAGAGAAAAGAGAGAGAGAAAGTTAGCTGCGAAAGATAATCCTGTGCGCAGCTGACGGTTTTCGGGATATGGTAAGTCTTTAGTCACGTGTGTACTACTAGTTGGCCAATTCCACAGGATGTGGGACAAAATGTGCAGTTTGAACGTGAGCTTTTTGGTATCATCCGTTTTATACCTCTATACATATAACGAGAGAGTTTTTGGCTTTTCGTATTCCTTCCCGCGAACCTCGAAACAAAGTTTTATGTGCAACGGATGGTTGAGCGAACGAAGGGGGCAGGAAGGAATCGCGGATGGCCTGCTGTGAGAGGAGCCGGTCGAGGTGAGCCAGTGCTGGCCTGAGATCGGGGTAGTTCGTCGAGACAGCAGGAAAGGAAGGCTTCGGAATGGATGTATAGCAGAAAAATCTTTGCGAAAGTTTCTTTTCGAACCTTCCGCTCTATGTGCCTTCTCTCTCTCTCTCTCTCTCTCTCTCTCTCTCTCTCTCTTTGTACGTTTTTTTTGTCCCATGCGTGTCGGAAAGATCCCTTGTTTACTGAACCAACGCATGAACACGCGAGCAATAGACAAAGTGTTTCTGTGCTACAGCCGGAAACCTTTCACATATATATCCACACACACACACTTATATATAAATGAGAAATTGTGATTTTGAGGACATTTGCCTTCGTAGGCCGTGCCCATAATGCCCTAGTGTTCCCATGACAACACCACGTGAACCCCAATGTCTTAGAGATGACCTCTAGATGAACATACGGTTATTTGAAAGATTGTTGTTCCCTCAAAATCAACGTGCATTTGAACAAAACTTAAGCGTCATCTCGAAACAGCCGGGTGTACTGATAGCTAAGGTTATAAGGATGAACCAGATTTAACTCTTCATATCACCGTGTAACAGTTCTGTAACAAACCGTCAATGCCCTCATAAGTTTCCATATTGAAATTCCTCTTGACATTCCTCTTCTAAATCAATGTGACACGACAGGTATATGCGGTTCTGTGGTTTTTTAGTGCAATTCATGCAAAGTAGATGGCGTTAGTTGAATGAAAATTTGTTCTAAGTTCACTTGTCGCGAGATTGCACTATTCAAGTGTGCGTAAAGTTTGCGATAATGTGCTGGCATATGAAAAACGGTGTGTGAAAAATTTGGCAAAGCTTTGTGCTACAACGAGCAAAGCAAGTGCTACGAAGCTTTCCATATATCATAGAGGAATGTTACGGCACAATATAACATATCTGTCACACTCTCGTTATTGCTTTATAACTAGCCCCCGGATTAAATTTTTTTAACTAAATAATACGTGTTTTTTTAAATTCTGTACTGCAAAGACTGAAAGTCTGCGAAGGCTATTACAGTTCGCAGCACGGTGAATAAAAATGGCACGCCTAGACTGAAATAGAGGAACAGAAAATATTATACATGTATGATATTTATGTATATATAGTAAAACTGTAAGCTTTGCATGTCTGTACATTAAAAATATTTGCAAAAAAAATGAATCGGGGGTATGAAGGATAAGTGATAGAATGCATTAAGGAGGTACGATCGGGGGGTCGAATCCAACTTTCGGGTTTGAAATTTTTATATGATGTTAACGAATACGTTATGCACCCTTTGGAAATTTGAGCTATATTGGTCGTCCAGTTTTTTCGTAATAAAATTGCAAAGTCGAGCACTTTGAGCTAGTAAAGCACGTCGTCTTATGGAGACGGTCGACCGGAAGTGCGGTGATCACGGTTTTGCAACTCACGTATCCAACTAAGGTCGTTGGAAAACTGATTGATAAATTAGACATAAAACATATTGTAAAAAATCGAAAATTCGAACTTCACCGTGCAGTTCAAGCACTACATTATAAAACGGTTTCAACTTCCGGTTGAATATTATCATAATGACGAAATAGTATTCATAGATATGCCAACGTCGGGCGTAACAGTTGATTCGTCTGGCGAGCATAACCTAGCTCTGTAGCGACAGTTTTCGTTGTCGCCGGCGAGTGACAACCAATCGCATGCACAATAAAAAAAAAGGGAGCCTGTTATTGGCTGTCGCTGGGTGACGACAACGAAAACGGTCTCTACCGAGTTACAGAATCTCGGTACTGCTTGGAAATCGTCGTGAAGACTCCAGAGTCATTGAGGATCTAATTTTTCAATTTTGATTAATAAATATGCAATAAATAAAATATTTACGACAAGTTAGGACTTTGGGATCGACAATCCGAATATTCAATATAAGGTAACATAAATCAGAACACCCGTGGGGTGATATAAATTTAGTCTCTTTGCTGACCCTGAGGGTGTAGCCGTACCGCCTTGAAGACATTTTTGGAAATTTTATCTGTTTGTCTGTGTGTCCGTTTTTCTGTTCGTTTGTGCACGCATCACATAAAAACTACTGACACAATCTGCTTGGAGTGTTCAGAATAATATAGGATTTAACTTGAAGTAACATTAGGTTTTTATTTCATCGCAATCGGCTCATTCAATTAAGATATGCGAATTTGAAGCTATCAAAAATGTATACATAAAAAAGAAGGCATCGGTACAAAGTCGGTAAAGTGACTGTGCGTACAAAGTTGCAGGCATAGCTAGTATATATATATAAATATATACGCAAAAGAGAGTTTTGCAACGACATAGCATGAAGAGTTCAATACGCACGACGTTGGCGGTGGATCTGCACCATAGTAATGTGATTGAGGTTTGTTTGCAACCGAAAAATGAAGTGCACGCGTAAAAGATGCATTGTTCGGCCGCATTCACTGGTTCTCGGCATGCGTACGAGACAACTGTTACGGTTCCGAAGATTTTTGTTGCGAGATATATATTTTATTCTTTAAGGTTAATAACGCGTGTGTGCGAAATCTTTGGCTCGCGTGTTGTTTTCCTTTCTTTTTTTATCTCTTGATTTCTTCAACTTCACTATCGCGCGGTAATGAGATTAGCTCAGTGACCTTCTGGATGTGTAACTGTAACCGCGTATCACAGGGGCGATTTGTCTGGTGTGTACGTCCAACGCGTGTATTGTATATACGTTTGCACCGCGAGACAAGAACCCCGTGTGACGAACGAGTGAGAATATGACCGGTTCAATTTTTCGATTGATTGACGTTTCACGATTGATTCGCGGATCGGAATCGGTTCAAGCAACGCAAAACACGTGATAGATGCACGAGGCGGAATAAACGGATCGTGTGTATCAACGAGGGTCAAAAGAAGCAGCAGGAAGTCGTCAAATGTATACGTATACATACATCTATATATCCATACATTTAACAAGCGTGTACATATACACATATATATGAAGGGGTTCATACCGAGAGCAATTTCGAACTCTAACGGTACATATAGGGACATTTGTCATGTACGGGGACGGCCTTGATATTTTTCTAGATACAAAGATACAAATCCGTTTGGGTCCCGAATTTTTCAATTTTGTACAGATGTTATTATGAGGACTTTGTCGATCATACACATGATGTTGTATTGGCGGTGCATTTAAATAAAATTAAGAATATAGGTCGGCATTGTGTGTATGATATTCCGCATTAGAACGATTGATAAGTCGATAATTACTGGAAGACGATTCATTTTGAATGCAAAATTAAAATCTAAGAAAGTTCGATCAAACCCAGCTATAAATTAAAGTTGACTGAAAAATGAAAGTCTTCCCTTAGATTTCTGCCATATAGGCCGAAAAAAATAAGCAAAATCATCCTTAATTGTTTTGTCTAGCGCTAATTTTTTTTAAAGGGTTCATGTGGTGATGTTATTTTCTAAAAATAATGGTTATTTTTGTATTTCTTGAATAGTTTGCGAGCAGCACTTTTTTATAACCTCACGATTTCATATGTCTTGTTTCTACTTGTTTACATTTTAGCTATGGCCATCTCTTCCGGAAGATTCGGAGAGATGGCTACGTACAGTCGGTGTATGATGACCATACTGCTAATTACGATATATTTGAATAATTAATTTTTTCTTCATTTGTTTTAAATGCCTAATAATTACAAGAGAAAGGCAATTTCTCTACGAGGGAACTGGACTGAAGAATTATTAAAAGCAGCTTTTACGCGCCAAGGGACACAACGGATTACACCTTAATTAATGCATGAAATAACTTGAAAAAATTACCAGAGATGTATAAAAATATGAATAAATTATTGTCAGAGTTGGGGAAATTTCCGTTTTTTTTCACAATGAAAAAACTCCAAATAATTATCTAATTTTCAATCTCCTAAAGTGGTTGCCCGCCTTAAGCGATGATCGATGAAGTTCTCATATAAACTCCTGCATAAAATTGTAAAACTCGGGACTAGGACCGATTTGTAGCTTTGTCTAAAAAATATATGAGCCTATATGTACCGTTAGAGGTCGGAAGAGTCCCGGTATGAACCCCTTCATGAATATATATATATATATATATATATATATATATATATATATATATATATATATATATATAATATTAAAGAGTAAGACTCCGTTCATATTTTAACAAATGAAATGTTATTCAATAACAGACAAAACCGATAATTTTGTATGCACAATAATTGCGAAGTAATTGAGAATGAATCTGTAGTTAGCAATATCGTTTATCAATGTATTTCTTTATTTTTCTCTCTCAGGTTTGTCGTCGATCATGTCTCTCCCAAAACTCTGTCCTTTTTCCGGCCTTCTTTTCATTTTTTCAAAAAAACCTCTCCTTGGCGACCAATGTCCGGCACTTTCGAGCTATCCAGTCATTCCTCCTCTTTTCTTTTTTGATGTTTCGGATGCCAGATATATATATATATGCGCATGTATGTACGTACGTCTATGTACCGACAGCTGTATAAAAGAGTAAAATTTATGACTGTAACCGTGTTACTCACCGCGTCGCCATATCGGTGCGCTCGATGGATTGCTGTCCACCTCGCATTTCACACTGACGGACATTCCCTCGACGATCGGTATCCCAAAGCCAGGTAAGCGCGTTATCACGAACGACGGAGTATCTGAAACATTGACAAAACAAAAAGGATAAAAATTATCAGTGTCGATAACAATGATGAATAATCCCTCAATCATGGCACAGCCCTGAGCTGTGAGGAAATCCACAAATAAATGGACTCCGTGGATTGTACCATGTGTCGTCACTAGCTTCCTGGACATAACGATATATTAGGGAGTGCAAAGTGAACGAAGACTTTGATTTCCTGGGGAGCTGTTCCTTGGGCAAACCTTTGCACGGAACGAATATGTTTATTACTTTGATGCTTATATAAAGACAGCGCCTTCCAATCAGGATGACGGTCTTCTAAGTCACTTACCAAAACGCGAACGCTTGGGAAAGTGAAACATTTTTCAGTTTTTGTTTTTTAAAAGTCATGTATTTTTTGCCAGTAATATAAGCGTGTAAGATGTATTGTTATGACTAGTTCGCGGTTGTGCGTCAATAACAGTATTTCTTCCATAGACATAGGCAAAAAACACATGTGGATGTATCTATATGTATATATGACTTTTATTTTTACCGAAGAGTCTTTAAATATCCGAATGCGATGCAACGCGTCAATTCCAGTTTCATTTTATGCACGGGAATCCAGTTTAAGCGGAGTTGTCGAAGAAAAAGGCTGCGGAACCGGTAAATACGAGCCAAAAGCCCTGTAATTTTCCTCCTCACCTCCCCAATCAGACGTTCGTAATGAACATGTCGGCGAGATCCGACGAGCAATTGGATCAACCGTTAATTGGACTGATATATGGGTCACCTCCAATATATGCATATAATCCAGTCAGAGAACGAGAGTGAAGGAGGGAGCAGGCTGCAAAAAAACAGCTTTTCACGTGAAAACGTGAATGTAGTTCTGATTGCGATACGGAGGTTGCTTCGATTGGCATAAATCAGGTGCAACGAGATCGCTCGAAAGAGATTACGCTTCGACATTTCGTAAAATGACGTTTTTTTTTTCTTCTTCTTATTGGGACGTTTACACGGAACGACGGTCGATAAACGAAGTGCAATTTTTTCAGCAGCGATTGATTCATTTCCACCGTAGAAAATGAGCCTCTGCTCGTACGGAGTAATCGTGATGAATCGTATAAAAAAATTGTAAGTCAGTTCGTACATGTCGAGACACTCAAACAAAATCATTATCAGCAAATGTAAAATGGAATTAGAATAATTCAAGGGAAAAAGACATCTCGAAAGCTGATCATCGCAATATAAGAATGATTCGAAGCAACAAACAGAATGAAACTTTCACGTAATTTTTTGTGATTAACTCTGTTTTAATTGATTTTCTCACTATTCGGGGTTCAAGTAAAAACTAGGAATGGAAAAAATCTTCTTGTAGATGCAAGCTTGACGTTTCTCGTGCGAGCTAAACTCTGCTAAAAGCAACCGCCGGCGAGTAAAGTAACTCCATCGCTCCGCAAGGATTCGGAGCTCTCCATAACGATATATCACTATGATTCGTACGATAACTGAACAGTCGTTCTTTACGGGTGCAATATGGTAAGAGCTTCCAGAGTTGGAGGCTTACTGAATGCCTCGACATGCAGTACGATTTCCTAAACGCCACGATAATGCGCTTACGTTGACACGCTATGACAAATAGTGGTGATGGTTATTTTTACCAAGACTAGCGTCCGGTCCATAACCTACGAGCTTTCGTTTGTACCTCGTCATCATTGCTATTTCCGGGTGCAAATTATTTTTAACTTATTTGTATAAAAATTGAAATTAAAGTGATTTATAACGTTTCAAGAATTAACATCGGCTCTTATCAATATCGTCGTTTAATATCTTATTAATATGGCTATGTTTATCGCAGAAAAAAAGACAAGTTAAATCGAGATAATTATTTTTTCGTAAGTGTGGTAACATCTTCGAGGATAGGCTTATTTTCATTTGCAGTTGTATATCTGCATATTTGAATTGGAGCGATTAAAAAAAAATGGGGAGCTCAAACTGCAATCTATACATGGAAAAGAGTTCCTTTGACTGATTGATATATAGGGTGCGTTCGATTTGGGCGCTTACACGGTTTCAGCGCTCACGCTTATTAGCGGTGCTGTAGCACGTTCGGATTGGCATTATTGGTATCAAGATGGCGGGCAAAGTAGAAGCCTTTGTTGGTTTTTAAATTATGGACGAGTTGTTTGAAATAATTAACAATGTTACCGATAGTGATGAAGATTACGATCTAATCGAAAATAGCAGTGATAGAGAAATAAATCGGGAATATTTTTCCTAATTATTTCATATCGCCCTTAAAAGAAATGCCGTACCTCGGATCCAATACTATGCTGAAGGGCTTATTTTATTAAAAATAGGGCCCCAAAATTAACTGAAAACAGTTTGCGTGAAGCTGTTATCTCAATTTTTCAGAAATTGTCACGAAGAACTGATAACCCGAGTAGCAATTTTCAAAAAGTTGTCCAAAAGTTGGCTAAAAGCTTATGAAATGTCCGCCCGGAGGTTACCTTCAAGTTGAAAACCATCCAAAAAGATAACTGTTGGACACGTGATAACTTGTATGTAACTTCTAAACAGATATTTGGTACCCATTGAGAGAACTATTGCTGGATATTGCTACCTGTGAAACCAGTGTGTTCATTGTGCTCACGAGGCGTTCGTTTCGAAAATAAGCGCGCTTTTAACGCTCACGCTATTGCTGCCCTACTTCGCTGGAAGAAGCGTTTGTGAGCATAATATGACAGCGGTCATTAAGTCACCCGTATTGTCATAAAGGCTTTTGTGAGCGCGCACAGCGTCAAGTCAAATGGCGTGAGCAATGCTCACGAATGCTGAACGCGTGTAAGCGCCCAAGTCCAACGCACCCATAGACAAACGCACAGCCTAAACCGCTGAAGATGGAAACATGCAATTTGGATGATATGTTCCTTAAAAGGTGTAGAGGTGCACTGCGAACTGATTTTTCGAAAATCAACTCTGAAGGGGATGAAATGGGGTGTAAAACTTTGGATGGAAAATTATATTCATATAGAGTAAGAGGATCCTAAAGATACGGTTCTTGATCGATCCCATCGCATTCTGTACGTTGGATGGCATCCCTATCAAATCCCTACAGGGGTGTGGTAAGATCTGGGGACACCCCAATAAATTTCTGCACGGGTATTATGTGAGGGATGTAGACGAGATATATGTAGTCCTTATCATTCAAATTACGAGATGCTGGAAACCGAACGACAGGTTGCCGCCGCGAAAGTGAATTGAAAATAGATTAAATGGTAACATGTGACTGACTTTGTCCATCTCACTTTTATCTCGGACTGTCTGTTTCACTCTCTCCACCCCTCTCCTTCCTCTCTCTCTCTCTTTCTCCCACTCTCTCTGTTTTCCTACTTCTGTCTCGTCCTCTTTCTCCAAGTATGCTGCATCAAGTTATTTACCGCGGAATAATAGGCGCGGGTAGTTGCGGAGACAGGGCCTTCAGCGAAACAATGCAAGCTTAATGAAAGCTACAGTGTGACGCCAGCATTCTATAACACCTAGTGGGTTTCATGGAATAGCTCATTGCTCCGTTATACAGATAGGCTTGCCCCGTTATAACCATTCGGTAAGCAGCGTAAACAACAAACAAAGCGAACAATGCCACACAGAAGTGCCCTACAGACCTCGATCGCTTAATGAGAACTTTGACTATATAATCAGGGAGGAGGGCGGGACAGAAGAGGGTTGACGGTAGGTAACACGCTCCATTTAATATACCACACGTATTTTTAATACTCGCCATGCCTTCGGTTGCGCCAGCGTTAAAGTTCGATTGAAGGTAAGTATAGCCATCTTCATAAGTAATATTGTTTTTTTCTTCGGAGAATTTGGCGAAACTTTTACATAAGACACTGAAAAAGGTCCGCACTACCCTAGTCTGTGGGATTTCTACCTACCATCCTACTCTCTCTCTCTCTCTATTCGCCCTTGATCGATAACGACTTCTATAAGCCCTTGCTGCCTGTTTCCTACATTTCTTGCCTAGGCGAGATTTGCGCCGTATCTTCCTACTTAAATTTCTTGCGAGTCTTGCTCAATTTTGAAGCAGATGTTTTCTCTTCTATACTTGACCGGAAGGCATTGACATTGGATATGAAAACAGTTTTCTTTCGGAATTGGCGAGGATGATTCTTGGCCTTCGATATGAAACTTCTGAAGCTGCTCTGTTATATGACTAAATGATAATTTACGTGCTGGAAAGTTGACTTGATATGGCACATCAACGTACATTCGCGATATCCTTCTACATTGATTAAAAAGAGATATTATGTCGTATCAATCCTCCAGTTTCTCCAAAAAAGCATCGCGATCTTAGAATAACGAAGAGTAATAATCTATACTAAAAAATTGGCGATCCTGTAACGACAGTCCGGCAGCGTGATCGACGTCAGATAATGATATCAATTATGCTAGACCGATACAAGTCTCTTTCACATTGTGTCTACGAGAAAACTGCTTTTGAAACAAACGTTCATCGGTGTAGTCATCGACCAGCTGGAGCGCATATCACGTATGCCTGTTACCAAGCTATCAGAGTAACAATCAGTCAAGTAAAATTATCATTTACTAAACCAGCGTTTCCATGGGTGGCGTATAACTTCAAGGTGACTACATTGAATGCAAAAGAAAAAACTAAAGGCATCCCATCGAATACAGAACGAAAACTTTTTCTTGTCAGTCAATGTAGGGAAAATGTAAACGGTGATAAGTAATGTTGAATACTCTTGGAAGACCGGTATATGTTTAGATCAATGAATTTGGATTGGACTATGCTATAAATCTAGCTATGAAGTTTCGGCGGTTTTACACCCAGACCATATTCATACGTAACGGCAGATGCTCCCCTCAAGAATTTTAAGTTTCATTTGAAACATTTGTCCGATGAACGCATAGTTTAGGAAAGATGTGCGTGGGAAAATAAAATTGGGATACCCTGTATACGTGCGTTTGTGTGTGTGTGTGTGTGTGTGTGTGTGTAGGAGAGAGAGAGAAAGAAAAGGAAAGCGCCTGCATATGAGCAGGCCTTGTGTGCGTACTATGGAGATGATTACGGAACGAATACTCGTGGATTTGATGTTGGCGTTGCGCCAATTAATATCAACCTCATCAAGAGTTATCGCGGCAGTACGGGGGTTGGAAGCAAAGAATTCATACATCACACAGCACACGAAGTTAATACAGGTCGCAATCGATTATGAAACACAAACGCAATCGTCGCGAGTACATGTTTGTATTAAAAATATTATACACGAGCCACAAAAGCTCTCACGTTACGATATATAACAATTTAATTTTTTATCCGGTGTAATGCATAAATCGAGACGATGAAGACAATAGAAAATCGTATGCGGATAATTGAGTGACACGTGAGTAACGAAATTGAATTTTAGAGTTGCTTTATTCGCGATTGGAGTAGAGATGGATATGCGCGGTATTTTCCCAATACGTGCATGATTGACCAAGAGGGCGTTGTTTGCTATTTACCGCTATATTTTTATGTGTTTTTCTAAGCACGTTATTTCGCCGTACGGTAAGTTTCTATATTGTTGGCCATAGTTGTCCAGAATTGGCCGAACTTTGGGACAATTCGGGACCCTGTGTTACTGATGGAGTCACCCGTGCAAAAATTTGTTGGGGGGTCCCGAGATCCTGCCACGTCCCTATAGGGATTTGAAAGGGGCGCCGCACGTCAGGAGTCCACATTGGAATCCAAGTGAATTCCGCGCTATTTCCCGATTGACGGTGTTTGAGAATTTTTATTGAATTTCTCAACCAGAATTTGTTGGACCTCCAAAGAAAAAAAAAACATATCCTATCGTGATCCCGTGCACATGTTTATTGGGGAGCCCCATGATGCACCCACATCTCTATAGAGATTGGTTAGAAAAATTGCACGTAGAGAATTCTCATTGGGATCCAATCGGATTCTGCACTGTTCCTCGATAAACACCGTTTGAGAATTCTTACCACGTTTCGCGTCGAAAGTAATGTGAAAAGTTACGAGAAAATATTCGGCCTATTAAACATAACCTGCACGCTAGGTGAGCGTATAGGTGTATGGTGCAGTGAAATAAATAACAAACGGTAATTACAGTGGATTTTCAGTGATGAGATTCAAATTGATTTTAAAGATAAACTTTTTTAAGGTATTCCTTCTGCGGGGGGCCATATTGTGTGGGTGCATAAACCGAGCCCTCACGAATCATTAGTACATTACAGTGTCGCTTAATAAAAATAAGTTACAATAAAAAATTATACCCAACGATGAATTCTGAAAAGTCGTGGTCACAAAAATTCTTCTCCTAATCACATTTTTCTAAGTTTTATCATAAATATTTTCTTCAAACATTCGGAGACGCCTGTTTTTTCTGTCGTTACGGAATCTGCAGAATTTTTCTACATGCTTAGCACAGTTTATATCAATTATTAGGTAGAAATGTGGCTAGTCTGCATGAAGTGTTGCATAAATTAGACGACTTTTAAAGTCGTAATTTTTAGTTAAAAGTTTGATAACTTGGCTTGAAATTTTACCAGTATACTGGGATGTATTTTTACATAATTGTAGACGAAAATCAATGAATTGTTAAGTATTCGGGCTCGTGGAAGAAATACCTTAAACGATTTATACTTTCGTGAGATACGATTTATACTTTTTTGAGATTCACTCATATTTTTATATTTATATATTCTGTTTAAGAAAATCAACGTACGGACTGCGATGGGATCCTTTAAGAATCGTATCAGATTCTGTTCGATAATGTCGGAATCCTTTAGGATTCAAATTGGATTCGTACATTGGATTCCAATGGGGAATTTCGATTAGAACCTGATGTACAAGCATGACGTTTCAGTATAGGGATTCAATGTGATGACCCATTAGATCCCTATCAGGAAGTAGGGACAAGTATTGAGAATCCAATTGGATCCTTATGACAATTACTCCATGGGTAATGAAGCTCATTCCAATCGACGTCCATCGTGAAAAAATGTGTAATCTCATCGCGTCTCTTGCTACAAGCGGAATTGTGAATTCATTCGCGTTAGTTGAGTTGTAAACGGTCGAAAAGTAATTTTCTAAAAAGTTAAGACTGAAGCAAGAGCGAAGAGTAAAGCGCAAAAAGGAAGGAAAGAAAATTCACTGCCGTGCTCTGTCCACTTCGATTAAAGTTGTCCACTCGTCGCGCGATCGCTTATATTCTCTTGTATAAGGCGAAAGCGCAATATTCTCGTGCTTAAACGTATTCGCGGTAATTTCGTACTTGCGCGCTCCTTCATCGAATATTTATGCGAATCTACGTTAGAGTTTTTCATCTCGACACTTGTGGAGTTTCAACGCTACGAAAATAAGAAAAAGATACAGACGAAAGAAAAAAAAAGAAAAAAAAACCGCTGCAAAGGAGAAGAAAAAACTCGAGTCATTTTCTCGGCGTCCTCGTTCGCGCTAGATATATATATATATATATATCCACGGATCGGTGGATTTTTACCTTGAGTGCGACGCTCTTCCCGCGTACTTTCTCGAGCCGAGAAAATGGAGTCACCGGCAGACAATTGGTTTTATCTCGAAGCGATATCAAAAGACATTTTCACAGAGGCATTTTTACGCTGATTAGATATAGCAGTCTCGAGCGAGCTACGGAATAATGTTCCTCTAACCCGAAACAAAAAATGTTTGCCGCTTTTTTCCCATCTTCAAGAATGAAGACGCATTAATGCTACGCGTCGAACAAACTCGATGAAATTCCTATGGAAAAATATGGCACTAGTCCGAAAGAGGGCGCTACTGTACGCCCGCGCTCTTCGTATACGGTATCAGGATTTTTTTTTCTTCTTATAGACTCCGAGTTTTTTTGGATTCGTTCGTACTTCTAGGCACAAATGTATTGAAAATGTACGTTCTTCGTAATGTTCGTCGTTAAACTGGACTCCTTTCAACGAGCAAACGTGTCCGCTGCTTAACGATATTTTTTGGCTACACCGTCATTCATTATCACTGACTGAATTATCATTTATTATCATTCGCTAAATCATCGTTATCACTAAACTACATTATCGTGTACAAAATTATTATATATTCATGTTTCTCTTCACTCCATCCAGTAAATAACTGCGCCAAAAAGGACGTTCGAGCATTGTTCTTTCGTTCCAATGCTGCGAGACTACGGGAGATGAGATCGTACTAGAATGAGTAACCGCTGGTATTGGTTATCAGTGCGGGGATGGAGAAATAAATCGCGAAGTGCACAAAGAGGAGAAGAAGAATAATATCAAATACCCTGGCACCATAACGCAATTGTGTATCTAAAGTTAATGAATCGCAAGAAGTAAATGTGAACTGAACAGCTGTACCAATAGGTAGATTAAGTTGTGTTTTGCATATATATGTATAAATGCATAAATATCTGCATGAGTATATTTATGCATATCTACATACATATCACGTACTCGAATATAGAGAATTATAAATTAAACTTGTCCATTCAATTATTCATGAGTGTCTGAATACAATTCGGAATATATATGTATAGACATATATATATATAAATATGCATATACAAATGAAAAGAGAAATAAGATGTACCTCGAAAACAGTTAATATCTTCACCACTGGCCGTGTGGTTACTCGCATAAAAAGAACATCTGTTCTTTCGAGTGCGTCGTGACGAAGGACCGCTGTGGTTTCGTCCAACTTCACATACGGTTCTCTTATACACAGTGCGCGCGTATAAAAGACGAATAAAAAAAAAATCATCCGCGGCACGGATGCTAACACGAAGTGTCACTTGCACGTGGTTCTGTGGACTCTCCGTTGCGTCTAATGCCTCGCATACGCCAGCTTGAGTCTTGTAATGAGCACGAATTTGAATATCACGTTACACGAGGGGGGAAAAGAGAAAAAATGTCCACCAGAATGGGGAAGCTCCGAGGCGAAAACCTACGTGTTACGGTGAAAAAAAAATGCCACGTTTCCTGCTGACCCACCAAATTTCTCTCTTTTCGTCATTCTCAGCAGCAAGAAAATGAGAGAGAGAGAGAGAGAGATGGAGGGTGGAGGGAGCAGGAATAAAAATGTTTTCATATATGCAAGAGTATGGTGAAGCCCAAGATGTGGACAGACGTAAAATTACACAAGCCGTAGAAACTAGCCGACCTCTGGTGTAAAGAAAATCTCTTTTAAAAACTTTTAAAAAGTTCAAAAAAGTACTCGAGTAAGCAATAAAGCAAAACATTGTTGTTTGTTTTACCATATAAACAATTATGGTTTATCTTCCAAAATAATTATTATGCGTTTTAATTTAAACAGTGGTAAAAAAAATCAACAATCGTGAAAAAAAACGGCAAAAAATGACCTTTTTTTTTAAACAGCCGCCATTTTGCGATTTTTTTTTTTTGCCTGAGGTAGGGGCTATAATGACATCCTTACTAATTAAGAATCTATTTTTTTTTTCAGATGACCAGGAGGGTTGGAATCATGTCAACCAGGAGAGGCCGTTTTTTTTCCGCCCCCACTTTACCAGCCTGCATCTACCAGAATTATGGATTTTTTTTTCGCCAATTTTTTTATACAATGTCAAAGGATGAATAAATATGTGGTAAAAAGATAAATACGGAAATATTTTTTGTTTTTTTTTTAATCGTATGTTGAAAAACCCCCTTATTTTGGCCCTCTAGACTAGAAGACGGCCTTAAGACTCTGTATCACACGCTCCGACCGCTTCGAAATTTTGAACCCTAATTTCAACCAACCCGTGCAGAAATGTGATCGGGCATTCCCTAATTTGCGTCGGGCCCTGGCAAACATACTTCGTCCGATTACTCTGACCGGGCCCTTTTATGGAACAGATCAGAAAGATCACAAAATCGTTTTTTTTTTATGGCTTACACTCTATGTTTGGAAATGGCAATGTTGTGGCTAAAATACATTGCGAGCAAGTACTCTTTCATGAAATGTATAGCCGGCCAAAACATTGACATTTCTTGAAAACAGAAGCTGTAAAAACTGTCTAAAGCTGCTTTGCTTTTTATGACATCAAAGGTATTTATAATTGACTACGATGAAACTAATACATCTGCTGTAATTCTATTCACCATTACAAGCATTTTTTTCATCAATTATCTACGAGAATAAAAATGCTCATAATAAATAATGGTATTACAAGTATTCATTTGAATATAATGAATAATCAAATGATTTAATAAGACAAAAAAGAAAAGGAGATGGTTCGTGGTTTTTTCAATTTGAGACGTCATCAAAAACTACGAATTCTGCAATACTGTCATTTCCGCATCGAAATTTCGCAGCGTGTGATGATACATGGCCTTAAAACGGGCTCAATTTTTCTGCCAATTTCTACGCAAAGTATTAAGTACCCAAAATTAAAGATTTTTAAATTTTATATAACAAAATTTTCTTTATCTCATATAGATTCGCGAAAACGCAGAGTGCAAAATAGGGTAGTACCCTATTGTGCACTCTCCATTTTCTCTATAGTTTCGTAACAATTATTCAGCAAAAAAATGTATTTTTAAGTGAAATATTTCCCTCTAGTGGCCTTTTGTCTTGACCAGGTGATTCGAATCGCTCCCATCACCTTTATGGGCTCGATGGCAGAAAGGATGTGGATTCTTTTTTTTTTTGCGAATTTCAAAAGCACTTTCAGTTATACGTCTGAATGCACGGAGTATCAATTGTTATTCACCCTTTCCCACACCGTTTCAAATAAGTCTATAGCGGCGTATACGCTTAACGAGCCATGGATATACGATGCAGTCGGGAGAGTGCGAAAGAGGGGAAGAGAAGGCGAAAGAGAAAAAGCAAGTGAGAGATAGACAGAGAGACTGTCGGCGCCCGGAAGACCTGTCGAGAGAATCGATGATGGATGGATGAGATATATGAATGAATCGTTGAAAAGAGAGAGCTCTCGAGTCGTTTGTTCCTATTTCCGTAGGCCCTTGAGGGTTCAAGCGGCACCTACTTGCTTCATCTCATTCGTTTCCCCTCTCGTATAACGATTTCAACAACTCTGAAAGAGTTCAATAGGATTGAAGAAAAAAAAACATGGCCAACGAGGTCTTATGGCTCCTTTATCCGACATTTCAAGCCAACACTGCAATTTCGTAACCCTGTGAAAACGTGTCACATAGGCAAACAGTCGAATTGAAGCTCACTGAAGAAAAAACCAATGCACTTTGTCGATGATAACAAAAGAAATGAAATTTATATATACAATAGAATCTATTCTAAGTAACTGTAAACACATCATTCTTAAGGGGCCATGACGGCAAGCGATATTCAAAAATTCAATTTTTTTTATTTTCTCAAAGTTTGCGGTCTTTGTAACATTTTAAGGGACGACTGATTATAAAATTCCGAAAATTGCCCAAGTTACAGCTATTTGTAGGAACGGATTATTTTAAGATCTCAAGAGATCTATGCAACTCGTATGTCTAGTGCAGATCTTTGAGCGCAGCAATCCACAAAACGGGCTCAACATCGCCGAGCAATGCTGAAGGAAGCAGAAGTCATCAATTCTGCTGCGAAAGGTCTACTTTCTGTTGCTGGAATATGCAGAGGGTAACACCGGAAAATGCAATTTTATCACATAAGACACTTGGGTCTTTTTTCTTTTACATTTTTCTCGAAACAACATTTTTCAAGTCACGCCACGTTTCAAGACGTTGTACAATACTGGCCTCGTTGACTTAAAATTTTATGTACGTCCAAATAGATTTTATCCGATCAAACACAGATTTTTTTTTGATATATTGTTCCGGTTTATAATAATATTTTATTTCCATTCTTTCTTTTGAGGCAACAACGATATTCGATTTAGAATCGAGCGCATTTCCATCATTTTCGGGGAAATTAAAAACCGCTATGTCAGGTTTTAGCTATTTTCTTGATTTGCAAAAATTCTCTTATTTATCTTTGCATGCACTTAACAACTATCCGGGTGACCGTGAGGATATCGCACTGAGAGAAATGTATGGTGTTTTCAACCATATTTTATATTTCCCTGAGAGAACAATAATATTTTATAGCCATACTTACTGCCAAAAATATAGTACTGCTTATTGATGTCTTAACAGTTGCATAAATTATGCACATATGTTAAGAACAATCACGAATCTTACAAGCATATGTTGATTGTTTAATGCTATATACTATAGTAGGTTTTTATAAAATGGATATTACTTTACATTATCAAAAATTAACTTCCCCAAGATTCTAATAGTGAACAGGACTAAAATATGTGTCTATTGATTAAAAATTTTGCCTGTGATTCACGACGATATTTATAGTGATTTGCATCATATTATGACATTACCTTTTATATGCGTAGTTGGTGTGTTATTCGCTTATTTTTTATACACTGGATGCGTGTTGGTTCAAGGCATCACAGCCCGTCTACTAAATGCATAAAATATTTCATAAAATGAAAATAAAATAAAAATACTGAACTGAGACTTCCACCTCAATGATTTTTTAATCATCATTCGTCATTTCCTGATCTCCTAAAATGATTTATTTCGAAGGAAATATTTCGCCTACACATGAAATGAAACACCTACCTGCCTATCTTTTGCCTATACTACGCACGCTGTCACTGAGCTATCGAGTGCTTGCGGCATCTTAATCACCGATATTGCATTACAGACGAAAATAATTCCGGATATACTTCCAAATATCTGTTACTTCCAATTTACCTGAAAATTTGCACAAATCTTTTTTTAAAATAATATAAGTCGCCATATAATAGTGATTTGTACCTTATTATATGATACGACCTGATATATGCATAGTTATGTGTGCCTTGCAAGAACAGGAGGTGAACTACAAGAAGAAGTGTTGAACTGATATCCTATTTTTGCAATGCAACACACATACTATGTAACAGTTTGTAAAAAACGTGTAGTTATTAAGACTATTAATGCCGTGCTTGCTCCAGCTGCAAATGATTCATGCCTTTGCTATAAGTAAACATTACCATAATTTCTTTTCAAATAGTCACTTTTCATAAGATCTTTTAGCAAATTATACTCGACAAACGTTAATGTCAACCATATGAATTGTACAAACTTAAATAAAATAGTAGATGTTTGACCTGAAAAAATCTAACGTACAGTATACAAAATCAGTATTTGTGATAGCACTAAATTAACCATATCTCTATTGTGACGCCTTTTACAATAGTTAGGGGCTCACATACACCTGGGTAGGTAAAAAAGATCGATTTTTCAAAAACGTGCTCATTCGAAAGTACTATCCTTTGAGTGTCTACCCTGAAAATTTCATAAGGAAATTCGCAGTAATGACGAAGTTATAGCGTTTTGTAACTGACCGGGTGAGCAACGACTAACGGTTGGGGCGCAGGTAGACGCGGCCTTTGTCATCTGTTTGACTATGAGTTTGACTATGAATGAGGTTGACACAGCAAAAAAAAGACCTAATGGAAGCGTCAATATCTAAGGAAGATCCGTCATATGGCCCAGGAATCGACGATTTCATGTAAGTTTAAAATAAACCGATTTCTTCAGTGTAGTGTACTCAAAACTTTAAACGCGTTTTACTCGAATAGTGTTTTCAAAACAGGTACCAGAAATATCTCCACAACTACTGCACCGATCGGGATCAAGTTATGCACAGTTATACTTCACACAATATTCTAGTACTTATCGAGCCATTTTTTTCGATACCTGGCATAGTTTTTTTTTCATCATAAGTACTGAACAAATTTGAGGTGAAAAATCGCCCGTTTTATTCCAGTGACTGCCATGACCCGAAAAATTTAAATTTTTAAATTCCCGCTCGATAAGTACTAGTTTTATCTATCTACTTTAAGAAACGAATATTTTTTTTTTAGATAAAAAATGGCAGAGGCACTTCTGGTACCGCAAATGCTGTCAACAAAAACACGTCCCAGGAAAACGACTGTAACTTTTTTACTGTTTGAAATTTTTTAACCAAATTTTCACCCAATGTAGATAAACTGTCATACTTTAAAATGTATATCATGGTCATTCAATAAAATTCAGTCCTATACACAAAAAAAATTCTTAAACATAACCTTACTTTTAGCCGTCTCAGGTGTATGTAAGCCCTTAATCATTATTTCGGGATAATAGATGGTCAAACACGCCACGCAAATCGCATATTAAGGTATACTTTTCACTGATAGTTGTATTAACCATATTATAATTGCGGTGTCAATAACCTAATAGGGATTTTTACTATTCTCTCTTTTACTAAAGGAGCTTCTTGTAAATACCATGGACTTTGCTCTCTGTGCGCCCGTCGGTGCGTGCAAAAGCAGGGGCACTTCACAATAATTGAAGTACTCATCACAATTTTCGATTAAAGTAAATGAAACTTTTATGACCAATAGTTAAAATTATTCAGACTAGACCCCTCAAATATAAATCAATTTTATGCAGTTATTGCTGAGAAAAATATCAAGAACTTATGCTTGTTTTTGTGACGCTCATTGTGTCACGATCTCTTACAGTAACTTGTAGTAAATTTCAATTTAACCCAAAGATTTACGAAGTAACTAGTAGCCCTAGCTTCATACTTGAATTGAGTTAGCGGACACGCCTGTATGAAGTTCTTGGAGTTCAGTAGTCACTGGGAACCCTTATAATCTCGTTACGCCCGTCCGTTCGGTACAGTAAAGTCCCCCCAATTCCCATGTGTTCTTGCAACCCTTCGAATTAAAATTTTAAAATGATTCACGAGCTTAGCATCCACTGCGTATAAAATGATCGCGGTCACTGTGAAATAATTCGTCTCGAAGAAAATGAAAACGTTTGTTAAGGGGTTAGGCCACTCTACAATTTTGGAAAATGCGAAAAAAAATGTTTGGCTTAAAAGCCACGAATTAAACATTTAAAATGATTCACGAGCTTAGCATCCACTGCGTATAAAATGATCGCGGTCACTGTGAAATAATTCGTCTCGAAGAAAATGAAAACGTTTGTTAAGGGGTTAGGCCACTCTACAATTTTGAAAAACGCGAAAAAAAATGTTTGGCTTAAAAGGTGCCTAAGGGTCGTAAAAGCGGTCAAAACATTATGGGCGGTCAAAGTCTCTAAATACCCCAAACAACTATAATCTGTGCTCAAGGGGGAACGCGCAGCGCGTAAAGCTTTCCGAACAATCACTGCCTGAAGTTGGAAAAGAGGTACGGATCCGCTTCAGAGCGCTTAGAAAGGGAAGAGAGGAGCAGGACATCAATGTGGAAGGCATCAGATGCAGGCATCGCAGATTAGAAATATATGACAGAGAATTTTCTATGATTTTATATTGCTGAAAACTGTTTTATGCGTGTTACCGAAACGCATTTTTCTCGGAAGCACGTTTTTTTTAATGGGCGGTTACATAACTCGATCAAATCTGCACCAATCGATTTGAAAATTTAACTGTACGTTTAAAAGTAGATCCTCTACGGAAGTACATCAGATTTTTTCGTTAGATTGCATAGTTTCTTCATTATAAACAATTATCTGATGATATTTTTCCTAAAAGTTATCATCTTTTTCCGAAAATGCGCCATTTTTGTAAAAATCAATGTATCCAAACAATCCTATGTACTTCTGTAGCTGTTTTTATATCTAATGGAAAAAAAATGGTTTTTTGTTCCAGGTTGGAAATGGTATAAGCTACGTTTCCGCCCGTGGAACCTTGCAAAAAAAAAGACGTCAACGGAGAAATGCTGGGCAGCCAGCATTTCGTTATTGGTCACTACGAAAAAATTATTTTGTACACTTCATTGATAATATAATAAAAACTGGCGCACGGAATTTCGATTGATTTTATTATTTCACTAAAAAATTTTCCTTGGTTCTATTTTCCATAGCTAATCTATAGACATTAATATTTATCGATGTTTGTAAAATACTGTTGTTTAACAAACGGCACATTGATCCACACACTCTTGTAAAGTAGTTAACTTTTGAGCCAACGTTACGATTATGCGCGTAACCAAAGGGCCATGGAAATCTACCTCGACGCGTGGTGCATCCATGCACCTGACCATGCATTTTTCTCTTTCCACCCGAACGGTTCTCTCGGAATCGTTTTCAACGTTCAAGCTCATAATGTATCGCTATAACGATACTGTGGCCTGATAAATTGGTGTTCACACACGAGCAGGAAAAAGCCCCAGATGTGAAAGCAAAGAACTCCGGCTGACAGTGGATAAATCAACAGAATGAGACCCCCAGTGATATTGGAAGCGCGGGTTGTTTATGCCTATAAGCAAGCGCTTCTGTCGTGGCAACTGGCTGGTTGGCGCATGCGCAATCGTGCCCACGAGAGTTTTCTCCATCATCGAGACAATGGAATCCGAGAAACTCTACGAGACGGCAAAATGGGCAGGATGCGAAGAGCGAGAGGGAAAAGAGGATGGAGGTATAGGAAACTAAAGGGGTATAAATGCGCCGGATGCGGAAGAAGACGAAGAAATGAGAAGGAAAGAAAAATAGAAGGAGAAGAACTGGGAGACGCGAGTTCATGGGGTGATAAGGGAGGTTGCTTGTTGCCTCAGTGGCTAGGACGGTTCGCGAGATTCTATAACTGCGCCCAACAACGACGATAACGAGGAAAAAAAGACCCTCAACGCCTGCTAAACGGCCCGAGCTATTACAACTGGAAGAACGGTAACATCCATATACTTACGTATGTGTATTCTATCTCCGTTACTGCATTAAACTCAGAATTTAGGTAATGGAAGTTTGGCTGTATTGAGTCATTCATGGCTTATGAAATTGAGACGATGATTCAGCGGTTGAAAATCTAAGAAATCTACGTCTTCCGCACCTGTAATTGGATTGTTACCGAAAAGTGCATGAGAAAGAGTCTGATTTATCCGCACTGAGAGAAATGGATGGTGTTTTCAACTATATTTTTACCATATATTATACTAGCTTTTGCCCGCGATTTCGTCGACGTGGACTTTAGGATTTGTTGTCAATAAACTATGGGAAATTTCCTATTCCCTGTTGTGCCATGGGCATTTATTGGAAATACCATCGATTTTTCTCTTAGAGCGCTAAATCAACAGTCAAGAGAGGCCGTTCGGTTCAAAACCGAGTTTCCCTGCAAATATTCACAAATTTCTCGACATAGCCACGAGTAACCAATTCCACCACGACTATAAATATCAAATAATTTCCCCTAAAGTTCTATCGTAAATGACTGAGAAGTTTACTCGGTGGAAAGAAAGCGGAGAAGAAGGTCATCAACATACACTTAAAAAGTTTTGGATGCATCGTCTAATGTTTTTGGCAGTGGGCGACGCAAAAGATTTCTCTTCACCGTGGATAGTTTTCAAGAGTTCATAAATGAGAGTGCGGGTACGCTTATAGAAAGGCACACGCGGGAAGGAAAAAGAACGCCATGATCTCTCTGTTTCTCTCTCTCTCTCTCTCTCTCTATACCTTGTCCAATGAATTGTAACCCCGAAGGTTTTGCTTGTTCTTTGCCAGCCAGCTCGAATGTACGGCTCGAAGAGCCAACAGCCGCAGTTGCGCGTCGCTGAAGTTGGTGGAGAAAAAATCCAGTGAATGAAGAAGTGTGCGAGGCTAAACAACGAGAGAGGGTGTGTACTTCATTTATTCTTGCGGATGAGTGGGATAGAACGTGGAGGGTGCGGGTTAACGGGTATTGGCCTCTTTTGGCCCGAAGACAACCTTTGCAAATCCTCTTTTATCCTCTTAGTATAATGTAACTCCCGTATAGCCCCATTCCACTCACAAATATCTTATGAGAATATACGCAGAGTTTCGGGGCTGACTATCCAAGTTGTCTCCGTCGTTTTCCTAGCCGCCCACGCTCTGCCCCATCCCAGCATCATCAGCTCTCTCAACTGTTAGGTGCGCTTCTCTCAGTCGGACCTTCTGTCTCACGGCCAGACTCGTCGGCATCTTCTCCGATCCTCAGAAGTGAATGCACGTCCCTGCACACGCCGCACTCGAGCACCTAATGCATACAGTGCACGCTTCTACTTGCCCCGCATACACCCGAGAGCCCACCAAAGTATACGAATAATTTTTGCCGAGAAAGATTACAGGAAGTAATTCCACCAAGAGGAACGAGGTAAAATTTCTCATTCGCGCGAAACGAGAGACAGAATAGTAGACATAGAGAGAGAGAGAGAGAGAGAGTATGGTAAGTAAGGTTGGGAGGACAGTTCGTAGGGTGAGTAAAGATGGAGATAAGAGGATGACCCAGATACGCATGTATGCAGACGATACAGCATGTCATCTTTTCCAGATTAGTTATGGTATAATCCCCGCAAAGTAATAGTCCGTTTGGCAAAAGCGTGTACGGCTACGTTTTCTCCTGGAAACTGTTAGAGAGTAGATATACATGCGAGCAGGTAGCGGGACTCTTCTACCAAGATGCTTTGTATAGAAAGCGTCAGTTGTCGTCTGACCGTGGTCACAGATGCACCGTTATTGTCCGAAAAACAAGTCGCAAAAGACTCACTTGGGCGAAAGAAAGTTTCAACGGTGATTGGGACAACGTAGTTTTTTCGGACGAAGCTTCTTTTCGGTCGCGTTTTCTCATCAATCATACCTGGCCCACCCACACCAATAGACAACAAAAATCTGGAACGTCAAGCAATTATTCCGTTAAATTCGACTCATGTTAAGGTCTTTGTCACCAGATTATGCTATGAAACTAGTGGAAAGTATGCCTCGGAGATGCTAGGCGATTATAAATAGTGGAGAGGACTGGTACACTTATTAAGGAGTTAGGCTACTCTACAATTTTGAAAAACTATAAAAAATACTGTATTCGCTTAAAAGGTGCCTGAGAGTCTTAAAAATCATATATACCAAAATAAATAGGCGGTCAAAATCTCGAAGTACAACAAATAGCTATAATCTGTGCCTGGAGGCGGAAGCGCAGCGCATGAAGCTTTCCGAACAATCGCTGCAAAAAAAAGGTACGGTTCAGCTTTAGAGTGCTCAGGAAGGAGACATAGGAGCAGGACATTAATGTGGAAGACCATTTGTATGGCGCAGGCATCGTAGATTAGAGGTATATAAGAATTTTCAATGATTTTATCATACTGAAAACTGTTTTACACATTTTACTGAAACGCGTTTTTCTCGAAAGCACGTTTTTTCAAGTGGGTGGAAACATAGCCTAAACAAATGTTCTCCAATCGATTTAAAAAATTATCTGCATATTAAAAACTAGATTCTCTACAGAAGTACGTAGTATTTTTTTCGTTATATTGCATAGTTTTTTTTGTTATGAACGTTTGTTTGTTATCCGATGATTTTTTCCTAAAATTTATCATCTTTTTCCTGAAATATGCAATTCTGGCAAAAATCAATATATCGAAAAAATCCCACGTACTTCTGTAGCCCCTCTTATATATAAACGAAAAAAAATGGTTTCTTATTTCAGGTAAAAAATACCAGTCGTAGACCCTTCCAAAGAAATCCGTCAACGGAGAAATGCTGTGCAGACATCATTTTGTTATTAATCAATATGAAAAAATTATCTTGTATAGTTCATTAGTAATATAATTAATACCAATGCACAGAATTTCGATTAATTTTATTATTTCGCGAAAAAAAAATGCTCAGTATATGTCTATTTTTTCTTGCTCTATAGAGTGGCCTAACTTCTTTAATAATAAACCATCACGGTTTATATCATGTAGTGTGCATGTATCCTTTTTTCAATGCCTTCTCCCAAATAGTTTTTGAGTTTCGCCGTACACGCTCTTGAAAAAAAAAAACTGTATCTCAAAATCACTGAGTTGGGAGAATCCTTTGGAAAAGGGTTACACTTCAAATGCATTCGTTATTCCCGAATTTTTTCTCGTACAGACAGAAATGTGTAAAATCACTGCCAGAATTTCATGCATGTTCTATATGTCATACCGCGCCTCTATCAACGTCAATCAAGTGGGTGTACGAAAAGAAAGAAGCAAAAAACACGGGTGGAGTGATAGATGACCATCTCTGATTGAGGAATATCGACTGTCATCAGGGACAGTTCCGTCGATCGAGCACGGAACAACACTACCGCGTAGAAGATGATGGACCATGAAGCTTCGGAAATTCGTGTCTGTCACCTCGGTTCGATTCGGCTCAATACAGCTTGTTCGGTTTGCACCCCTAGCCCCCCACCCCCACCCGAAGCTCTCTGCGTACTCCGTTATAGCCGTCCTCCGCGGCTCGGTGCCTCCAGTTCACGCTCTATCGCGATGCGAAGCTTGTAAATCAATTACGAGTTCCGGGCCCGAGCTTCCGGAGAAATGGCACGTACATTCCGACAAGTTCCCGCAGAAAGGAGCCTTGACGTGATCGGCACAGCCATGCTACTAACTCTCACTCGCTTTCTTGCTTTCCATGACGCCCCTTTTATCCCCGTTTCCTTTCCACTATCTTCCGTATCTAGCTGATCCTGTCAGTGGAAGAGTCAATCAGACTCTTTCGTCGCTGGATTGCGGATCGATTCTTGGAAGAAGTTAAGTCTACAGCAAGCTCTACAGATACTCCGTCCCAAAAAACCTCTGATCCTACTTACGTTTAAAACTACAGAAACCCAATGATCACTGACACCTAACGTCATATGAATCGTGTCAATCAACACGTTGCGGCAGATATTCCCGGGCAGGAATTTGTTGGGGTGTCCCCAGATACCACCACATCCCCATTGGTTCTGTGCGCAACACTAGCGCCGCGTAGCGTTTGAATTTTTGTCGGTTTTGTCAAAGGCTCTGTGATTGTGGTTATAATATTGTGATAATTTATAAAAATTAAAATCGCGCTCAAACGCGTTCAATTTGTTTGCATTAATTCAATTTGTCTGGCCAAAGATGGCAAGTAGTGTTTTCTTTCAGTAAAGTTAAACAAAGTAAGTAAAATTGCCCTAAAATGTATATTTTTGTTGACTTGTAATTTTGTTATAAGACGAGAAAAGAGAAGTTATATAATTTCTTTTATTAAAATTTAACAAGCATATATTGTTGCTGCACCACTGATAATAAATAAAAAATGTTTTTTTCACATCGAAATGAGTATAATTTAAGAAACCAGCTTCGAGATTATACGAATATTCATTTCCAACCTTAAACTCAATCTAAAGGAAAACTGTTTGTATCTGCTGAACAAGTCAGATACGTAGAAGACTTGAGAACAAAACATGACCCAAGTTTAATAATTCAAGCTCGTTTCATAAGGCAAACCTACAGTTATCCATTTGTTGCATTGTTCTAACTTCCCATTTGCCATAGGGGGTCGATAAAATTTGCATTTACTATTCCTTCCGGTATTTTTGCAATTTATTAAACAGCAACTGCTGTGGCCCATTTTTAATAAAACAATATTTTTAATTTGATTGCGAAAATCTCGTATTACACTCAGTAACGGAGATTTTCCTTCGGATCTCTCGATCCTCGGGAAAACTCGCATGACCTTCGGCCACCCACTCTCATCGATGCACCTGTATGCTCCGGTGGGCGCCAGCTAATTATGTTCCACCGGGTTAACGACCGGTATGACCTGAGGAATGGATGGTAGGCCATCCATTCCCCACCAAATGGCACAAACACTGAATCTTTGAAAAATAAAATAAACAAAAACGCGGGTTAACAATGGAACGAGTAGGTTTTTGGGAGTCGCGGAACCGACAAACCGCAACTGGGCATATCAGCGTGAGCGAACGGTCATGGCTGTGCACGGCCGCTCAGGCTGCAGCTATGGTAGAGAGGGTCGAAATCGGATTTCGGTAGATAGGAAATCGTAAACGAAATCAGGGAGAACGCAAACAAATTGTTTGATATATTATTGCGGGAACTACCCGGAAGTGATATCTTAAAAACCGAAATGAGAGAACTAACGGGAAATGTACTGTTAATCTTCAGGCGCAGCTCAGTGGAGGAATCTCGTGCGAGTATTCGTCAACGCACGATTTTACGAAACTCGAAGAAAATGCACACGATAACCCATGCTCACTTAGCGCGAACGGGAACGAGACTAAGCGTGAGGACAAAAAAAACTGTCAACACGGGAACGCGAGACCTAAGCCAAGTTGCCGGAACGGCAATTCGAGACAAACAACTGCTTCGAGACCTTTTCGCAAAATCGAAAGCTAAACGTCAAATATCTTCACCGATAACTCCTGCCCTCTTACGCGAATCGCCTCTTTACGCTATCGGTAACTTGTCGAGAAATATCCCAACGGTAATTTTTGGAGATCACCCAAGATCGCATTCCCTGGTGCACAGCAAAAACAGGACCCCTAAACGCAACACAAAATCGGCACGAAGGAGTTCCATGTACTTTCGCCCGTAACCTTAACCTCCGCTCGTTCTCCAGCGTCATGCACCGTTTTCCTGGGGCGTCGATATTGCAGCCGGACCTCCGTCGAGCGCTCCTCTCCGTCGGACGGCTCGATACTTTGAGCCAAACTGCCCTCGACAAAACCCAATTTCATCGAAATCTCAATATCGGTGGCACGTAATTCTAACCTGTAACTGTGACGAATCGGAGGGATCAGAATATACGAGAACCATACTGATCGGTAGCCTTTCGGGAAACCCTTTGTGACAGCGAGATTTAAAAAAAAACCACGTCACAGCTCATACAAATTTGCCAAGTGAATAGCCGACTTGATGACAATTTTTGTCCACTACGGGCGCTGCGTTCGATTTCACTACCCCCAGCTGTGGACTCCGCCCAGAGGCAATAGGGATATGATAGGGGCACCGCACGTAGGAAGTCCATATTCGAATGCAAATGGATTCCGCGCTATTTCCCTATTCACGTCGTTTAAGAATTTTTCATTTGAAATTCTCAACCGAAATTTGTTGGGGCTCTCAAAAAAATATTTACATACACTTTCGTGATCCTGTGCAGAAATTTGTTTGGGAGTCTCAAGATGCACCCACATCTTTATAGGGATTTATTTGGGGCACTGCGCATAGGAAATTCTCATTGAGATCCAATTGGATCCTGCACTGTTTCCCGATGAACGTCGTTAAGAAATTCTCACCACGTTCGAATAACAAATATGTGAAAAGTCACGAGAAAAAACTCGGCGTGTTAAGACACGCCGAGTGCATGTGGGTGATGATATTATGTCGAAGTGTGGTAAAATTATAATTCGAGTAAATTATAATTACAGTATCATTAGTGCAGTAAAATTATAATTACAAACGATAATTACAGTGAATTTTCAGTGACGTGATTCAAATCGATTTTTAAGATATCATTTTTTAAGCGATTACACTTTTTTTACACAAGATTTATACTTTTTTAAGATCCACTCATTTTGTATATCTATATATTTTGTTGCGGCAGCCGAATGTACAAAATGCGATGGGATCCATCAAACTTTGTATCGGATTCTGTTCGACAATGTGAGAATCCGTTAATACTCAAATTAAATTCCAATGATCATAGATCATTGGAACTAGATCCCAGAGATCCAATACGATGACCCATTGAATCCAATTTGATTCCTACGACAATTTCTGCACGGGTTATTACCATGTCGTTCATCAAAGTATTCCCTTACAAGAGAAAAACCTCATCAACGAAGTTGCCAATGAAAAACCATCTTCTCATTCAGGTTCGCGAATTAAATTATGAATTTGAAAAAATTCTGCAGCGTGAAGTTCTGCTCCATCGAGACAAAGTTTTTTCCACCACGTGATTCTATTCCTCGGTTTAACTGGATTTACGAAGCATACGTGTGAGTTGCCGAGCCGCGGAGGAGTTTAGCCGCTCTAAAAGAGAACGTCAAAAGTTGCACGTTTAGCGAGGATCGACGAGGATATGTCTGGAAGGCCTCTTGTTGCTTCGACAGTTCCGCGCACAACGATGCCGCACGCTTCTACACCCTCCTTTTCCTCGTTTACCGTGCATTTTCCCGCCATCGTGGGTGTTTACCTCCCTACGTGTACCGTCATAAGATGCTCGCAAGTCAGTCGCGATTTGATATGGTCTCGTATCCTGGATGTTACAGCATCGACGGATTGTTAAACCTGTCTCTTCACTGATACGATAGTACGGGCGAGCATCAAGAAATCGAGATCGAATGGAGGGTGAAACGAAAAGTGTGGAGAGCCAAAGAGAAAGAGGAAGAGGGAGGGCCTTCTCCTCGAGTATCCAGGTGAATACACGTCACCGTAGTAACTTGACTATGATTGATCGAGAGTACAAGCCCGAGCACGACGTGAATCCGATGAAACAGGCGCCTCTGGTACTTATTCGATTGCCGTTAGATGCTTATACGCGAAAAATACACACACACACACATATATATATATACGTGCACAGGTTTCTACATATACTGCACGTTTGAAGATTCGTCAGTTGGGAAATGCTGCTGCATCAAGTCCCATGCACTTAGCAAGTGCTCCATGGCCCATGAGCCTCACGAACGTCGGTTACCGATTTAGGATCATTCAACTAATCATTCCAATGACTCATCAACGGTGTTGTCAATTCTGATAAACGCTAAAATGCACCTAGTTCATTCAGTCAATACAACCCTATATAGTAGGTTTTCATAAAATGGATACTCCCTTATATAATACTATCAAAAGTTAAATCTCGCGAGATCCTAATAGCGAACAGGATTAAAATATTGGGTGAAGTAAAAAGTTCTGAGCGTTTTCCGCTAATGTCTTTAGTGAGCCATATCTCACGATGTATACATCGCATCGGGTCATACTATACGGCGATTTAAAGGTGACATTACGCTTCAAAAAAAGGTCTTTGACAGTTTTGTGTTTGGTGAAGCCAGTTGTGTGTTACAGCGTTCCAAAACGGAGGTAAAAAAAGAGAAATTTCGATACATTCTTCAGTGCCACTACGACCAAGGTGAAAAGGCGGAGCAGGCGACCAAAAAAATGTGTGCTGTTTATGGACCCAATACAGTATCGAATGCAACAACAAAGCGGTGGTTCCAATGATTCCGTTCTGGTAATATGGATGTTGAAGATGAATCTCGATAAAATCATGGAAATCGTCGAGTCGGACCGGCATGTGGGCACTTATTCCATTGCTCAGGAACTGAAGATTAGCCAGAAAATCGTTTGGAACCATTTGCATAAGGCTGGTCTCAAGAAGCTCGATGTACGGATGCCACACGAATTGACGCAAAAGAACCATTTGGACCGAATTGATGCCTGCGTTTCTTTGCTGAAACGTAACGAAATCGACCCATTTTTGAAGCCGATGGTGACTGGCGATGAAAAATGGGTCACATACGAGAACAACAGCCGAAAAATATCGTGGTCCAATCGCGGTGAGCCGGCCCAAACGATCGCCAAGCCCGGATTAACGGCCAAGAAGGTTTTGCTGTGTGTTTGGTGGGCTTGGAAGGGAATCATCCACTATGAGCTGCTCCCATCGGGCCAAACACTCAATTCGGATCTCTACTGTCAACAACTGACCAGATTGAAGCAGGCGATCGACCAGAAGCGGCCTGAATTGGCCAATAAGAACGGTGTTGTGTTCCATCAAAACAACGTCAGGCTGCACACATCTTTAACAACGCGCCAGAAGCTCCGAGAGCTTGGATGGGAGGTTCTATCGCACCTGCCGTATAGTCCAGACCTGGCACCAAGCGATTATCACCTTTTCAGGCATTTGCAAAATTTTCTTGATAGTACAAAACTGGCCTCAAGAGAGGCTTGTGAAAATGAGCTAGTCAAGTTTTTTACCAATAGGGACGAGGACTTCTTCAATCGCGGAATTATGAAATTGCCTTCAAAACGGACGAAAGTTATCGAACGAAACGGCGCATATTTGATCTAAATCGGATAATCCTAACTATATTAATTTCATCGTCGAAATAAAGCGACAAAACGCTCAGAACTTTTTACTTCATCTAATATATATAGATTTAAAAAAGTGTTGCTTCTGTTTTGCGACGATGTTTATTGTGATTTGTACCATATTATATGATACGATTTGCTACATGCATAGGAATGTGTGCCCTACAAGAACAGAAGATGAACTACAAGAAGAAGTGTTTAACTGATATCCTATTTTTGCCATGCAACAAACATACGATGGAACAGTTTGTAAAAATAGCGGAGTTATTGAAACAACTAAGCCGTGCTTGCTCCAGTGGCAAATGATTTACCACTGTCTTCCCTATAAGTAAACATTTCCGGGATTTATGTCCAATAGTCCCTTTTCGCAAAGTCTTTTAGCAAATTATACTCGACAAACGTTAATGTTAACCATCTGAATTGTACAAACGTAAAAATAATAGTGAAAGTTTGACCAACAATATTAGTATTTGTGCGCCGCTTTTGTGATAGCAATGAATTTCTATTTCTTTTACCATGGGCGTTTGTTGTAAATACCATGAACTTTTCTCTTTGTGTATTGTAGATATTAGGCAGAGATTCGGGATAATCTAGTTCGCAAGCCTGAAGATGAATCTTCGAGCGCGCTACCCAAATACAAAAGATCTTAGGATTATTGCCGTTGTCTTTGTTCATTTTTCTTCTGAAAAATGACGCAATCGCAAAGGGGCCTCAAATGCAGTGACCTGTTTGTACGTTTAAATTAACTAATACGTGATGAACGTGATTGAGCTTCTCCATGCTACTGGAAGGTGTTCTTGGCGTTTGGTAAACGATGTGAAGCTTCTACTCACTTGAGACGTCATTTCCGCCACTCATTTTATATATATATATGTATATATATATATATATATATGCATTCGTGCTCGTATACTATAATACTCTCCTCGTCATAGCCAGAGGAGAGAAGAGAGCCACATTTTCTGAGTACAACGCCACCGATTGTTGGTTCGTGACATTGACGAGCTTTAAGTTTCAAGCACAAAACCGACCATGTTGTTCCGGAGACTCGAAGCAACCTCGTGACCTCTCACGATGGCTTGATTTCTCGAGGCTTTGGCAGCTCTGAGACACGAGAGCATGAGATTTCACCCTGGAGTGCACGGGAAATAACGTGCGGTTTGGAGAAACGTCTCGAGACAACAATCCCCGGTTAACATCTTACGTAAAAAGAGTACTTGCCCGTTCCCAAAAACAGATGACGAGGAGATTTCGAAAATATTATCACGAGAAGAATATTGACCCAAACAAACTCACACAGGTAGAGAGTAATGTATACGCACGCTCGTGTTCCAATTATACGCCAGCTTAATCTTTGGCTTTCTTATAAAAAAAGGGCTATTTGCCGCATTTTTCTCTCGACATTTCAATGGAAATATGTACAAAATATTCCAAAACGTTGGGAAATGACATTACGAAAAATATCGAGTGAGTTTTCGTGTGTATTTGCGTACGGTTTTTTATGCACGCAAAAACTTCTACATTTTTGCTTCCTCATTTAATTTTTGCATACCATTTGTACACATTTATTTTATAGGAAGGATGTTCTAAATTAATTTATTGGAATTCGGGGGAAAAAAAAATTGAATTTATAAACTTCATGTTCAGAACAAAATTTAACCGCTGTAACCTTTACAATTTTTTGGATATCTGGTTAAACTTTTCTACGGAACACAATGCATTGTATTCCGTAGAAAAAAAAATATAATGCATTTATCGATGAACTTTTGCGAAAATCGGCAAAAGAGTTTGTATTGTACAAATGAGTACATTTTTAGAAAAGTCATTTTTATACTGTAACTATTAAAAAGGGGTAGATATCGGGATGAATTTTCATACAGGAAGAAGGTGTTCAAATTCGTATCGTTGGAATGCAACGAGTGCTATTTTTTACATTTTATTTTCATTATTTTTATTATTCTAGAAGATCTTTTTTTATAGATGCGTATTGTAGATCGTTGAATAAATATCAAAAAAAATGGTTGAGCAATTTTTGTTGGAAAAATCTGTCAACAGAAATTAAAGGAATACAAAAATCTTCATTTTCATTACATTCCAACGATGTAATCTTCAACCTCATGTAGAACATTCTACAGAGCATACTCGTATCGAATTCTGCGGAAATCGATAAAACATTTTGGGGGGTGTACATATTCAGTAAAACACTAAGTGAATACCCAGTTTTCAAAATAAAAAGTGCCATACTGATTATAATTTACTCGCATTCTACTGGCATCGACATTACTTTTTGTCCTCTGAAAAATTACAAAACTAGTTAGTGACAATATATGTCAAGATTGGATTTTTATAAAATTGCCGAAAAGATTTGATGTTGGAGTTTGAATTTTCAGAGAAAATCCCGATTAGGCTATAATTTTCTTAAAATTCAAACTGGATACATTTCTGTACATACAAAGTTGTGATGTGCCATAACTTTGTGTCCCCACACATTACTATCGACGGCTAGTAATGTTTGACATTGCATTATTAAAATACAGGTTGGGAAAAACAAAATTCCGATAATTGAAAACCTGCACGTTGCTTCCTATGGGGAAGTCAATGTTGCAAAGCCGACTTGCTCAGGTGGAAGCTGTACGAACGAAATAAACGATGAGCTCGAAATGTGCAATTTTAAAGTCTTCTTCAGTAGTTCGTTTCTTTCGATAGTAAAAGTTCATTCGCGAATTTAAAAAATTGCATATTGGATCGATTTCAGGGATATCAAGACTGATCTATCTTCTCCTTTTTCTTCTTTCCATTTATCTAAACGTCTTTAATGTGATTTGCTACGTGTGCATGTAGTACCCGATGAATTGCTTTGTTAATTGAAGTATCGACCTTAGAAAATGAATTGTATCAATACACGTCTTTCGTAGGCTTATTGACGAGGAATCGATCTAACACGAATGCATTCAGATTGATAAGTTTTTTCTGTTCGGCTGACGCAAGGCGTTTGAAATTCACCTCTCGACCTCACCTAGGTACTTTGGTGGTCGTGATCAATAAGTGTTTGCGGTAACTCCGTGAAAAGCTTTCGCCATCAAATCCCCTCCCTCCGTGCTTCCGTTTTCCTCCCTCACTGCCTGGCACCCCTCCACTCTCTCGTCCCGGCTTGGCGAACCCATACCCCATCGTGGGAATTTCCGTTTTCCCTGCGAAAGCGACTCAATTGCTCCGTCAGGCATCAACGCAAGCTTTCGAAGAGCTCGAACCTTTTCTGCCGTTCAGAGCTGGCAATCGTTAAAAACCTATTAGTGTAAAAAAAAATTCGTGAACTATCGGATAGATGGGGATACTGGAAGAGAAACGAAGAATAAAGGAAAATCCCGCTCTGACAAATCCAGTTTTTATGTGCGACGTATACGATATTTTTGTTTTTCTTTTCAAAGGTTCAATTGCATTGTCTGTTATGTCCCGAAAGGAGATTTAGGCGGCACACGGGAGGTTGCCGAGTTAAAACGCGAAGTTTGAATTAATTTAGGTTGCACGATGGGTCTTTGTTTGGCTTCCACGTCAGCTCCGACCATAATTTAATAACAATTTGTATCAAGACGATTTATAGATCCGTATTTCTGGTTAGAGATGTGTTTATTTGATTATTTGGAGTATTCGTTCATTCGATGGACTAAATAAGTATAAAATGAACATTCCGTTTTTCAATATCATTAGAATCATTCGTTAGCACCCCGTAATGACGGATTTACTCAATTTAAGTAATATTCCGGTCCATATGGAAAAAGCGTGTACGGCAACATTTTTTTCTGGAAACCGTTAGAGTATATATTGAGATAGTTTATTGAGAGAGAGAGTATATATTAGGTGTAGTAAAAGGAAATCCATTATTTTTGCCTTCAATTTCATCCAAAAATAATGGATTTCTTTTTACTACACCTAATATTAAGAACGTGAGCAGGTTACAACGCATCTTGGTGGAATGGCCCCTTCCACCAAGATGCGTCGTATAGAAAACGACAGTTATGGCCCGACCTCAGTCACAGACGAACCGATATTGTCCGAAAAGCACGTCGAAAAAAGATTCACTTGGGCGAAAGAAAGTTTGGACTGCGATTGGAGCGTCATTTTTTTCGGACGATGCTGTTTTTCGGCACGTTCTCCCATCAGCCATTCCTGATCTTCCCACACCAATAGACACCAAAGATCTGGACCGTCAAGTTATTATTCCAACAGATTCGACTCATATGGAGATCTTTTTCACCAGATTATTCTATGAAAATAGTGAAAGCATGCCTCAGAAATGCCAGGCGATCATTAAGAGTGGAGGCGACTGGACCACTTAGCAATAACAAAGCTTTACGGGTTATGTAATATAGTGTATTTGTATTTTTTTTTCAATGCCACCACCCAAATAGTTTAGGAGCATTGCCGTACACGCTCTTATCAAACAGCCTGTAGTTATAGTTTATTGGCAGGGCCAGAATTATTTTTGTTTTTTTTATCAATAGCCCGTCCTTCATAACACCATCCCTTTGACTTGGCCCTGCACTTATCACTGCACTATATCCAGTTCTTTAGAGTTCCAGCAGCTGTGATAAACTGTACCGCTGTGATAAACCTGTACCGATACAGGCAGTTATATTTTCCATATTTTAATAATTAGTTGGGCGCCCATCGGCAATCCAGATCCAGCCGTACACCAACCATACGTACATTACTGTCGTTTGGGTAGGATTGGGAGGGGCATGTTGAGCAAGTTTGGAATTATCGCCCTGTAATTCCTTAACAGTCTGCCGCATAAAAATGAAACCTACTTTGGTCAATAGGAAGTTTATCTGGGAAAAAAGTCTGTAGACGAAATTCCTGTTATCCTTATTGTTTCACAGAGAATCGCTCTCAAACGACTAAGGCCATATTTGCTCTAGCTGCCCCGATAGTGTAGTAAGTTGAGCATGGGTATGAGGTAACTTGAGCAAACTAAGAATTGCATTTAAAAAATCCGACGTATGCAACATGATTTGATGCAATGCAGTAATAAACCAACGATTGCTTGTTAATTAGTTAGATTTTGAAACATTAACATTAATTGCAGTGAACTTTGAAATGTTTTTTCTCATACAATGGTAGAAGAAAATCTTTCAATCACGTTTTTTTTTTACTTTTGGGTACAAAAATAATAAAACGCCCCGCGTTACGGTCTCGTGCGCCGCATGGCAACGGGTGATGGCGTGATGTGTTCCCCTCCCCCATACCTCTCTTTCCGCCATTTGATGCACCCGCGTGCAGTGCTTAGTTTTCTAGATATTTCGATTGCCCAACTTACCCGACTGCTCAACATGCCCCTCCTTACCCCAATCATGATATGGCTGACACAACTGTATGATGATTGCCCTGCTGTCAAACTGCCGTTAGTTTCATTGTATTGTCTTTAGCGTGGATGTTTGTTCTAAGTAGCATGGATTTTTGTCTTACTGGTAGGCTGAACTCGGGTGAATATGATTGAATCGATGTAGATATTTGCGCGATCTGCTAAAGTCATGTTTAATGTCCGGTGCATACGGTCCTCTCATCGAATATACACAGCTCGCAGAAAGTGTAAAAAGTGTATCTTATGAAGAGCTACAAGAAAGACAGTTCGAGGAGGTGGAAAGAGCAACCCCGGTAACCGTGAAGCCGCCCGCCCCTGTTTCCGCTCCACCCCCACAGCTTTCAGTCCCATGTTGCGTTTCCACTTGCTGTTTTTGTTCATGCAAGAGTTAATCCCAACACCGGCAAGTTTTCCCCGAAGGCACGGTCTCGAAACTCTTGGCATTGCCGGTGCCTCGAAGCACGAAGAAGAGAATACTTTGTCGGTGTTTCTCCAGACCTCGCTAGTCCAAGAGTAAGTAGTAACTCGAGGAGGTTGAAGAAGAAGGGAGATGGAACCCCTCTTTTCCAGCCTCTGCGTATCCACACTGTGGCACAAGGGATCTAAGCGAGAAGAAAATAAAGTACATCGCATAAGACAACTCGCGGTGCACGTTACGACGAGATCGCACCGGCTAAGGACTCAACACGACTTACTTAGCGGAATTTCACCTTCACAACATTGTTATCCCAAGCTAATTAAATTAATATCTCACGCCAATGTTGCACGAGTCCGACGCGAACTCTCCGATATACTTTCGCCATGCTCTCCATTCATCACATCCATTCAACGCCATTCCGGATAAATTGGATGCCTTCAATGAGCTTAGTTCATCGCCTTGCGGCTATCCATACCTACGAACCTTCATTTGGAATTTGAACTAGACGACTTCGTTTTGTATCTGAAGACATCCACGAGATAATGATTCCAGCTGATTGTAGCAAAGAACAACTGTCTCTATTTTTCCGTAGTCGTAGACCCTGTGATGAAGTTTCTGAAACGTCTCGACAATATGTTTCGCACCAAGTTCGTTTATTTTTGTAACTCTGCTACTGTGCTTCTCATTCTAGTCGTATTCCAATTATTCCTTTTCGACTACAAACATCTCGCTAAACGATCAAAAACGAAACTTGTGAAGACCAGTTTCGTCAACCAAGCCATTCGCTTCAAAAGTGGTAACAGAAATTTAAGTGTTTGAAGCACTCCAATTGGCTTGTTCATTGAAAGGAACATCTCGGCACTCGAGAGATTGGGATCCCAAGGCTTTTGAGCCCAAACACAAATGAACGCGCATAAAATTACATAATTCGTTATCACAAATATTGAACGATTTTGGCTCGTAGTGAGGTTTGCTCATTCGTCACGAAGGCATTGAAAAAAAATACACACACACTACATAGTATAAACCGTGATACTTTATTATCTATAAGTGGTCCAGTTGCCTCCACTATTGATAATCGCTTGGCATCTGCGAGGGATACTTTCTACTAATTGCATGGCATAATTTGATGGCAAAGACCTCCATACGAGTCGAATCTTTCGAAATAATTGCTTGACATAGCCTTCGCATGATGACACTGGAAAAATCACTTCTCCAATATCGATTTAACTGCACACCTCGCCTTTTCCTCATAACTTTCTCTAGACATCTGTCATAAACGTTCTTTTTATAAGAAATATTCGTAGTGAATCTTTAAATATTTTCAATAATGAATTCACAATAATTTATTACACATTCACCCAATAACAATATTAATAATCATTTCTACTTCAATATTACCACTGAACTTTTGAAATGAAATATCTTTTTGCAATGAATATGCCTAATAAGTCTTTAAGGGGGGAAATACATGTAGACGACGAAAAAAAGCCAATTTTGATCTTTTTTTTTAAAGAGCAAACGTTTTACATTTATGAAACTTTAGGTATAATTTTTTACATAATTAGACTGCTTAAATAATTTTTTTCGTTAATAAATATTGTAAAATGGCGACGTTATGGCGTGGTCATCCAGGAAGGTTTTTGCGGCTTTTTTTAAGTTTGTGGAAAACATAACTTAATAACGAGTTGACCATACGAGTTGATACACACAAATCAATAGCAACATTACCTTGAACTTATATCTACTTGTTTATGAAAATCACTTACAAATAGTACTTTTTCATTACAGAAAAGAACGAATGTCTTGTCTAAAATTTCAATTTTTTTTCTGAAGTGTTCCATTTTTTAAATATCCAACTGTTTAAAACACTTTCTTAGGTATAAGTTCAGCATTTGGATGTTAAAATACTAAAAATTCTTGGCTCATATTTTTCAGATCAATATTAAAGTCGCTGGATTTCCAACAAACGGACAACTGCCGCCAAAACCTGCCTGGAAGACCACGCCATAACGTCACTATTTTGCAGCATTTTTCAATGAAAACATTGATTTAAACACTTCAATTATGTAATAATTGGACCCAAAGTTTCATAAATATAAAACGTTTTGTCCCTTTTCAAAAAAAAAAATCAAAATTGGCTTTTTTTTCGTCGTCTACATAGATTTCACTCCTTCAACATTCGTAATATGTAATTCGAACAAAAAATCTTTAAATATTCTTATAATAATAACGAGAATCTTTCTTCTCAAGATTGTTGTCTGGGGAACGAAAACAAACGAGCTTGTTGCCAAGAGTATTCGTAGTTTGTTAATCGGTTCTTAATAGTACAATACAAACAACAGTAATGTTATCAAACACTTACATTGAACGTCGAGGAGTATACTGGCATTCATCGGTATGGGCAGGGTGATATGCCGTGCGGTGCATGTGATGGTGGCATTGTGGTGTCCCCGCAACACCTTGAGATGAGCTCCGCTACGACCGTTCTGCGGTGACGGTAGAACAGTGAGATTGTCTGGTGGTTGTTCCGGGCCATCCAGCGTCGCTTGTGACAGTATCATGCCCCAGGTCAGAATCGGCGCTGGATTTCCACCCTCGGCGGCACACTCGAGCGTCAAGTCCGAGCCCTCCTTAACGGGGACAAATTGATTACCGGGATCCAGGCGCCGTCCGTCTATCAGCAAGTAAGTCCCGTGCGGAGCGTCTGCAACATGAGCAAGAATGGTTCCATTTACCACGTTCTACAGACTTCCACGATCTCGCATATTCATCGTCGAATTTTGCGACCTCGTTTTACCGATTATTTAAAGAATTTCGACCGTCTGCGTCGTCAATGAGTGTAGGAAAAAAAGCTTCCACAGCTCTTTAGGTACGCAGATAATTGTAATATTAATCTATAGTAACTCTGGCTTTTCATGATCCTCGATTTGTATCAAAGTTTTAAAACCAACGGATTAGGTTTCCGAACACGCACGAAGCAAGCTTCCGTAGTCGTTTAATCATTTGATTGAACGATGTTCAACTATTATGGGGTTGTGTTTAAGGCCTTAGGCCACTCTAGAAGCCAAAAAGGGCATATTTTGTGATTTTTTTCAGCGAAACCATAAAATAAATCGGAATTACAAAATAAGGGTATTATTATACCCATAATTGAGTATACAAAATTATTTTTCCACAGCGATACATGTCAAAATGGCGACTGTGCAGCATTTTTCCGATGACGCCTTCATTTCTGGAAAGTCAACGGCCGGACCAACAGGTCCGATAATTTTTGAGTTATGATGAGACACTAAAGTTTTTTCGATTATATATAAGAATAGCAATAGAAGTAGTTAGGATTTTTTTTATATATTGTTTTTTGTCAAAATGGCGCATTTCTAAAACAAAAAGTATAGAATGCCATGAGAAAATTGTTTATAAAAAAGGAACTATGCAATATAATTAAAAAATCCTACGTAGTGCCTCAGAAAATGTAATTCTTAATATACAGTTAAAATTTCAAATGTATCGGTTGAAATTTGTTTGAGTTATGAGTCCAGCCGACTTGAAAAATGTAGTTTTGAGATAGACGCGTTTAAAGTTGGTAGAAAGTCACGACATGAATCAAGAGGGGTTGCGCTAGAATTCGAAAATCGAGTACTTAGAGATTTTTCACACCCATTATCTTTTGGAATATCATTTTACACGTACTAAGGTACATTTTTAGGTACTAAGGTACACGCTAAATGGAACCTCAATTTCATTTTGACAGATCTGCCCAACATCACGTACGAAAAAAAAATTCGTTTAATTTCACATATAGGCAAAAAACCATAAACAATTTTTATTTTTTAAGGTTTTGCTACATATATATTGAAGCCTCCATCCGAAGCACATATTCGCGAAATTTCACGCATATAAGTTAAAAACTGTAGAAACTGTGAGTGCGCATAAAACCTGACCAACTGTCGTCGGCGCATGTGATAGTCTTTTCCACTAACCGTGTCAGAAAGAAAACGATAGTAACGAAACAACGTCACGCCTGAGGAAAAGACTTGTGTGCCGTCCGTTTTTTTTTGCTTTTTATTCTTTCTTTCCGCCTTACCGCGATAAACGTCCCTTCATGCTTTACCGAACAGACTGAGCGGGGAAAACGTTCTTCGACTCGAATGTTCCGCGTTGCGCGTTAATTCTCCCTTCCGGGTATACAGGAAATACTAGAAGGGGTTGGAGAAATATATGCGGTTGGGTGTTGCACAGACTAAGGGATATTTGGCAGGATACTCTGGGTGTTAAGCCGAACTGTTCTACATTAAGGAGCCGGAAATGCCCACCAGCAATACACGCACACGTACAGGAGGAACATTTTCCCCTGAAAAGCTCCTCTCAAGCTTCCCCGAACAATAACCGGCTAACCGGTTACACGCCCGGTGGGAATGGCCTCGTTTACACTTACCAGTCCCGCCAAAAGGGTAAGAGAAAAGGAGGGAAGGAGAGAGAAAGGAGAGAGAGAGAGAAGCAGGGAAGTGGGACAGATTTTCGACGCCAACCCCGTCCCTTAGCTCTACAACTAGACGCGAATGAATCCAAACTAGGCGAAGCTTCGAGTTACGCGTTTTCCCTGTTGGCAGGTAGGCTTAATACTCACGAAACCCATGAATTAGTCAAGGTCCTACGAAAGCTTCTCTCAATCCCTTTGGACGCTCCCGAAAGAGCGAATTAATTAGTAAAAACCCACACAGAGAAAAAAAATCACTTGGATAAATGAAATTGTTCATTTACAGGTGGTCTATGAAATATTAAAACAAAAAATAAAATAAAAACTTGTGCGCAAGTTTTTATTTTACGGTGGAAGTCAAACCTTTTTGCCATAATTCTAAACCATTTTATCCTGAAATCGCCGAAAATATATAATTTTTATTTTATCGTTTTATTATTAATAGTTGATAAAAAAGAAAGTAAATGCACGTCCAAATATTGTAAAATTTTTAACAATCATAATGATAATACAAAAATACGTTAGCTGAAATATATAAGATATTATTATTTATAACACAGGGTAATTACGTCCTTCAATTTCATTATTAATTTCGTCTTTAGTATGAATTGTACAGTCTATAAATGAAATAATTAATTTATGGTAATTGAAATAAGTAAATAAGGATTTAAATGATATTTTTTCAATATATCTTGTAAAGATCGCATCAATTGTTGTGCCGTATCTCGTGGTCGGTATAGTTTTATCGCTCGCCATCGTAAAACCAAATACTTCATTTAAGTATTGGGAGTACAAATTAATTCGGTCCGTTTTCAAGAGATGGCCCTGGCTGTTATGAATGTTTCATAGTGACAGCTGATTTCGGTGGTTCAGAGAGGTTAGACATCTGTCAATAACATTCAGTTTATATCGCTTTGAGTTCCATTAAAAACCTTGTTTTTTACTGTGTTGAATATGTCAAATTTTGTGTTAACTAAGCAGCATTTGCGGGAAGTTTTACTTTTCTGCTTTAATTGGAAGAAGAGTGCAGCTGAAGCGCATCGAATGCTTGTTGAAGTTTATGGTGATGATGCTCCAACTGATAAATCATGTAGGGAATGGTTTCGACGCTTTAAGAACGGTGATTTCAGCGTTGAAGACAAGCCTCGCCCTGGACAGCCAAAAAAATTCGAAGACAATGAATTGGAGGCATTACTCGATGAACAACCTGGCGATTCCATTACCGGCGATCGGTATAGACTACAATTGATTCGTTTGAGCCGTGCATTACGAGAAAAACGGCCGGAATACGAGCAAAGACATGACAAACTTATTCTTCTGCATGACAACGCTCGGCCTCATGTCGCAAAAGTCGTAAAAAAATATTTGGAAACGCTCAAATGGGATATTTTACCGCACCCGCCGTATTCTCCGGACATTGCTCCTTCTGATTACTGGTTGTTCTGACGGATGCAGCAGGATTTAGCAGGTCACCGGTTCACTTCTTTCGCAGAAATCGAAAATTGGCTCAAAACTTGAATCGCCTCAAAAGACGAGACTTTTTTTCGAGATGGAATTTGAAAATTGCCTGAGAGGCGGGAAAAAGTAGTAGTCAGCGATGGACAATACTTTGATTAATCTATTCATACCTTTTATTTTGAAATAAATGGATTCTTTGCCACAAAAAAACGGACTGAATTAATTTGTACTCCCAATAATTAATTAGTTCGACAGAATCTACTTTTTTTAAATCAATATTAAAATCGCCGGAAAGAATCATTGGTAATTGTGAATAATTTTGTGTCAATAAGAAAAGTGTAAATCAGAAACGAGTAAATCAAAATGAAGACCACGTGGCTTGCGAGCAGCAGTCATTGAAAGTGATAGATTCTACATGTGTAATGGAACGAAAGACAGGCCTAAAGTAGTTTCACTTTTAAGAACCTAAGCCGTGCAGAAATTGTAGAAATCCAATTGGATTCCCATACTTGTCCCTACTTCCTGATAGGGTTCAATGGATCCCCATACTAAAAACGTTAAGCTCTTACATTGGATTCTAATCAGGATTCCCCATTGAAATTCAATTTATGAATTCGATTCGAATACTAAAGGACTCACACATTGTCGAATGGAATCCAATGCGATTCATAATGGATCCCATAGTATTCTGTACGTTGAATTTTCTAAGCAAAATATTTAGATACACAAAATGAGTTCATCTAAAAAATAAGTATCGATATTATCTTGAAAAAGTACAAACCACTTCAAAAAGATAACGATGAAGTTTGCATCCTTGGAATGCAACGAAATTTTTTTGTTTTTTATTTCCTTCGACAGATCGAAGCTATCAAAATCACGTGAAAATTTATTGAGTTTCTTATTTAGCGATCTACAAGCTGACTCTACAAAATATGATTTTCGAAAAAAATAAAAATCAGGAATTAATAACAATTTTCGTTGCATCCCAATGATGCAATAAATTTTGTTCAAACCCATTAAAAGACCCTTCAAATCCATTTAAAAAATATATCCTAAAAATCGATTTAAATCACGTCACTGAACATCCACTGTAATTATCGTTTGTTATTAATTCTACTGCATTTTGACATAGTATTATGCACACATGACACGCTCAATACACACACCATTTTCCACAAAGGCGCAAGGATAAAAGGGAAATTTTTTATATTATATGCATATAGCTGGTTCCGAAAGTGTTTTAATTTTGATCGCCGGCATATAGAACATCGTGGGATTGTGAATTTTCTTTATGCCAGTTTTATACGATGTCAGTTAGCCTCCCCCCGTTCCACCAATCGCCCACACGCACACCAGACATAGCGTGGTCTCCACAAATGAAGTTTCGCAACTGGGAATAACGATTGGGAATGCGTATATACCAGAGGAAAACGAGAATGGCGGAGATTGCATCTCTCGTTTCGAGAACATATATATGTAGAGATCGAGCATAAATATGCCTCGAGGAATACGCCATGCACACACGAATGCACCCACACATACACTTTAATCACTGCATACCCGCGAGCTTTCTCAATTTCATTTGGGGAAATTCCTATGATCTGTCGAGACAAAAGTTCCGGATATAAATTTATATATATACTTTTAGCAAATGTTTATGCGTATGCTAATTTAACAGTTGCACATCAGTTGCCGAACATTTTGACTCTCTCAAGGAGGTTCTTCCAAGAGCTAATCAGTGGTTTTTTCTTTTTCAATTTCTTCGAATAAGCTTTGTCAATCTTCGATAATGTTCGTGTCACACAAAGATCAAGGAAATTGGAACTTGTCAAGTTCTAATTTCCTCTGTTCAAGTGAACGATAAGCGAGGTTAGTATATTATCAAGAGTAAAAAATGTGGCTTCGTATAAAATGCCGGGAGAGAGGAAGTGCCTTTGGAGTAAAGGGATGTATCGATTTTTCAATAAGGCACAGCTGTTGCCCTTGAACCATAACCGGTAATGCAACTTTCGCTATTTGAAACGTGTGGGTGGATGTCGCAAAGTGCGCGTTTGGTTATATTGGGTATTACGGGTTGAAGAAGCGCCACGCGCTTTACTATCGGCCTTAACGGGCATGGGGTTCGAATAGAGAGAAAAAAAAAGCTATGGGCGCAGCATGCGCAATATTCGGTCGAGCCATTTTCAAGTATAAGAAGCGTTAAAGAGGAAGCAGCTTTTTCTATTTTTTGTTTAACCCTCGTGAACTTGACGCGAGGATGCGGACCTGAATAGATCAATGATACGTAATGAAAGAGGGGTCCCCTCTTTCGGAGAGGCAATGGGAAAAAAGTTACTGTGGGTTACTACTCACCGAAAAAAAAAGTATGCATTGTTCGTTCTGGGGAGAATGTCATATCTGCGGCAACAAGGTTGGGTAATGGTTTATTATGAAGTTTTCATCGAGAAACAAAAAATTTATTTTGAGACAGGAAATATCGTCCTCGGCTCGTTTGCTCGAGCATGAGAATTCGAACGCCCGATCACAGGTAAATGAGCGTGAGTAATCACTTGGTAACGTCACGTCAATTTTGACGGGGGACCGAAGAGGGACTGGCCTGACAAGAACTCGTTTTGTTCAGAATTATCTTTTTTTTAAATACAATTTACATAATAGTCGAGAAGCACGTAACACGCATGAAATATGAACTGTATTTAATAACATGTTTATGCTCATATTAATGTCAAACTCTTGCAATACCTCTGAAAATAATCAACTAATTTTTTATCATTCTTTAATCCAGTTACCAGACTTTGAACTTTACTTTCAGTAGATACTGAATTAAATAAGGCTTAGTTTTCTATTTCTTTCTGCAAATCGGGCCAACACTTTTTCACCTGGATTTTTTTTATAAAGTAATTTTGCATGTTCAGCAGTGACATACAGTAGAACCTCGATTATCCGAATTTTCGCCGTATCCAAACATTCGATCATCCGAACGCAATGATATTTTTTTTCTCACTTAAGGTATCGTCCTTAGGTATCCCCCTTTTTATCTGTAATCAAGCTGTTTCGTAACACTTCGAGATGTTTTCAAAATACATTATTGTCTATATGTAACTTTATACATCAGATCGTATATACATTGTATGTATATATACGAGAAACATTTTATGTACAAGCGTATTCCAGTAGCGTCTTCCAACAGTTTGATCCTGGCTACCAAATTTTGGATGACCATGAGATTATATCTTTAGTGCAAGGGGTTCAAGAGGATGACAATAACTATGACGATGATGATGGCGATTTTCCTGACTCGGAAGCGCATAATAAACCGACTCGCAGCGAAGCATTCAGCGCTTTAGAAACCGCCCTGGAATGGTTTGAAACCCAACCAGAAAATAGTCTCACACAACTGCTGTTCTTGAAACGAATTCGAGACTCAGCGGCCAAGAAACGCGCAACTACTATGAGACAGTCAAAAATTGATTATTATTTTAAGCCGCAATTGTGATCTGCATCACAATTGCATTAGTAGTTGTGGTATAAAAATTGAAACTTTATTCATTGTGAATTGCTATCAAATAAAGAATTCAGGGTGATTAGATTGATAATGAGAATTTTCGATACTATTTATATTATATGAGTTGATTTTCCCGGAAATCCGAGATCTATTTTCGATTATCCGAATTTTTTATTATCCCAACGATCTCCGGTCCCAATTAGTTCGGATAATCGAGGTTCTACTGTATGAGGGAATCGCTTCTAAAGCACTGTGATTCTAAGCCACATTTTCATCTACCTTATCCAATTTAAATTAAATTAAATTTTATCCAATTTAATAAATGCATCAACTACATGAGCTAACGGAAGATTCTCAAATCAGCGTTGTAGATTTACAAAGATATTATCTACTATTTGGTACTAAACGTTGATCTTCAAGTATTCTTCTGGTTGTGTATCGACCGACAAATCTAATGTATTGCTTTTGCCCACAGTTGACTTAATTGCGGAATTTTAATATCAATTTAATTCACGTAATGAAATACCTACATTTTATACAAATTACGAAATTATGACGAAGGAAATAGTTCAAGGTTTGATCAATTATTTCTTTATGCTTGCTTGGGTGAAACTTTAATTAAAGTAGCTAATTATTTGGCATCGGTTATTTTGAATCGATTTTTTTCTGGGGTACTCACCGGGCTTTGCGGGAGGGGGGGGGCAGACCCCCTTGGCTATGCCAATGTTCGCCCACGATAAAAATTTGCTAGATAGCCATTACAGAAACGGACTCGTTAGCGAGTCTACGCATGATACCTGTTCCGAGAGGAACTATCTCGATTTGTTAAGGGAATCGATCTGTTTTAAACTATCTCAATTATTCCAGTCAACGACCTGAATTGACTATCAAAATCCGTATTATCGTCCAATCATCGTACTACCAGTTTTGTAAAACTTAGGTGATTCTGTGCGTAAAGCATTTGTCAAAGGGGATCTATCGGACACGAAGCCTGCATTGCCATATTTTTCGAACGAATTATAAAAGAGGAAACAAAAGATGTCTGTATTCTATTATTTCGAAGGACGTAATAAAGGAAAATTTTCAACTGTCAACCCAAACGTATGTTGACTTATTACTTTTTTATTCTATCCTGCAAGATCTTCGTTATATCTTTAACTCTGTCGTCTTTGATCCCGCCAGTTGGATCCATTCCTCTTGCTCTCGCTGGCCGCTCAAGTTCTGTAGGCGTTCAGAATCTTCACTGGCGCCCAAATAGTGCGGTCTAGTAATTGTAATTTCAGAGCCTTGCCAGCCGAACGGAGCAGGGCCGTGGCATGTGAAGTATAAAGATAGCGAGATATGACTTTTTTTCGATACAATCCCATCCCAATGACTCAAGCATTAATTGAAAAATTCGCGTTTTTTTAGAAGAATTCATAAAAATATCGATTCGAATGGTAGCAGTGCGATATCCTAATTTTCTGGGGTTAGTTTTTTTGTGCGTTATTTGTATTTCTCGGAAAACAAATGAACTTAAATGTATTCCTCGGAAAACAAAGCAATCAAACACACACTGTTAATTCTTTTCAACCTAGCAGTTGTACTCTTGCCCGCCCTTCATTGATTCTGGTATACCGACAACTACGACAATATCCACAGCAATGAACAATCTTTCCCTGTGTCGCCAGAAATCATTAGCGCAATTTATTGCGAGATAAAAGAAAAAACCTTAACGACTGTTTGCTGCTTCGTCGAAGCGGACAATTTCTTGCGGCGATTGTTACCAATCCACTCGATACTGGCTAGACTTATTTCATCATAGAAGCGTCTATCCGAAAACAAATTTCAGCCCAACATAGGAAACATTCACCATAATCTAAATCTCAACCCCATATCCATGAAGAATATCACAAACATAAAAATATAGTTACACCAACGCAGACGTTATGGGGGAAGTATTTGCGGAAAACCATTCGCAGTAGAACTTGCGGAAAAATCCAATCGAGTCTTGGAGAGATAAAAAGTTTCGGGAAAAGGTCGGAGTCGCGATTTACCGTTCCAGAGCAATGTCTCTTCCAATAATCATCCAGATTGCTCGCGAAGGAACCAATGAATAGACAAGATTCAGGAGCCGATGGGCTTTTCCAGCTTGGAAACGTGGCACGCATGACCGCGCTCAATCGACTTTTCGTTTCCTTCTCGTATTGGGTTGGTCTCTCTCTCTCCCTCGCTCCCTCTCTCTGTCTCTGTCTTTCTCATCTGCTCGTTCGCGATGCCTCCACCGTTGGATCTGGTGCGGAAAGATTAGGGGAGCTGTGCTGCTTTTCCTCGTCCAAACTAAATGTTCACAATCTGTGATGTATAAAATGCACATATGGCGCGTTCTATGTCAACTGAGTTGTCTATTATTGAACGGTAGCTTGTCGATTCTGTGTGTAAATACTTTCGTTCAAAACCCCTTTTTCAAGCTGACTGATATCAAATTAAAAAAAAAAGACGAAAGATTTTCTGGAGCGACTTCCCTTTGCATTTAATTGACAACTACAATTATGTACGCTGGGCTTGCACGCCAGCTAATGCGCAAACGCAGTTATTACAGCTAGCTCTTGCCCGCGAGTCCGTCCGCGTGGAGTTTAGGATTTCATCCAGAGAGGAGATACACAAAGAGAGAAAGAAAAAGTTAGAAATAAAGAAAGGTAGAGTGTCATATTTCTCAGGTAAGGTGGTAGACTGACTGACCGAGGTGAAAGTTGGTAATTAATGAAATTGTAGGATGAAAGTGCCAAGTTGCAACTTCAATATCATACAATGTCATTTCTGTCTGCAAAACTATATGGCTTTGCAATAAAGGCAACATTGTATGATTTATGGCTTTCGAGCTTTATGACTCGAAGAGCCCACATACATTTGACCATACGAGACGCTAATCCTTTTTCAGTGCACATCTATGCCCTTTAAGTAACATATCTTACGAATTTTATTGAAATAAAAGCAGGGAATTCGATTTTCCTATATAAACTTCAACACCCCGTTGCACTCCTAATTAGACGTTGTTTTAAAAAATCCTAAAATATGCGTTCTATTATTTATTTAGAAGAATATCTATACCCAGTTCCAAGTGCATACACGCAAGGAATACAATTTTCGGTACAAATATTTACATCCCATTTCACTCTCTTATGAGTTGATTTTCGGAAAATCCTTTCTTAGTGCATCTCTATACCTTCTGAGAAACGTATCTGCCAAATTTCATGTTTCTATCTTCGGCAATTTAGGCTGTACATTGTCTATATATCAGTCAGTCCCGAAACTGTTTTATATGTACAGATTTTCCGATGGTAACGCAACGGAAACGCGGAAAAATTTAGTCACTCGTTTCGTCATGGATTTTTAACAGTTTCCCTGTGCCCTCGTGCGGAGGAACTGGAAATAGTGGAGTACCAAGTGCGGGATAAAAATGATCAGGATATTGTCGTAACAGTTCGCAAAATGAACTCCTGTAAATGGAAAAAAATGTTCGATACCAAGCAGCTATCCATTTTTCTCTGGAACTATACAGATGTTGAACGTTAGCTCCAATATAAACTTCCGGTATGTTATGAATGGTTGATCTGAGACGGAACGCCCGGTAGACTATTGATCACGCCATATATACTCATATATAAGAAAGATAGAAGGTGGGGTAATAGACATACTATCCATCCATGTATCCATATAAAATATATATAGATTGTACAGATTGAAGGTATACGTATCCTTCCTCATTCCGATCCTTCTCTATCGCAGCCGGTTATGTGTCATTTCACATATCTCGCCCCGTTCTCCCATCCCTATTATTTCCGCCCTCCACGTTTGATAGTCGTGCGACCCATTAATCTGTGCTGACGCTACACTTTTCGTATATTACATTCCCGTCAACGTGCACCGCCGACGGGGCATAACGACGACGACGACGACGACGACAACGACGACGACGCCGACGAAGACGAGAGCGAGGAAGTTTTCAAGTTGCCGGCCAACACTTTTATTCTGTCCTTTAGATCAGATTGAGTATCGAGACAAGGAGAAAGAGGGAGACAGTGAGAGGGAGGGATAATTTAATTTGATTAATGTGCTTTTGTGTCTCGAAAATATCCTTGATATAACGATAAAAATACAGAAGGAACCACGATAATTTTAACGCAGTGAATGTATTTGACGTTGTTCAAATATTGTGGATGGTCGGAGTACAGAATAGTGTGATAATGATTAATGTAATGAAGATAATAACGAGAGGCAATTTCAGCTTAAAGTATCAATGTATAAATTAAATATCGATGCCGAAACTTCAATTATTAATGCCCGAACTACATATTGATGAATAAACTCAATGAACGAATGTTGTACACAAATATTGTTACCTACGCTTGTTCATGCCAACATGGAATATTGATGCCTAACCGTAAAGGATGAATGCTTGCCCTAACCCGTCCAGAAATTTCATGGGGAGTTCTCAGATCCTACCACATCCCTTTAGGAATTTAATAGGGGCGTCGCACATAGCGCGTTCACATCGAAATCCAAATAGATTCCGCGCTATATACCGATTGACATCGCTTGAGAATTTTTTATTCGAAATTCTGATCCGGAATTCGTTGGATATCCCAAAGAAAATATCCTTTCGTAATATTGTGCATAAATTTGTTATGGAGTCCCAAGATGCACCCAGATCTCTATAAGGATTTGTTAGGGACACCGGGCATGGAGAGTCCCCGTTTAGATCCAATTGAATTTTGCACTGTTACCCGATAAACGCCGTTTGAGAATTCTTACCACGTTCGAATAAAAACCATGTAAAAAGTCATTAGAAAAAACACGGCGGGCTAAAACATAACCTGCACACTTCGTGAGCGTGTATGTGTGTGTGGTGATATTATGTCAAAATGGAGGCAAATAAATAACAAACTATAATTACCACGGGTTTTCAGTGCTGTGATTCGAATCAATTTTTAAGATATATTTTTTTTAAGCTATCCATACTTCCGTCAGATGAGAATTATATTTTTTAAGATCCACTCAATTTATACGAGGTGTGTGCCCTTCAAAAACGAAATTTTTCAGTTTTGTTCTACACACGTAAAAAGTTTGAACACGCTAGCGTTAGTAGTGTGCACAGCGCACGCGTTGGAAATTGGGTATACCGTGATTGAGAATGTGCAAAATTTTTTTATCGCACATTTTGCGTCAGCAAAATGTGCGATAAAAAAATCGAACAACAATCGAGTTTTTGGCGAAACGGGGCATTCCAACACCGCCGCAGCGCCGCTCCCTTTACTGCCCTGATCTTGCTCTACTATACTTCTGGCTATTCCCCAAGCTGAAGAGAGTATATCTATATAACTATTTTGTTTAGAAAATTCAACGTACAGAATGCAATGGTATTTATCAAGAATCGTAACGGATTCTGTTCGATACTGTTGGAATTCTTTAGGATTCATATTGGTTTTGTACATTGAATTCCAATGGGGAATCCCGATGAGAATCCAATGTATAAATGTGACGTTTTAGTATAGGGAACTAATGCGATGACCCATTAGATCCCTATCAGGAAGTTGAGGCAAGTATGGGAATCCAATTGGATCCCTACGACAATTTCTGCACGGGAAGTATCATGCCTAAACTTGAAGTATGAATGCATAATTTAAATATCGATGCCTTAACTCAAACTTGTATATGGCGATTTAGCGCTTGTAAGTATTAGATGAAGTAAAAAGTTCTGAGCGTTTTTTTCGCTTTATTTCGACGATGAAATTAACATAGTTAGGATTATCCGATTTAGATCAAATATGCGCCGTTTTATTCCATAACTTTTGTCCATTTTGAAGGCAATTTCATAATTCCGCGATTGAAGAAGTCCTCGTCCCTATTGGTAAAAAACTTGATCAGCTCATTTTCACAAGCCTCTTTTGAGGCCAGTTTTGTACCATCAAGAAAATTTTGCAAATGCTTGAAAAGGTGATAATCGCCTGGTGCCAGGTCTGGACTATAGGGTGGGTACGATAGAACCTCCCATCCAAGGTCTCGGAGCTTCTGGCGCATCGTGAAAGATGTGTTAGGCCTGGCGTTGTCTTGATGGAACACAACACCGTTCCTATTGGCCAATTCTGGCCACTTCTGGTCGATCGCCTGCTTCAATCTGGTCAGTTGTTGGCAGTAGAGGTCCGAATTGAGTGTTTAGTCCGATGGGAGCAGCTCATAGTGGATGATTCCCTTCTAATCCCACCAGACACACAGCAAAAGTTTCTTGGCCCATAATCCGGGCTTGGCGATTGTTTGGGCCGGCTCACCGCGATTGGACCACGATCTTTTTCGGCTGTTGTTCTCGTATGTGACCCATTTTTCATCACCAGTCACCATCTGCTTAAAAAATGGGTCAATTTCGTTACGTTTCAGTAAAGAATCGCAGGCATCAATTCGGTCCAAATGGTTCTTTTGCGTCAATTCGTGTGGCACCCATACATCGAACTTCTTCTTGAGACTAATCTAATCTAACTAATCTTCAGTTCCTGGGCAATGGAATAAGTGCTCACATGCCGGTCCGATTCGACGATTTCCCTGATTTATCGACATTTTCGACGATTGGCCTACCAGAGCGTGCCTCATCTTCGACGTCCATATTACCAGAATGGAATCGTTGGAACCACCGCTTTGCTATTGCATTCGATACTGTATTGGATCCATAAACAGCACAATTTTTGTTGGCCGCCTGCTCCGCCTTTTCACCTTGGTCGTAGTGGTCTGAAGAATGTATCGAATTTTCTTTTTTTTACCTCCATTTTGGAACGCTGGAACACACAACTGGCTTCACCAAACACAAAATTGTCAAAGAATTTTTTTTGAAGCGTAATGTCACCTTTAAATCGCCGTATAGTATGACCCGATGCGATGTATACATCGTGAGATATGGCTTACTAAAGACATCTAGCGAAAAACGCTCAGAACTTTTTACTTCACCCAATATATAAATCGGTAATCGCGATATGAATCCATAATCTCGATGATAACAATATGTTACCATATTCTTTCAGATTATATATTGGCGTGCAACAACCACAGACCATTATAGTTCGTGACAATCATAAGTTGGAGGGAGAGAGAGAGAAAGAGAGATAGAGAGAGAGAGGTAGTTAAAAACCTGAAGGATATACACATCTAAACAATTTTTTAGGGTACAACAATTTTTGTCAAATTGTCATTAATATCGTAAATAAATTTACATCGACACTTGATGCGCAAACGACCGACGCCTACCGACTTAAAGTATTCCTTTCGCGGAGGGTGGTATTTTGTGGGCGCATAAGCCCTTTTGAATCATTAGTAGATTACAGTGGCACTTAATAAAAATAAATGACAATCGATAATTATACCCAACAATGAAATGGAATGAAAAATTTCGCATAAATTTTATAGATTTAGAAATTTTTACGTTCTCTGAGAGAAGTCGCGGCTACGAAAATTCTTCTGCTAGTCGCATTTATCTAAGTTTTATCATTAATATTTTCTTTAAACATTCGGTGAGCCCCTGTTTTTATTATCGTTACGGAATCGTCAGAATGTTCACATGCTGAGAGCAGTTGTTATGTGAGACATCGAGAGTCATTTAGTATATAAATGGTCAGATAGAAATGTGGCCAGCATGTCATCTCCGTAAAGTGCTGCATAAATTAGTCGATTGTTATAGTCGTAATTTTTTGTTGAAAATTCGGTAACTTGGCTTGAAATTTCACCAGTATTATGGAATATATTTTTATTTAACTGTAGATGAAAGTCAGTAAATTGTTAAATATTCGGGTTCGGGAAAGGAATACCTTTAATGTTAGATTTGCAACAATTTCAAAGCTAACCGAATTGGCCAAGTGCGAGAAAAGCACGGTTTGTTTGATCTGTCACGTGTCAGTCGGGAAGTACACTCGCGAAAGAATATGGAAAGCGTCACTCGGCGGGGCACGCGAGTGAAGGAGCAACAGGTGCGCTCTCACCTGCCACGAATAAAAAGGATATGGAGCAACGGCCAGTGAGCATATACGTGTACATATATATTATGGATATATGTAAACGCGGCAACGTCCGAAAGTGAAATTCATCGTTACTAATACACCTCGTATTCGCGAGGATGACTCGATTTACGTGACAGTTTAGACGTAAATTCATTCATGTTATTTCCTAGGCAAAGTCGCACCCGGAGACCTATTTTGCCATTGACGTAAATCGATAATTACACTGCACTGCATGTTACACAATTAAATAGCTCCGCTCGAGTATACGATTTTAATGACGTTCCACGTAAATCAAATAACGACTCTACATAGCTGTAGCATGTTACGAGCTATGGTCTGAAAAAAGGGTCAAGTGCATTAAAGGCATTAAAGTAGCCCTTCACGAGCTGTTAGGTACGCGCATAATATTGCAACATCGAATTCAAACTTGATTACTTTCGAAAATAGTATACCACAACTATAATTAAAGGGTGTCTCAAAATGCCCTGGCATTTTAAATTGCGTGCGATTTTTTTTATGGTGAACATAGAGTACTAATTAACATGACAAATGGCATTAGGAAGTATTGAGGTTTAGTCATGGATAATTACACGATCGAGTAACGCATGAAAATTGTGAACATTCACTACAAAAATGGTGAAAATTTTACAGAGACGGTTCGAAAAGTTCGCACGTCTTTTGGTCATCATAATGCACCATCTCGCAACGCTGTGGTGAATTTAATCACAAAATTTGAGGTTAGTGGTTCAATTCTGACCGCGAAAAGCAGTGGACTTCGTTTGTTGGGGTTTTCTGAACGGAAACGTGTATGACAATGATCCACAGACCATTCCAAAGCTCAAGGAAGCAATTGAACGCACCATTCATGAAATTAGTCCACAATTTTGCCACAATGTTATTGAAAACTTCGTCAAAAGAGTGAACGTTTACATACAGGGACGAGGCGGTCATTTATCGGATATTGTGTTCCACACATAACCTCCATATTTGTATCTTATATTAAAATAAAAATATTCGTACTTTTCAAATAAATAATACGTTTTATTGATAAATTTAAATGTCAGGTCATTTTGAGACAAACTAATATTTGATATGTAAAATTTTTCGAACGTTTGTGGAAATACGGCAGATTAAAACTTGTCGAAATCAATACAGTTTTTCTTGTCTATTTTTTTTAAATATAAATTATTTTACAGTAAGCACAAGAATTTTACTTGGAAGTATTCCACTTAAGGGGTTGGGCAATTTTACAGTTTTGGAAAACTTAAAAAAGATATTTTTTGCTTAAATGTGCCTAAGGGCCTTAATCATGTAGCAAAATATTATAGGCGGTTAAAGTCTCCGAGTACCCCAAACAGCTATAATATGTGCCTGGAAGCAGACGCGCAGGGCATCAAGCTTTTCGAACAATCGCTGCCTGAAGCTGCAAAAGAGGCACGAATCAGCTTCAGAACACTCAGAAAGGAAACAGAGGACATCAATGTGGAAAGCCAATTGTATGGCGCAGACAGCCCAAATTAGAGGCATATAAGAATTTTCTATGATTTTATGATACTGAAAACTGTTTGACGCATTTTAACTGAAACGCCTTTTTCTCGAGAGCACGTGTTTTGAACTGGGCGGAAACATAACTCGAACAAATCTTCACCAATCGATTTGAAAACTTGACTGTGCATTCGAAACTAGATTCTCTACAAAAGTATGTAGGATATTTCCGTTTTATTGCATAGTTTTTTAATTTTAAACAATTATCTGATGAGTTTTTCCTGAAATTTATAATATTTCTTTCTAAAATTCGCCATTTTGGAAAAAATCAGTATATCTGAAAAAGTCTACGTACTGCTGCCGCTGTTTCTATATATAATCAAAAAATGTTCGTTTTAACTTCCAGGTCAAAAATGGCATGAGCTACTTTTTTATCCCGTGGACCCTTAAAAAAATGCGTCAACGAGGAAAGCCTGTGCAGTCGCCATTTCGTTATTAATCACTATGAAAAAATTATTTTGAATAGCTCACTATTAATATAATGAAGACCTGTGTACGGAATTTCGATTTGCTTTATTATTTCCTGAAAAAAAATTCCCAATATATATCTATTTTTTTCTTTCTCTAGAGTGGCATAACTCGTTAAATCTATCTCATGAATATTTGCAGATTTTCAATCGAAATATTAACGAGAATAGAGTTTAGGAAGGAGGCCTCCTGTTGTGACAGACGAATGGACAGATATGGCGAAAACGTAAGGGCTTTCCGTGGCTAGGCAACCCCAAGAAACGCGGTAAATCAGTTCATCTTATTTTGAGTGACAAGCTAGAGACACTGACAGCCGAACAGACGTTCCAATTAGTACTACATGGAATCTCGCCTTCAGCGCGATGAAAACCGCTTTCATACCTTCCGAACCCATCCGAAAATCAGCCAACGTCCATTATACAAACATAAATAAACATGTGTGGTCGTTTATTCAGGGAATTGTACGAATGGCAAGTGAAAGGCTGGAGAAAAGCACTCGAACCTAATTCCGGGAGATTTATATGCTTGAATGCGTTTATAGGACTGAGGGTGGAGGACTGTGGAAGCGTCCTCTAGTGAGAGGCGAAACTTGTCCTGGGCGAGCGCGTGGTAAAAAATAGGGGTACACGCTATATCGTATCTGCCATTTTTCGTTGCGTCAGCCTCGGATCCTTGAACCTCCGATTTCTCAAGGTGTCTTACCCACCCGGCAAGGGGTGTGAAAATTCTTTTAAAATGAAAATTACATCAGACGCAGGTCTAGGGGAATATTTTCAAGGTTCATGGTACGACGGAGCGTGTCGAGTTCATTTATTAGTCGAGCTGGGTGCTGTAATCTGCTGTAAGTCTGATTTGATATCAGGGCTATCTTATTTAATCTTTCAACTCGCACGCTCAACGAAATCATTTCAGCCCATTCCTCTTGTTGCTCGCTGAACTTTTGTCCGGGTGGAAACTTGTTAAGCAGAAATTGCACGTCCGGAGGAAAGGTTTGTTTGCGTCAAATAGAATTTTATTTGAGCCTTGGCATACAAGAGTTTCGTTTGATATTTCACGAAATCATATATTTCCTTCAAGTAAATATTTTAATTGATTAGAACTGGCTCTAAGAAATTTAACGACTATTCGAAATCTGAGTCTAATAAATTACAGAGATACGTTTCAAGTTTTTATTTAGTACGGCCAATATGCAATATGTTATTCACGCTCTGAATTTGACACACGACGCGCTCTTGTTCCTGCTACTAAACATTTATTTACCTTAAATAAATAATGTCTCCAAAGTTAATCGTCAATGAAAAGCTTGTTTGAATTGACACGTATGCTTCAAACACGATTTTTCTTATCAAATTTTTTAGTACCTTCAGATTGATAATCTTTCATCGCCTACCACAAGTACATAATTCATTCAGAGTCGGTTTTCATATCGATCAGCATGTACACGAAAGTTCCGTATGCCTCTCGAAAAATCTTCTTGAATGAAAATGTTTTATCATTAGCTGATATGGGGTTCCAAATTTTTCTCGCCCTAGCATATTCAAGGAAATATAGAGATGCAAAAAAATAAAAATAAGAGCTCAAATTGCCATTTTCATAAGCACGGTGTATATTCCATCACTTTTAAAAACTTTTTAAAAGTCGACAAAGTACGCTAAGTAATAAAAACTCCTCCGACAACATTAATGTTTGTTTTAACTAATCAAAATATTCTGGTTCACGTTAAACATAATTATTACTTGTTTTAATTTAAACAACGGTTTATCGGCCGCAAAACAGTTTGAAGCCGTGAAACTCACCCTCAAAGTGGCTTTTGCAGCTTTGCACATTATCATTCAAGATATTCGAATGAAAGAAATTCGAGGATAATGCTTATGGCGAATAATGAAAAATGCGCTTCTGTCAATTCCGAGGGGATGAATTGGTAGAAATTTATAGCGGTTGAAAATCGAACGTAAACCCCGTAAAACTATTTTGCCGCTAATAACAAAAAAATACGTGTCTCTCTGATTTCGATGAAGAATAACGTATGCAAAAATGAACGAAATCGGAGGGGGATACCGGAAACGGTTTCCTTGTTAGTGATGCTCAGACATTTTTCATTTATTGTCCTTATTGCGAGGGTAATCGAGATTTTCAGCCCTCAATACCTACCAATTTGAGTTTTTCGTTCTCCTTGAGCAATGAAAAAATCATATTTCTGACTTTTCAGTACCTGAAAACGTACATTTTACCTTACCTGTGTTCGATAAAAGAGAATCTCAAATTTTCGGAATTTTATTATCTCCAGTGCAAAGTATTATGTAGACGACCTTAATGGAACTGCTTGTCGCCCTATTCATGATTTCAAAGATTTTTTTAAGGTTATAGTTTGCGACACGAAGAACCTTCGTCAAATTTGTTTTTGGCCCTAAAAAGGGCCGTTTGTTTTACTTTTGCACTAATAAATGCTCTAACCATGTTTAGAAATTAAAACTGTAAAGACTACGCACTTTCTAATACATGATACTATGTATATAATAGCAGGCAAGGTAGAAGTCAGCTATTGAGGAGTGCGAGTCAGACCGAGCTATGTAAAACCCCGCGTGTGTATGCCCGGGCTAGGTCACGAGGCTGTGCGAAGAGAGTTCGAACGCGTTGCTCGTTACGCCTGTCAACCAAAATGTTAATCAACCCTTGAAAGAGCGTATATCTTATGTTTGTAATATGACCGAATGACTCGATTCCATTTAAATAATCCAAGGGTGTGGAATAATTTCTAGTCATGGATTGCCCAAAAATTCAATAAAAATTTTAAGAGCTCAGGATTGATAGGACGGATAAAAAAATAATCAAAACGAAATCGATATGAAACAATCACATTAAATTGGTAAAATGTCATTAGATTTTCGATTCGCCCACGCGTTTTCACGTGACGTCGATTAAATTTTCAAAAACAACCAGTAAAAGGCCAACTTACTGTGTAAAGAGTCCGCGGCGTGTTCGTCAGTGGCGGCGAAATTTTATTTTTTATTACTTCGCGTCGTAACGCTGCCGCGTCTCTTGATCGGCAAGTTTCGTTTCGCTCTTCAATCGAATTATAGTTTAAATATTATTTAAGTCTAAAGTTTACTTGCCCTCGATGAAACATCGAAACCGATGTCTATATCGATTTAGTTTTCTTCTTGGCCTGCAACGTATTTGTTTTGGTTACCGCAGCTATATATAACTAGACTGAAAGTATCACGTTCATTCCTATCGAATCGTCTTATGTAGTACGTTTACTTTGAATTATCGCCGCTGGTAGACGGAAGCGAAACTGCACTTGCAAAACTTTCGTATTAAATCCAGGCGCGGTATTACGATGTGCAAGGTATTCGGAGATTGAATCCTATGAGAGCGCCTGTCGGTGTTTGGATAGATTTGCGTCTACCATCGAATTTGTTGAACGTTGAAATCCACCCCCTCTATCCGCATCTTTCGTTCTAAACGAGATGATGAAGAAAGAGTGCGATAGAGCACATTCTCTTTCTCCTTTCCTCGCGCTCCTCTATCTCATTATCTCTTCACCCACACGACACAGTATAATCGACGTCTGAATGCCCGAACTTGTCAATGCCGATTTTTCATTTAGTCAACCGTGAAATTGTTGGTAAACTTAGCGCGCATAAAGTAATCTCTCCCAAATGGAATCAAGACCTCACGAACGTTCATTGAACGGTTGATTGTTGACCAAGGCTCAAGAGAGGGGCAGTGTCTAGATGCTAAGAAATGAAAAAGAACCATTCGACCTACAGTGCCTGCTTTATATATATATGCAAGGTGTGTTCATAAAGTAATGCAAGTCATTTTATTGTGGAGCGACTGTACGTCGCAGCACGTACGTACCGCTTGGGTTAAATGAGGGAACGCTTGGCTTCACAACGTCCCCAAGGTCAGTCTGCTCCAAGCAGTGGTTGCGTCAGTATCATTGATTTTGTGAAACTCGTCTCAAAGACCGTGTCACGACGCGCGATGGGGCGAACTATAGAACAATGGTACGCGATCAAAGTTCTGCGCCGAGTTCCTGGCGAAACACAACTTGGCAAGGTTGCCCCAGGCCCCTTACAGTTCCCACTTGGCTCCGGCAGACTTCTTTTTGTTTCCGACGATTAAGACCGCCCTCAAAGAACACCATTTTGACAGCATTCAGGCGATCCAAGCTTCTGTGACGACCACTCTGAACGGGGTTCCCATCGAGGCCTTCCAGGGCGCGTTCCGTGCCTGGGAAAATTGCTGGACAAAATGTCTGATTGCACGAGGAGAGTACTTCGAAGATTTCTAAACATTTGTAACTATATGGAAGGAAGTTTTATTTGCATCGCCTTTTCGGCTTTTTATAAAGCTGTTCCACTGTTATTCCACTGTTATACATCGCTCTTTTTTTACACTGTATCTTTCATTCCACGACCCCCCTCTTTCATTCCTCATCTGTATCATATTCACGATGACATGTCTGTCATGGGCATAGGGAAACTGTGGAAAACCTATACCGATACAGCCGGTCCCAAGTTCGGCTCCCAGTCACGGAACTAGTCGTATTTTGCAGAGAAAATGTCGAAGAAAAACATTTCACGACGAAGTTGACGGGACTGGGATTCGAACCGGCGATCTCCCGATCCGCTGGCCAACACGCTAACCACTAGACCAACGCACTGGGTATTTGTAACTATATCTTGAATAATTTTTTTTTTTATGTCAACACTTGCATTACTTTATGAACACACCCTGTATATATATGTATATATATATATATACATAATATGTATTCCAAAGTGGCGTTGGAAGCAACCTCTAAACATAATTAGATCATTTATAAGTGCAGTTGTTCAAATTCCTTAGCGTTTATGGATTTTTCTTCGAAATAAAAGACGACACGACCAACTCAATGGAAAAAAATGTGTTCACCCGTGTATCAAACAATCCTTTTTAGGGCCAAAAACCGATTTTCCGAAGGTTCGTCGTGTCGCAAATTCATATTTCAAAAAATTCTTCAAAATTCTGAATAGGGCGACGCGCGGTACATTGACCTCGTCTACATAATACTTTCCTCTGCATCGAAAGACGCGGCAGCGTCTTAATGCCACGTAAAAAAATCGACTCCATTGACGATCTGATGAATACAAAAAAATAATTCTTTTTAAGATAAACCAGATTTTTTTTAATAAAGTTAATAGCAATAATGCATCCGCGGAATTTTTATTACTTAGCGTAATTTTTTAACTTTTTAAAAGTTTTAAGAGGTTAATTTTACAGATAGAACAAGAACAAAATTCGTTCAGAGATTAGGGAAAAAGGTACTCTGTTAAAAAGCTCAAAAATTTTTTCTTTGGCCTTCAAACTACACGGGACGTGGGAACTTAAAAACTATTTTGAACGTATTTTTTTATCACCGGAAAAACAGTTTCAAGGGATGCAACCATCTCTTATTGTTAGACTGAGGGATGTCAAGGGCTAGTTTTATAGTTTCACATACAAGCAGTCCACCGATTTTAGTGAACCATAAGCCAAAATTCTTCTAACGTAAAGCGATGGAAAAAACTACTATAAGTACATTGAAAAAAAACTTAAGGGGTGTGCCGCCCTCTGATTTTCTTTCTCTTACCCCACATTCGAAAAGAGTGCATTAAATTGAATAAACCAAGTACAACTTCGAAACGGAGATAAAAGTTAAGTTTACATGTTCTTGCATTTCTGCAAGATAACAATTTTGAGGGCCGGGTAAACCAAACCTTACTTGAATTTTCTCATCGCAGATGTTTTTTCTGTATTGGAAATGTGTCTGCTAGTTTTAAACGTATCTACAAATCGATGTTTTCTCGCGTTTCGAAACTATTATATTGGTCTTAAAGAGCAAATCACCCCCTCTAGTGTCTCATTCATTTGCAGTTTCATACAGTTGCCCATCTATTCCGTTGAAACTGCTGCGATTCCATTGGCAATATGAATTTCGTTTGTGTATACTTACATATTTGCATTGAGCTTCAGGAGGAGGGGGAGGGGGCTCGTATACATAGTACAGCGTATTTTCATGTCGGAACGCCTTCCACTCTATTTCGCAGGTCAGTATAGAAGCATCTTTTCACTACAAGCACAAATATTATATATAATGACCATATCATTAGTAGTTAATGAATGGTCTACACAAATTAGTTATTTTATATCAGGCACTTCTTTGCTTCTGCATTATAGATTTCCGTATTCGCATTTCATATATACGATTCAATTTTCAAATGAACTGTCACATAATATTCTCATGTTAATACAACTAATCTTCCTCTCGATAGTCAACGTGCCAGTGTACGACCAAACAGTCACATATCACAATGTGGGCCCAGGCCAACACTGCTTGACATGAGATCGCTGCAGTCAGTCTGCGTAAACATTTTGTCAGCCCCTATTACCTTCGAATTACCTTTGAATAAATATCATCATTCTTATATAAAGTTCATTTCAAGGTACGACCTTTCGACAAATGAACGATTCGTTGAGAAAAAAATAAAGAACCTTCCCCCAAGCAGCCAGATGTACTGATAACATTACATAGACATAGCGGGTTCGAAATGGCTTTACGCTTGTATGAGCGGTGTGGGCGCGCACGCGCCCGCGTGTGTATGATATCTTTCGCAATACGTATTCAGAGAGCGAACTCTCATTCCTATTTCAGTGTGTGGAAAGTAGAAATCGATACCGTAAGAAAGCTGCAAGCGGATCGCGTTACCTCAGTGAGGGTTCTTCGTATTTTTCTCACACGTTTGTTTCGATGATGAAGGGTTTTCCACTATCTCATGTCTGGTGGTGCTTCTCTTCTCGCAGCCTGCTCACAGAAACCACTGTATTCGTCTTCATTCCTGCCCCAAACGCCCTAACATCTTCTCATGTTATTCATGGATTAGAAGTATGCATCATTGCGACGCAACGAATCTTTTTTTCCACTTTTTTATTCATAATTTCTTGCGCATTTGCCATCTAGTTTCTTGAAAAATATTAAAATAGATTTTGTAAAAATGTTTTCGTCCACCGGGACCTACTCTTATCGAGGGGTGAAAGTTGGAAAAAATTCTACCTCGCGCGGGTAGATGATCATTTCGTTTGCTGGTGTTTTTTGTACTGTGAGCCGAAAGAAGGCTCTAAAAAAAATGTCAACGATTTTCATTCTCCGGAACCCAACCTTATTAATTGGGCATTTTTTCAATTCTCGTTGAAATAGATTGGGGTCCGATGGATTGGATCTCTCTTATTCGATGCAAAATCGTTTGGTAGTCACGAATTTCCTAGTCTAATCCTCGTCCAAGCCTTGTTCAGCATGGGAGATCGGTTTTCTCCTATAAACTTTTGCCGGACCAAGGCATTTAGTTCGATCGAGGTCTACTTTGAAAATTCGTAATCAGCAGATGATTTTGTATCGACAAGGGTATCGAGAAGACAATTGGACCGCTAGATAAATTTTTTTCTAAATCACACAAGACCTGAAAATGGGGCATTTTTTATTTCTCCCTCGTGACTACCATTCGATACAAAATCGTTTGGTAGTCATGAATTTTTTAGACACATCCTCGTCCAGGCCCTATTTTTGTATCCTCTACTTTTCCATCCTCTACACATGTGCAAATTTACATCCCAATCAGATGAAAATTTTCGCCGTTGCGCATTAAAAATTGTATTTCCACAACAATCCACATGAAAAGTGTCGTTATCTGCACCAATCTCGTCACCAATATAAAGGACTAGAAAAATGAAATATTATTGCCATCTGAAAATCCACCGCATCTCGTTCTCTTAAAAAAGTTATAGCCAGAAAACGAAAAAAGTCGATTTTCAAGGGTGCATTTTATCCCTTAAAAATGGAGTTCCAGCGATATAAAAAAAATACGTATCAACTATTTTGACGCACTCTACAAACATGTCAAATTCGATCAAAATCGAAAGGGTGATTTTGGTCACCCCGAGCGATTTCCTTGTCAATGTATATCACCAACACTGAATTCTGATAGCGTTAACTACCCCTTAGGGATGGACATATTTTTTTCTCTGGAAAATCTTCCACCCTTCCTCAAGACATCCGAATACAGACGTTTTCGTCCTGCCTAAATCGTTTTCTTCGCCGGTTGCTATTTAATTTAAAAAAAATATTGAAATAAGGAAAAAACCTTATTTTCCCTTGAGAAGTACGGCCTAAAGATAGACCATGATTTTTTCAGATTTTTTCATTGACAATTGTTGGTTTGGTAGTGACCCAGGTTCACGGGATTAAGGTGCCTTAAATATCTTCACGGATTGAGGGTTAATTCTGCAAGGTCTCAATGGTCGTGAAAGGGTACGTTGTATGTTTTGGTCTGACCTCGTCTAGCCGCGATTTTAACTAAAAACTATTCTTGCCGCCTATATTTATTCAACCCTTCAATATCATCATAAAATTACGGAACTAACGACCTTACACTTTCTCTCATGCGAAAACTCCAAATGAAATGGAATTACTCTGGTCACATCTTCATGAATCGCGGTATAATTTTGCGAGATAAGAAATTCAAGAATCCCTTTTGTTGTCACGAAGACCTGTCTGTGCGAGAGCGCGCAATGATATCCATTTCCTTCCATATATATTATGGATATCAAAAAGGCACCCAGCCTCGCTTGCGTCGCGACGTAATTTAATGAATTATCTCTCGGCTTGTCCCTCGAACCAACCTCTCTTCCCCTCTCTCTCTCTCTCTCTCTCTCTCTCTCTTTCTCTTTCTCTCTCTCTCTCTCTCTCTCTCTCTCTCTCTCTCTCTCTCTCTCTCTCTCTCTCTCTCTTTCTCTCTCTCGCTCTCTGTGCCCTTTCTGTGTATAGACTTTTTACATCAATTAATAATAATAACCGACGTGGGTGGTTCCTTCCGGAACTGGCTTTATTTCGTTCATCTTTCAACTGAACTATAACGAAACGATAAACTAAATGAAAAATAAACGACAAATAGCAAAAATTTACAAAAAAAATCACAGTCTTCGAAAAGAAGGGTTATTCAAATTGATTTGAGCTGGACTCAACGGTTTGGTAGTTGCGCCATTTCGACTAATCACAGAGATCGTGAAGGCAAAAATCACCGTGACGCGTACCCAATTATATATGCGTTGAAACGGATGGAACGAAGCCCTTTGACGAATGTAGCATCGGTTAGAGAAGCTTACACCCGAATGTCTCTGACCCCGGTCACATGGCCCAATTGGTCCACTTGATCAACCGGCAATGCCATGTTAAACGGTCTAGTTGGAGCGCGTCTTGTTCGATCTCGCATCGATGTCGAATTGCCTAATGCCTTACCATTGCTGCATTTCCACGGTACTCTGTCTCTCCCTCCGACTCCCTCATTCCCCGCTGTCCTCTGTAAATGGCCAACATGATCGTATCGAACATAACCTGTGCGCCTACGGTCCCTATGTACCATACATCTGTCGAATTGCGTCTGCTACTACATAACATATATGTGTATGTCGATTGGAACGTATACGTATGCGTGTGTGTGTGTGTGTTTGTGTCCTCTTCATGCTGCTGCTTCGTTGAGCACTCTTAGGCTCTATAGAACGTCGTAAAGCCGAGTAGGTGGGCTTTCGGCTCGAATGACAGCTCTTGGAGTGCGCTTCGCAGCGGCATCCGGAAACTCTAGGTTATTGACTGGCCACTCAACTTCAGTACGGTTAAAGGTTTCGTGGCTGTACTGGCTTACTTTAAGTGTGCGTGCATATACATGTACATATATATATATATATATATATATATATATATATATATATATATATATATATATATACATATGTATGAAGGTTCGATCATCATGTCCGTTCTATATCGATAGTCATATACCTGTATCTATGCGACGCTGAACAAGTGGGTTCTACTCTGTTAGAATCTTCGGACTTACCACTCAGCCTCTATCGGGATTCCCTTGTTCTTTTGCTGCTTCTTCTGCTCTTAGCTACTCTGGCCAAGCTTTTCTGCAGCTACTTCTCGCAAAAATTCTCCCTCTGTCGTAGCCTCAATCGCAAGGTAAGATCGATGAAAATATCGCGCATGCTGCCGTGCACCTAGGCGAACCTGGAATGGAGTTCAACGTTCCGTGTATAGGGAAACGAGTGAACAGCGTGAAGAAGCGGCTCATCCGACATTGCGAAGGACTGGGTAAAAGAGGCTGGTGCTGTCATTATTCGCGAGCCTTTGCAGAGTCGTCAACTCAAGCACCGGACAAGTTTGTCCTCGATAGTGTGGACTTTTTTATACGATAAACGAGTGCGAATTGAAAGGAATTCGTTCGACTAATGGAAACTATCAGTGAGTTGGGTTTTCTTGATCTTACGGTATTCAATCATTTTTACATCATTTGCTTTGTTTTAAGTAGTTTCCTTGTTTCCTTTAGCGGAAACGAGGATATTGTAATGGGGAATTCGAATAAGCTCCAGGCAACTTGCGGACATTGCTGACACTCCGAAGCTTTGCATCTGCATTCGGTCCGTTGTCTGGAAAACGAGCAATTCCACATCCACTGAAAATGTCCCATTTTCCATTGACTCTCGAAATGATAGTAGGAAGCCATTGCAAATTGGAACGAGACGCAGGGGAAACCTTTCTCATAGTCGAAACGTTGCTACTGTCAGGCCGAAGCCTGATATCCATCGGGAATAACACGCCCGTGTCTTTTGCAACAATAACAATTTCGCACGTGATCGAATGAAAGAATACGAGTAAATCAAACATCCAACAAAACGGAAAAGACCGCGAGCGCACAAAACCGTACAATGACAGAGATATATATATTTTTGCCTTTTTCCTTTTGTTATTGCGCTTCGGTACGTTCCGCAGCCTTTCGCGAACCGAGCTCAATAAAAAGCGCGTCTCGCACGCGCGACGACTTTTTTTCTCTCCTCACAGTCGTATCCCACATATCTCGTTAAAGTATAATTGACTCATACGAATATCGCAACCAATTAATATTTTTTACTGAAAGGGAATGAAAAAAAGTCTCACGGATACGGCTGGGGCACTTCGAGACCGTGAGTCGAGACGAGAAACTGTGCGAGAACAAAATATCTTATACAACTCAGGGAACATTCCAACTGCCCTCGTGGGTGTGCTTGTGTGTACGAGTATCTGTGTGCTGTGGGTACCGGAATTTATATTACCAGCAATCTTTAATGGCCTTGATCATCTCTCTCTCTCTCTCTCTCTCTCTCTCTCTCTCTCTCTCTCTCTCTCTCTCTCTCTCTCTCTCTCTCTCTCTCTCTCTCTCTCTCTCTCTCTCTCTCTCTCTCTCTCTCTCTCTCTCTCTCTCTCTCTCTATCTTCGTCGCCTCTTCTCTCAACCACTCCTCACTGTATTCCTGTTATTGACTGATTGAAAATTGATGGAAAAACGCGTCTCTCCTCTGCAACCCCCCAACCACGCCAGAGCTGAAGCCTCAGAAATTGTTTACAATACTCGTAATCGATGTTCCCGGATACTTTTCTGCTGATATAAGAGAATCGCGAAGAGAGTATGGAAGACAATGGAAGATGTCGGAACCAGATGAAAAAATGAGAACCGAACAAACTGTTGAATTTGGATGCAAAACACTATGCATCTAGATATATATAGTCTCTTTGATAAGAGCGTGTCGAAGCGAAACTCAACTACTATGTGGGAGAAGGCATTAAAAGAAAATACACACGCCCACACTACATAATCTAGACCGTGATGCTTTATCATTAATAAGTGGTCCAGTCGCCTCTGGATCGCATAATCGCCTGGCATCTCCAAGGCATACTTTCTACTG